>LFYR01001945.1:0-564243 GCA_001185155.1 Zostera marina
AGTTCTAATAATTGTTTTAAAAATGTGATTTTCATATTTAGATAATTTAATTAATAAATAATTACTAAACATTTATTCAAAACTTATTAAAAATCACATTTATAGAAAATAATTACTAAACATTTATTTAAATAATTATTTCATTTATTTAAATTTAAATTTCATTTCAACTCATGAATTCTTTTTAAATCATGCATTTTAATTCATTTCATTTCATGACATTTCATTTTATAGAATTCATTTTAAAAAAATTGCATTCATTTTCAATTCACACAATTTAAGAACATGCATTTCATTTTACTATTACTTAGCATGCAAATTAGATTAACTAATTTCTAACTAACATGCAAATTAGATTAACTAATTAGATTAAAAAAATTTAAATGAATAAATTTTATTACATTGATCCGCAAAGCTTCTAAACTACCAGAGTCGTCGATTCAACTGGCCCAGTCGCCGACTCATAGCGGATGTTTGAGGCCTCAGAGTCGGCGGTCAACTTGTCCCTTCTCTTGAAGAAGGCTTTCTTCTTTAAACCCCTGGAATCGGCGACCCCGAAGTGGGAATCGGCGACTCACCAGGGATTTCTCCCTGCTCAGCTTCCGGCATGATCTCCGGAACGTTGTTGATGTCATTTAAAACCTCCTTAAGAACCGTTTCTGGTGGTCTGAGAGAATGTTGTTGCCATCTTCTGTTTATTTCAGCCCATATGTGCCAACTCAAGGCTCCAATCATATTCCATAATATGCCCCAAATTTGAAAATGATGTGTTAGCTTTTGATGTCTCAATTAGGTCTCCTATTTTGATGTTTGGGTATGTGGTGGTGGGTGTGGGGATGTTCATGATTTTGCAGATGATATTGTTTAATTTTTCAACTAGGGGTAGAAGGATGGCTCTAGCGTAGGTGCAGTTGAAAAAAAGGTGTCCTCTGGTTTCATTTTATAAGTTGCATAATAGGCAGGTGGGTGAGATGGGCATGCCCCATCCATTCTGGTGAAGGTATTTAGGTGTCCCCATTTTATTCTCCATAGAAGTATAGAGAATTTTGTGGGTTTGTTGGCCCATATTCTTTCAGCTAGAGTGTCTTTATGGTTTTTGTCTCTAATTTCCTCACCTATTTTTGCAAGTTTCTTGCTTGAGTTTCCACTTTTCCAAAGCACTGTGTAATTTGGTCCACACTCTATTAGTGTGAGGGCCTTAGGGGTATCTCCCATTATAAATTTCCAGGCATGGGAGTCGATAGAGTTTTTGATCTGAATGCTTGTAAGAGCCCTTCGTGTTATGTATCTCCCTTGGATCCATGTATTCAGGATTGAGTCTGATTTTGTCCAGAAATTTGCAATCATTTTAATGTTTATGGCTGGAACTATGATATCTAGGTTTCTTACTCCCAATCCTCCCTCTGCTTTGGGAAGGATTATTTGTTTCCATGGTATTCCTTTTCTTTCATCCCATATGAAGTTGTAGGCTAACTTTCTTATTTTCCTTATGACTGATTCTGGTAAGGCTGTGCCTTGGGCCCAGTATGTGTATTTTCCTGCAAGGATCCAATTTACTAGTTGTATTCTTCCTCAATAGGAGAGGCATTTCCCACTCCACTTGGCTAACATGTTTTCTATGGGTTGTATCAGCTTCCAACATTGGTTGTAGGATTTTTTCTTTCCTGTTATTGGGAGTCCTAAGTATGTGAGAGGGAGGGTTTTGGTAGGAAAATCAAGGATACCTAGGAGTGTTTGGTCTTATGCACAAATCTTGGATAATGTCATTGAGCTCTTTTCAACATTAACATCTAGCCCAGTGAAGGAGGAAAATTTCTCTAGGGTCCTCTTTATTGCATTTAGGGATTTCCTATTTGCTTTTGAAAATATTAGAATATCGTCTGCATATATTAGGTGTGATATAGAGGTTTTTTCGTTGACCTTATAAGTGTCTATTTTCTTTGCCATAACCTCTCTTTCTAGTAGTCTGCTTAACATATATATCCATGACTATGTCAAATAAGATTGGGGATAGAGGGTCTCCTTGCCTTATTCCTCTTTGAGTTTTAAAAGGTGGGGTGGGGGTTCCCTCAACTAGCACTGAGAAAAATACAGTGGAGATACAATTCCATATTAGCTTACATAGATGAAAGGAGAACCCATAGGCTCTTAGTGTGTCTATTATGGCCTCCCATTTGATTGTGTCAAATGCTTTCCTAAGGTCGATGCTTATGCAACATCTTTTGGGGGTTCTTTTTCTACCATACCCATAGAGCATTTCATCTGCCAGCAATGTATTATCTGATATTAACCTACCATTTATAAAAGCTGTCTGGTTTGGTGATATGAGTTGTGGCAGGACCTTATTTATCCTGTTTGTGAGGATTTTTGTCATTAATTTATATACTAGGTTGACACAGGATATTGGTCTGAAGTCTCCCATTTTAGATGCAGTGTTGGATTTTGGGATGAGGGTTAGGAAGGTATGGTTTGTGGACCTTAGAAAAGGTTTCCCTTTGAAGAATAGTGTTACATAGTCCATTATGTTCCTTTTAAGTTCATTTCAGAATTTCTTAAAGAAATCAGAGGTAAAACCATCTGGGCCTGGTGATTTGTTTGTGTTAAAAGCAAAAAGGCACCTCCCTAAACTCTTCCTCCAAGGGGAGTTGTGTTATGGATTCCAGTAATTCTTTCTGTGTTCTTGTTATAAATCTAGTGGATTTCAGAGTATTCTTGATGCAGTCTTAGTTGATGGATTAAACAATAATTGCTCCAATTAAATGGGATCTGACTCACACCATTGAATTGCCCATTTATCAATGGTGTGAGTATAAAAGGAATGGGCCAGAGAGAGGAAGAGAGGAATATATTTTAATCAAGGTATTATTCCTCTATTTGTCTTACTCTCTCATTTCTTCACTTTTGCTTTTCTTCTTTTCATACACTACTATTGCTTTTGTTCTTGGTGGATTCCAAGATAGACAGATCTAGATCTGTGAAGAAGCTTCTATCTTCTTCTCACCCCGACATTGGCATCATCTCTGAAGAGTGACTGCATCAGGTGGTATCAGAGCGAGGGGCGCAGAGCAATCAAGCAGTCATGGCAGAGAACAACCACAACCACGTATCGCGGCAGGAGTGGGAGTAGACGAGCAAAGCCATCGCAGATATGACTGCGGCTATGAGGGATGGATTTGGAGACATCAGGAGGATGATGTCGACGCGTGTGGATCCTCCGGATCATCCCGATCGGAGACAACCCCCGGCCGGAGGAGGACCAGAGTCCGATGTAGCTACTGACGTCGGATCAGGTGCTGTATACCAAAGGAGACCACCTGAGGTTCCTTTACAAACGTATCAGAGACGGCAACGGATTCCAGTCGAGGATGTGCCACCACCGCGACGTTCACCGGACGGTGATCGTCGAACTTATTGTCGCCGGCAAACAGATCCTCCAGTGAGGACGTATCAGAGAAGAGGTGGAGGTGCACTAGACCACTATGAAGGCCTACTGTTTGAGGACTTAGAAGAGGAGGATGAGGATCGACAGTTCCGAACTTATCAAAGAGCAGCTAGATATCAAAGAAATGGGAGAGAATTTATGGATGAGAACAATTTTGATGATCAATTTCAGAGGGGGCAGAGTAGAGGGCCTAGACATTTCAAGTTGAAGATGGACATCCCACAGTTCAACGGGTCCCTACACATTGAAGAGTTCCTAAAATGGTTGGCTGAAGTTGAAAGGTTCTTTGACTATATGGATATAGAAGAAGACCAGCAAGTCAAGCTAGTGGTGATCCGATTCAAGGGAGTAGCCTCCGCATGGTGGGAGCAAACAGTAGTAAACAGAAGAAGAGCTAACCAAAGGCCAGTGCGCACTTAGGACAAGCTCAAGAGGTTGCTGAAACAGAGGTTCTTACCCTCTGATTTTGAGAGTGTCTTATTTACTAAGTATCATAATTACAATCAGGGAAACAGATCAGTGGATGAGTATGCCAGAGAGTTCCATAGGCTGTCAGCTAGAAATAACTTGAGTGAAACAGAGGACCAGTTGGTAGCAAGGTTTGTGCAAGGCCTTAAATCTAAGTTCCAAGAGAAGTTGATTTTGCAGCCCCAATATTCACTGATGGATACAATCCGGGTGGCAGACCAACTGGAAAAAAGGACTGAGAAGTATACGAAATTCACTGGCGGACCTTCAACTAGTAGGTTCCAATCACACAATGAGAAGGGAATCCTGCCCTTACCTGAGGGGAAAAAATTCAACAGTGAAAGCAGTCAAGATGTGAGAACTCAGAGGCCTGCAGATCAGAGAAATAATAATGTTAAATGTTATAGATGTAATGAATGGGGTCACAAGTCAAACACTTGCCCCAAAAGATCTCAAGTGTATGTGGCTGAGGGTAAAGGGAAGGAACCAATGGAGCCAATGGATGAAGATTCAGATGACCAATTTGATGATGAGGCACATCCTGATGAAGGTAACAGATTGTCTTGCATTATTCATAGAAATTTCCATGTTCCACATTCTGAATTAGAAAGTCAGAGAAGTAACCTATTCAGAACAAGGGGAACAATCAAAGATAGGGTGTGTGATATAATAATAGATAATGGAAGCACTGATAATCTAATATCATGGACAACAGTAAATAAGTTGGGTCTGCCTGTGGAGAGACACCCTAGACCTTATAGTGTATCCTGGATTCAAAGTGGAGATTCGGTGACAGTAGATAAAAGTTGCAAAGTGCCACTGTCAATCGGGAAGAGATACAAAGGGGAGGTTCAATGCGATATTGTGAAGATGGATGCAGCCCATGTACTGTTGGGCAGACCTTGGCAGTATGACCAACATGCACACTACAATGGGAGGTCTAATCAGTATATTATTAAAGTAGATGGAATCAAGTTAGCCCTGTTCCCTCTTCCACCAAAGAAGGCTAAAACCACTGAGAAACCCAACCTGTTGGTGGAGTCACAAAGAAAATTCAGGGAAAAATTAAGCAAGACAGAGGAGGGGTTGGCACTGATCATTAAAGAAAAGTCAGAAAGTATGGCTACATCTATCACAAAAGAAGTATCTGAACTGTTACAGAAGTTTCCAAGTGTAATCAATGAAAACAATTCAGAACTCCCTCCACACAGGCCAACAGATCATAGAGTGGACCACATTCCTGGTGCATCACTTCCAAACCTAGCACACTACAAGTTAAGCCCAGCTGAGACAGAAATACTGCAAAAACAAGTAGAAACATTGTTGAAAGGACTCATAAGAAATTCCATTAGTCCTTGTGCTGTCCCAGCCCTGCTGGTGCCAAAAAAAAATGGAGATTGGAGAATGTGCGTGGACAGTAGGGCCATTAATAAAATCACCATCAAGTATAGGTTCCCAATACCTAGACTTGAAGAATTGTTAGATGTGCTAGTAGGGGCTGATTGGTTAACTAAATTAGATTTAAAGAGTGGATACCATCAAATAAGGATTAGAGAAGGAGATGAATGGAAGACAGCCTTCAAGACCAGCAAAGGATTATATGAGTGGTTGGTTATGCCCTTTGGCATGTCCAATGCCCCTTCAACATTTATGAGACTAATGACAGAAGTCCTTAAACCACTCATAAACCATTGTGTAGTAGTGTATTTCGATGACATCTTAATATTCAGCAAGGGAGAGAAAGAACACTTGAAAGATATTATGGTCCTACAATTATTGAAGGATAACAGCCTAAGATTAAACATAAATAAGTGTGAATTTATGGTGAAAGAGCTGCAATTTCTAGGGTACATTGTGGGAAATCAAGGATTGAAAGTGGACCCAAAGAAAACTGAAGCAATAAGTACCTGGATAACACCATCTAGCATATCTGAGGTTAGAAGTTTCTTGGGAATGGCACCATTTTACAGAAGATTTATTAGAAATTTCAATTCTGTGGCAGCCCCAATATCTGATTGCTTAAAAAAAGGAAAATTCAAATGGACTAATGAAGCACAAGAGGCATTTCAGAAGTTAAAAAAAAGTCTGCAAGAAGCACCTGTCCTGAATTACCTGATTTCTCCAAAGTATTTGAAATAGAATGTGATGCAAGCATCATGGGAATGGGGGCAGTACTGAGCCAGGAAGGTCACCCTGTGGCATTCCATATGAGAAACTGAGTTTGAGTAGAAGAAATTGGACAACCTATGAGCAGGAATTATATGCAGTTCTTAGGACTTGCAAGACATGGGAGCCCTATCTGATTCAGAATGAGTTTGTGGTACAAACTGACCATATGGCCTTGAAACAAATTTATAGTTCGAAAAGCACCAATAGAATGCATGCCAGATGGATGTCCTATCTGCAGAGGTTTCATTTCACACTAAAACACATATCAGGCCTTAGCAATAGAGTGGCTGATGCACTCAGTAGGAAAAATACACTGCTTACAATTCTGAGGGCCAAAGTACAGGACTTTGAAAGGCTGAAAGATATGTATATAAGTGACAATGAATTTAAAAATCAATGGGAGAACTGCTCAAAAGGAAGGGTGGTAAAAAACTTCAATATACAGGAGGATTACCTATTTTATAAAAACAGATTGTGTGTTCCTGAAGATCCAATTAGGGAACAACTAATTGCTACACTTCATGCTGGGGGACTAGCTGGACACCTGGGCAGAGATAAAGTAGTGGCAGAACTTAAAAACAGATTTTTTTGGGCTAAAATGAAAGAACAGACAGTAAAGTTTATTCAAGAGTGCAGAATCTGTCAAGAATTCAAAGGGACTAAACAAAATACTGGTTTGTATATGCCACTTCCAGTCCCTAAAGAACCTTGGGTGGACATCTCAATGGACTTCATCCTTGGATTGCCAAAAACAAAGACAGGGCTAGACTCTATATTTGTAGTAGTGGATAGCTTCTCCAAGATGGCTCACTTCCTGCCATGTAAGAAAACTAATGATGCAGTCCATATAGCACAGATTTTTTTTAAAGAAATAGTGAGGCTACATGGGGTACCTAGATCTATAGTGTCTGACAGGGACACAAAATTCTTGTCCCACTTCTGGAAAATTTTATAGGAAAGATTTGGAACAAAACTAAACTTCAGTACAACTTGTCACCCCCAATCTGATGGACAGACAGAGGTAATAAATAGATCTGTAAGCAGCTTATTGAGAACATTAGTGGGACAAAATGAGAAGAAGTGGGATTCATACATTCCACAAGCAGAATTTGCTTTTAACAGTGGAATAAACAGGTCTACCAAAGTCAGTCCATTTTTGGCAGCATATGGGTATATACCAAAACAGGCTATTGACATCTCGGAAATACCATCTAGCAACTCAGTGGTGGAGAATATAATAGAGAAAAATCAGAAAATCTATAAAGCAGTGGAAGAGGCTCTTCAACAGTCAAACATTACATATAAAAGAAGGGAAGAGAGAAATAGAGTTCTTTGAAAATGAATTGGTTATGGTACACATTAGCAAAGATAGGTATCCAACTGGAACCTATTCAAAGCTCAAACCAAGAAATTACGGTCCTTACAGAATTTTGAAGAAAATCAATGACAATGCATACAGCATTGACCTGCCAAAACAGTTTAATATATCAAACAGTTTCAATATTGCTGATATCAGAAAGTACTTTCCGCAGTCTGATTCAAGTGCTCAATTGAGGACAATTGGTCCTACAGAAGGGGCGCATGATGCAGTCTTAGTTGATGGATTAAACAATAATTGGCTTGACCCGGGTCAAGCCAATAATTGCTCCAATTAAATGGGATCTGACTCCACCATTGAATTGCCCATTTATCAATAGTGTGAGTATAAAAGGAATGGGCCAGAGAGAGAGAAGATTAGCTATTTTTTAATCAAGGTATTATTCCTCTATTTGTCTTACTTCCTCGTATTCTTCACTTTCACTTTTCTTCTTTTCATACACTACTATTGCTTTTGTTCTTGGTGGATTCCAAGATAGACAGATCTAGATCTGTGAAGAAGCTTCTATCTTCTTCTCACCCCGACATTGGCATCATCTCTGAAGAGTGACTGCATCAATTCTCTTCATCTTCTGTGGATTCAGAAGATCTATCTTGTAGCGATTTTCAATCAGAGATCGACTACATCAGGTGGTATCAGAGTCAATCTTCTCCTCAGATCAAAAAAAAATCAAGGGGAAACGATCGGTAGAGTTTGTAGACAGTGTGAGGAAATCTGAAGAAAAAAGGATCAGAACTAGGGCACCCTCAAAACATTGTTTATCGACGAAGTACTGTTCACTGTCGGAAAAGTGTTTACTGCCGGAGTACTGTTCATCGCCGGAACAGTGTTTGCCGGCGAGGTACTGTTCATCGTCAGAATAGTGCAAGATCAAAAAAAAAACTTCGACTTCTAGACTTGAAGTGGGATACGATTCCGCAATGGATATTCGACGTCATCCTTCCCGACAATACAAGTACAATTTCGCTTGGGAGTGGGAGAAGATAGAAAGGAAGAATGCACAGCTTGAAGACTTGGTCGAATTCCTGCAAATGCAGCTCGACACGAAGTCCCAAGAGATCATACTCCTAAAACATGACCGGCGGTGTTTACGTAAGGATGTGAAATTATTTATTGAGGAAAGAGACGATTTAGAACGACTTAATTCAGATCTGAACATCGATCTTCGAATCCAAACCAAAAGGAACGAGCATAAAAAAAAAGATGAAGATTCTGAGAAGCGAGCTTGAGAATGCCAAGAAATCGGAGGAGAAAGTCATTGTGATGGAGGGTTTGATCGAGAATCTGAGAATGGAAATCTTTGAAACAAGGAAAAAAACAGAAATGGGAAAGGTTGTGCAAAAATGGACGGAGAAGAGTAAAGATCTGAAGAGAAGAGTGGAGGAAGCTTTGCAATCGGAAAGGATTGCAGTTGAATCGCTGTTAATCGCATCGAACAAGTTGAGGGAGTCCCGATCATCGTTGAAGATTGCAGAATCAGAGTTGATCGGCCTGAAATTCAAAGTAAATGTATTAGAGATTGAACTCTCAAGACGCGGAGCTGTTCAGGCGGATCCGGAAAACGGTAACAAACAAGCATGTTCTGAAATGGTGGAGATGGGGACGATGATCGAAGCATTGAAATCTGAGATACGCAAAGATCTTCAGCAAAAACTATTGAGCATTGATTTCAAAAAACAAATACATGGAAACGACATGTGTGATGATTTTGGTTTGCAAGTGATGATTATCAAGGTACCTCGGTATATTCTGGATAATATTTGGGCCAAATATGAAAGTTGTAAAATTATCTGCACCCAACCAAGGCGCATATCAGCAGTATCAGTTGCTGAGAGAATTTCTTATGAAAGAGGAGAGAAAGTTGGAGATACTATTGGTTACAAGATACGTTTAGAATCTCAAGGTGGTAAACAATCTTCTATAATGTTCTGTACAACTGGAATTCTTCTAAGGATTCTCTTAGGCAGAGTGGATATGTCAAAGATGGAAACTACAAGCAGTTCAGTTATAGATGAAATTCTAGAAATATCGCATATCATGGTGGATGAGATCCATGAGAGGGATTGGTTTTCTGATCTTACAATCCTAAGCGATCTTTTGGTTTTTTATCCACACTTACGACTGATACTTGTGAGTGCTACAATGGATTCTGATCGGTTTTCTCAATACTTCAATGGCTGTCCTGTCATTTTTGTCCCTGGATTTACATATCCTGTCGAGTCTTTCTATTTGGAAGATGCGCTTTCTTTTCTTTACACACCAAAAGAAAACCATCTTGATTTGTCTTTCATAAATGGGTCACTGGAATCTACAGAGCTAACAGATGATTTTAAATCTCTACTTGATCAGTCTATCGATTTGCCTTTGAATAATGATGAGATTGATTCACTGGCCGATTTTATTTCATCAGATTCTGTCACAAATATAGTTAATTACCAACATTCAGTAATTGGTGTATCACCTCTAATGGTTTTTACTGAAAAAGGCAGGATTGATGAAACACAAAGGCTTCTATCTTTTGGTGCTAACTGTTATCTGAATGCCAATGATGGAACAACTGTACTAGATTGTGCACAGCGAGCAGGTCATGATAAAATATTGGAAATGGTTAATGAACATATGAAGGAAGATACATCGAAGATAACTACGAAGAATGATCTCCTTGATAAATATATGGCATTAAATAATAATCCAGAGAATGTTGACACTAAGCTAAGTGTGAGTCTACTGAGAAAAATACGTACAAATTCTTAAAAGGGAGCTATTCTTGTCTTTCTTCCTGGATGGAATGATATAAGGCAGACTGGAGACAATCTATTAGCTTCCTCTCCTTTCAATTATTCGTCAAAGTTTTTGATATTTTATTTCCATTCTAAGATTCCATCTTCAGAACAGAAGAAGGATTTTGAAAAACTAAAAGCAGACAGTGGTCATATGAAAGAAAATGTTGGTGACCTACTCAACTTCTGGTGGGACATGAATGGCTTAATGGCACTCAAGGATCTAAGAAGGAAGGATCGTACTGTTATTTCTATCTCTGAATGGTTAAAGTCGTGGCGGGGAAAAAAAGTCAGTGGGTCCTTTTCACGTAATAAAGCACACTGGAGGAAACATTTCCCACCTGACCCAGGTAAAGCATATCTCGTAAAGCAGAGAAGTTCTTAATGAAGACTAATGTCCCTATTCTGAGACATTCGAGGACGAACGCTCCTGAAAAAGGGTCGCCTGATGTAGAACATCATACATGGGCTTCTGGCCCATCTCCATTATAGAAGGCCATTATTAAAAGAGAATATAAATAGAGGCAAGATGGGAAGGATCGGGGCTTTTGATGGAATTGGCATTGATAAGGTATTAACCTTTTTATCTTCCTCTCTATTTTCTGCCTATTCTCTTCCTAAATCTGGTGGATTCCAGTAATTCTTTTTGTGTTCTTGTTATAAATCTGGTGGATTCCAGAGTATTCTCTTCATCTTCTATGGATTCAGAAGATCTATCTTGTAGCGATCTTCAATCAGAGATCAGCTACATCACCTAGAGAGCCTTCCTTTCATCTTTGTTATTTGATGCATACACCACAGTGAGCAAGAAGGAAATCCCACCATTATTATCCAATCTTAAGTGTATCAGCTGCCTATGTGATACTAAAACCACACATTTCCAGATGTCCCTCCACCCGCCAATCCATGTTTGTTTTAATAATATGATTTATGGGGGATTCTAAGAATCCCTAATGCTATGAG
This sequence comes from Zostera marina, assembly GCA_001185155.1. NCBI lineage: Eukaryota > Viridiplantae > Streptophyta > Magnoliopsida > Alismatales > Zosteraceae > Zostera > Zostera marina. The sequence continues at coordinate 11,201 of LFYR01001945.1, forward strand.
CTATGGTTTGTATAACACTATCCACGTACTGAGTTTTCCATGAAAACTTACCCACAGTTTTGTTGATTTCAGATTAGGCATGGACCCGTGGAGCGAGGTAGGAGAATTGGGGACTTTTCGCACATGAAACGAAGAACCTAAGATTAATAATGTGTGAACTATTATAATAAGGCCCTATGGGCCCTATTTGTATTCCGCATCATGTTGTGTTGTGAATGTTTGATTATTTAAGAGTTTGAAATTTATGTTATGTCTGCTTCAGAAAAAAAAATTATGTTCTGTATTATAAAAATTAAGGGTTATTATACAAATTAAATTGTACTATGGAAGAATGGGAGCACACATAGGAAGCTAGCAGCAATCTGTGAAGAAATCAGGGATAAAATCCATGATAACCTAGCATAAGGATATGGGCACAAAAACCCACTAAATTCTCCATATGCTTATGGAGGATAAAATGAGGACACCCTAACATTTGTGTGAGACTGAATGGATGGGGTATGCCTATTCAATCCATTTGTTTATTCTGCAATGCAAGACATGAAACAAGAGGGCATCTATTTTTAAATCGCACCTATTCTAGAGCCATACTCCCCTTAGTTGAAAGCCTAAATGACATCTTCTGGAAAGTCCTAAACATTCCCAAACCCACCACAAACCACTCAGACATCAGACTAGGAGATCTCACTGAGGCTTGTTAAAAATTAATACATCACTCTCCAATTTGTGGGCTATTATGGAATGCAATTGAAACTATATTCTGGTACATATGGACAGAAAGAAACTGAAGATGGAAGCAACACACTCAGATCACCAGAAACACTGCTCAAAGAGGTAATCAAAGACATCAACATCTCCTTTAAGCATGTCATCCCTTGGAGATCGGCACAATTTAAATATGGGAGACCAACCTCCTGAGGCAGATAGCCAAATATTACTTTAGGCAACAATGCAACATGGCTGGTTGGAAAGTGTCAAGATGGGTTAGTGCTTATCCCCATGTTTTAATTTATTTATTTTTCTTCATTGTAAACAGAGCATTGCCCCTCCCTCATTTATATTTAAATGAAAAACTTAATTGCTTGAAAAAAAATGTAATCATCTACATTGTAGATTTTTCATTTGTATGTTAAATTCATCGTTGGATATTGAGTTTGCATATTAGAAAAATATAGATATGTCTTTCAAGTTATATTTTATAGTATATCTTTCATATATTTACCTATATTTCCATAATTCTACCCTTAAAAAAATTCTTTAGCGATTTCTAGTTTTTTCTTACTCTTTATAGCCATGTCTGCTCTTTTGTTTGTAAAAGTTTTTGCAACAAAAATAAATAAAAAATGGCTAAAGAGGACCAAAAGATCACCATGATAATGGAAGCATGAGTTAAATATTCCTGAACACCATCCTCCCAGAGTTCATCTGAGTGATCTTGTAACTGTGACTGCACCCAACTGCAAATGAAAAAAAGACATGTCAGGGACATAAATACATAATGACACTTAATGTGCACAAATAGATATTAATTTAATAAAATATCTTACTAACACTAAAAAAAATACTCATTTATGTGCAATAACTGTAAAAAAGTACTTTTGTAATATAAGAGATTAACCTTCGGAGGTTCAAATCACACATATATTTAATTATTTATTATTCTAAAAAACACATACTAAGATCAATTAACATGGTAAAAATGCAAAATATGCACCCTAAGGAACCCAGACACGAATTTTGAGAAGAAGAAACAGATGCGATTTTTTTGTTAACAGATTGAAAGTAGATATAATAATAAATGAAGAGGAAAACAAAAGAATCTACCACAACAAAGAATCTTTGTAGTTTACACCTGTGTTTTGGAAAACTAAAAAAATAACATAATTAATTTGTAACATAACACCTATGTGTACTTGATCACTAGTTTTTTGACAGAATTGAAAAACAACGTATATTTCAATTTTCAAACAATAAATGGTAGATTGCACTACGAAACTTCTCCCTCTGAATAAATAAAAACTTCTCACTTTTGGATGTGAACTAAAATACCATATACTCATATAGAGGTGATAACTAATAATTGGAAGACAGTTGCAGTGTTAGAGTATAAGTATCTGCATTAAAAGGGGTTCTTGCTTTCGTGACGATTGTTGGGAAAAGATTTGAACAAAATACGAAACGAAAATAGCATAAGCTGTGAAAAGATGGAAATTCGACCTTGCGAACTGTGTGTTAAGAGCTTTGACGTTCTTGTTAGCTAACATCAACCGTTCAAGATCTAAAGAGGATTTCCCCATTCACTGCTATTCGGAATTTTAAAAAAAAATGATCTTTTGCACTACAGAATCCGGCGCCGCTGTCAACGTTTTATCAAAGTACACTAACGGGAGGGGATAAAAAGATATATCAAATAACAAATCTTTACTTACAAATTTGTCAATGCCAGATGGTATGAACGACGAAAACAGATCCACACTTGGTTTCTGCGTTTAGGGTTTGCAAACAAGAATTTTGTTTGCATATTTTAAGTTTTTACATGATATTTAACTAATTCAAATTTATCATCAAATAAGGCCCAAATGCGGAAATGCCCAATATTATTATTTTTTGATTCTGAATTTAACTGAATTTATTATGGTAAAGATAATTAGAGTTTTTATGAAGTAAAAAAGAAAGATCATTACACAATCCGACAATGGCGAGTCACAACAATAAACGTTAAAAAGAAAGTCAAATCAAAATACGGTGTAATGCTGAAGACATTACTCAGTTCGATATCCAATAACAGCTTTTACACAGTTTATTGTTTATACTTTATGAGAGTAATCAAATTGCCTTAATTCCGAATATAAGGAATCAATCAATTGTCAACTGTGGTTCTAATGAAGAGAATAATTTAGCAGAAAAATGAAAAATAAGGAATCTATACAATTTGTGTATGGTAATGGTCGATCTCTTTATAGCATCATCAACTACAGAGATAGATATCTTTCACACTTTCAAAATGCATCCAACATCCATCATCATCATTCAAAAGCAAGCCTTTGAGTACCAACAAGGGATGCGTACTGTCCATTACGAGCCAACAACTCTACATGGTTGCCTAACTCAACGATTCTTCCACCTGAACAGACAGCGATTTGATGAGCATTCTGTACAGTGCTTAACCTATGAGCTATAACCAATGTTGTTCTTCCTTTCATTAAATGTACAAGTGCCTGCTGTACCAGGCGCTCACTCTCTGCATCTAATGCACTGGTGGCCTGAAGGCATAAAGAGAAAAGATATATATTAAGATGACGGAAATTGCATGAAAATTTCATATAGAAGGTATGATTATGATGATTGATTGTTAAAAATATCTTGCCTCATCGAGTATAAGTATTGGTGCGTCTTTAAGAAGAGCACGAGCAATAGCAACCCTCTGTGATACATAATAACAAAAATCAAAGGTTATTTAATCGACCAGAAAATCAAGAAATTAAATAAAAAAAAGATACCTGTCTCTGTCCACCACTCAGTAAGCTCCCACGTTCACCAACTAAAGTGTCGTAACCCTAGTAGAATGAGTAGATCAGAAACATATAAAATCAAAATATGAAGGAAATGAACATTTATTATACCTGTGGTAACGAAATGATGAATTCATGAGCATTGGCTGCTTTGGCAGCCTTTATCACATCCTCTTTGGGAACGGTCTCATCAGGAAGACCGTAAGCTATATTTTCTCCAACGGACACAGAAAATAAAACTGGTTCCTGCAATTTTAGATTTCAAATGATTAAAAAATCGAACTATTCAGAAAATAAGCAATTATTCAAATGGATCAAAGTGATGAATGCACCTGATTCACTAAAGACACAACACGAGCCCACTCTCTCTTATCAAAAGTTCTTATATCTTCATCTGCTGCTGTTATGCGTCCTTTAGTTGGCTGAAAAATGCAAATGCACAAAATCTGAATCTCATAGCTGCTTTCATTTAATGCATAGAGGAATTTGACAAACAAGAATAACCTCATAAAAGCGTGACATCAATTGAACAATTGTACTTTTTCCAGCACCACTCGCGCCAACAAGTGCAGTTGCTTCTCCACATTTTAGTCTTAAGTTCAAACCACTCAAAACTTCCACATCAGTCCTCGAGGGATAAGCAAAAGACACATCTGTCAATCAATTTTTTTTTTAAGATGGACAAATAGATAAAACTCTTTGGTAAATGAGAATTTCACGATTGACGTGGTTAGTGTGGGATAATGATGCCATGTGAACGTCAACATAATATCTGATGGGTTCAGCACTTAATTGAGAATGTCAATTGAGGAAATAAATTAAACAAGTACTTTCAAAGAAAATGAACTAAACAAGTTGCGCACTAATACCTTCAAAACAGATATCACCAGACCAAGCTAGGCTGCACCATTCCTTCCCTGATTTCAAAATGGATGTGGTTAAAGGTATGTTATTTTGAGTAGGTTCTTCCTCGTAAAGTGCACGCAGTTTGTGGTTACTCATTCCTTTTGAGAACTTCAAGCCACTAGCAAGTGATTCATCTACCTTTGTTGCGGAAAGAACTGAATTAATTCGATCTATAGCAACAAAAGTTCCACGAAGATCACCAAGTGTGCTCACACTTCCTTGAACCTAAAATATATAATAGATTTAGAAAAGATGTCAATAACATATGTAGGAAAATAATGATTTGAACATTTATACAGAGAAAAACTCACAGCAAATGTCAGTGTGAATGTATAGCCAACAAAAGAAGCCATGGTTCCGATTGCTAGTTCACCCTGCAAAAAATATTTCTATTGAACCTCCAAAAATATCGAATCCATTTAGGCAAATGAAATTTGGTAAAGAACCCCTGCTAAAGGCTAACAGATAATCATTGAGACGTACACTAAATGCAGGTGCAAGTGTGCAACCTTACACATGCATGTAAAGGTAGTGAAAATAGCATAAATTGAAAATACTCGTAGTATGACAAAATCCAATTTTAGATAAAATGCAGAAAAGATTAATAGTGTTACGTATAAGATAATCAAAAACATAATGGTAATGATATATTTAGAATAACCACATGCTCACCGCCATGACTTTTTTTCCACCAAGAAAAAATAGTGTAATTAAGGATGTATAGACTACAGCTCTGGTCAAGGATTCATTTGCAGATTTCAACACTCCAAGTTTAGTGGCACTTTTTTGAAAAGCAAGAACCTATCAAAATCAGAAATATATAAAAAATGAAAATTGCAAAGAGTTTGTATCTTTTATCATTTTATACAACAAATAAGATATATGTGGATGGCAGGTCAGACCCCTTTTGCAGTGACTAAAAAAATCATACCATCTATATGCAACTGGACGACAAGAATTATAAAATTCAATTAATAATAACAGAACTGATCAAAGAAGGCTAAATTGCCATTCTAGTATCTTAAATGGATACTACTTATTTCTCAATAACAAAAAAAACTTTTCCATTTATTGTGATGAATCTCAAATGCAAACATGTATTTTATTGACCGGAGATTGAAGAGAACATAAAGGTGTCTTACCAAATTGCCAAACATCCACATTTGATGTTTTTCACCAGCAAAAGATTTGACCTGAATGAAAATAAACAAATATATTATTTAAGGCTTTAAGCTAACTTAAACCATTGAGTGGCAGAAAATACTTACAGTACGAATGGTAGAAAATGTTTCAGTTGCACAATCCGATATTTCTGCTTGGTGCATCCCATGAGCCTTAAAAATAGGAATCGCATTACGCTTGAATATAGCTGGTAAGCATAAATTTTGGCTCAGTCAATAATATAAGGCTTTAATATATAAATGCATTTAAGAAATCAATCAAAAAAAAAGGTTTCAAAGAATATGATTGAATATTTGAATCAAGTAAACTAAATCCATAAGCTAATCTCCAAACTGCTAAAAACTGCAGATGAAATCCATTCTTGGAGACAAATTCATTAAAAGTTTTTAGAATTTACATATTCTCCATGATCAATCAAATTTTTTTTTTATAAAATCAAAATTAATCACATTGTAATTAAATAGTATAGTAATTTTCTAATCATTATATATGATTAACATCCATTCCAAAAAAAAAGTAAAAACTTATTTGCACGGCATGTCAGCACGCGTCAAGTTTTGCTGAATAACTAATTTCACAAGCACGGGCAATTACTAGTATAGCACAAATGAGAAAGTAAATGTTCGGTCACACATGCCAACCAAATACTCAATTATGTATTAGAGTATTAAAAACCAGAAAATGAAAACATTGTCAATGTAAATGCATGGGGAATTCAGATCCAAACCACATGCCTTCTTTGTGAAAATGAGAATGAATCCATCAGCCACCTATTCTTCAAATGCGAGTACTCTAGGTTCCTTCTCCTTAAGGCCACAGAACACCTATACCAAGCTATATAAAAGATAACAAACTCCCACATACCCACCCTCATTCGCCCTGACATTAGATTAGGAGACATCACAGAGCCTTGCCAAAAATTCACACATCAACATCATTCCCCTCCATGGGGCCTGTACTGGAATGTACTAGGGGCACTCACTTTGCATATCTGGTCCGAGAGGAACAGAATGTTAAGACATCATACACTAAGGCCCCTTGTAATCCTTCTTAAGGAGATAATTCAGAGTTCCAGTTTTCATTATAGAGCTGATAACTATAAAAAAAGTTGTGACTCACAACTGGAGGAGACCACAATGCAGGTGTGACCGTGTGAGAGAGCAACCTCCTGAGGCAACACACTTTAAAAAAAAGTGTCACAGCCGCATAGAAGAGAGTCGATGGAATTCAACCCATCACCCTCATCATTTACCTTTTTCTCTTTCAGTTTGTAATCCAGGGCATTCCCCTTCATTTTATTAATAAAAAGCTTTAATATTTGCGAAAAAAGTAAATGAGGAAAAAGACAAATATAGTAGTATTTCAGTGTTTCAATAAATTGATATTTTCAAGTAGAAAAAAAACATTAGTAAAATAGTCAATCATCATTCCAAATTTGCTAGACATAATACAATGCATCAAAAGGTACTTTAGGGAAACATAACCATACCTACTAAAATGGATATAGAGAGCATAAGCATTGCCAAAATTGGAGCAAGCTGTGGTGATAGAGTGAATAGTATAATTATCGTTCCAATAATCTGCAAGAAAAAAAAAACATTGACAAAAAACAAGAAAGAAGATCTAATGTAAAAGTCTAATGCATATGAGAAGAAAGGTTGGACAAGACCAAGACCTCAACTTGCAAGAAGCACACCTTACTTTGAATTAGAGCATGGTATTTACATATTATACTATTATAGCCTTATAGGACTATTAAATTAGTGGATTGGTGGTTCTTGAATCATTTAATGGATAGAATATGAGGCAATATGTCAAATACACTTATTACTCTCAACTTTTTGTGATATCAAACTCACGTTTCAGTAGTGTAAAGGAGCTTGCCTCAGAAAAAGCCCTAAGTCCGCGGTCTCTTGAAATATTATCACTCACAAGATCTTTCATAGCACCCAAATCTGATGATAGCAAACCCGTCAATTCACCAACCTAAACACAACAGAAATGATTTATCATGTAAGAAAAGTATTGTGATAAAACCAAAAGACAACAAAGTGAAGATCACATGACCCAACAATATGAGAAATCGCTCGTCATGTTATGAATAAAAAAACATATAAAAATGATCTTCAACTCTTCATGTGGCATACCTGAATATCTTATTGCATAGAGTACCACTATTAAATATGAAGACATGTAACAACAAGCAAATCATTTGAAAATAAAATTGAAAAATGCATCCCTTTCCATTCAAGAGCAAGTGTTACATTACTAAATTTAATTTCCAACTGAAAAATCATTATCATGAATATTGACTTGACACGCATTCATAAGTTATTTTACTTCTCAAGGAGTGAATGTAATTAATATGAAACTGAATTATTGCAGTGGAAACTCACTATTATTTTTTCACATTATAGTATTGGAAGTTCAAAAAATCCTAAACTAACTGAATGAAATATATATTAAATTATTAATATAAACAAATACCTTGTAACTATCGTAAAATTGGACCTGTAGAAGAAGGGAAAAAATTATTATTATTGAGAAAAATACAAAAATTTAAAACAATCGATGATAACTTGAAAAAATGCAAATATAATCTCTAAAGGCAATTATAACAACAATAGCAACGACATTGACATTTGACAATAATCATAGAAACAATAGAAGATCTCTTCCAAGCCTTCCTAAACTTGGTGGTGGTAGAAAGGAAATAAAAGCAAAGAGGAGAAAGTGACAACATCCTTAAGACTCTGATACCATGTTGAAATAGAAATAATGGAAAAATATAATAATTGTCGATGGATACTTTATACTTGATTGTTATTATTTATAGCAAACAAAATCATCTCCTCTTTAGAAGAAACTAATGTATTAGGAAATTAATCCCTCCTTGGAATATCTCTTAAAGTATCTCATATAATATATGATATAATCTACCCAAATCAATCACTTGTAATGAATATCTAGAATTACAAACATATGATTTCTAATTCACATCAAGAACATTTCAGAATATATTCTATTGCATATATTATAAGTTCTAACAGTTTTCAAATTGAAGATTGAATTGTATGAACTAGGAAGTGAATTCGATTATTCAGTATTATCTCAAGATCCTAGACTATTGAACTAGCAATTGTGATTATAATCACAAGCATTGTTTTTTATGTGACCCCTATAACAATTGTGATTACTTGATTGTTTTTTATGCAATAGGCAGATCCTTAGGGTGACCAAGATAGAGATCCTCCAAGAGACTGGCCAACTTTAAAATACCTTTCGAGAAAAATGATAATTCCATGAGTTCCATCCTCCACTTCTATTCCTTAACACCATTCTAAAACAAGTTTTTTCTGTTTTCATCCCATCTACGCCCCTATCTCCCTCCATTGAAAATATCCGGAAACTGGAAAGCACTTTCAACCATATTCACTGGTGCGCTAGAAACCCCCAATGACCAGAAAACTTGACAAACTTTGTTCCTCAAATTTCAGACGAATAATTGTATAAAATATCCTAAACCCTATTAATCATTTAACTTATTTATATTTGTGTTGAATAGTAGAATGTTATAAGTAAATGGCGGGGGGGTCCCAAAAAAATTATCAACCAAATAATAGCGATTAAGTAATCTTGGAAATTTAAAATCGTTGAAATTAAAGATAAATTTCAATGATTGTTTTCCTATCAAATTTATTCAACAATGACCAATAAAAAAATCACAAGAAAGGATGTAAAAGATTTAGCCATTAGCAACACAGTTACTGTTTAGTGTGTACCTTCTGAATCAACAGCCTTTTAAAAACCTGACCTCTCAGAATCGCCATAATTTTTTCCCACACAGTGGTCATATTTAGAACAAATATGATAGTGCAGATCGGTTCTAAAGCATATACAAGTCCAAGTTTAGTGAGCATATTCATTAAAGAGTCTGCTCTTCTTCCTACCAGTATCTCGAAGAATTTCCCTATAACAAATTACATCCTCGTGAAAAAGTTAATAAAAAATATATTAGATGTAGATTAATTCAAATTGGTCGATTATATATTACATTCGTACTCTTGCATAGTTGCGTTACACTAGAGTGAAAAATATGTACCAAGTTAATATGATACTGGTAAATTGATCACGGTCAAATAGGTTTCCAAAGTCAAATCTATTGTAAATAAAAAGTAAGAAGTCAACAAGTCTTTACGAAGAATACGACAAAACAAAGATACCTGAGTAAATAGGCATAGATAGAGTACAAGTGGTACATCCTGCAAGAGCCATCATCGCAACCGCAATCCTCAACTTATTTCGCCACAGCAAAGGAAAAATGACTTCCCAGCTTACCGCCGAACCCATCGAACTCTCCGCATCTGATGTAGAAATCTCACTGTCGCCTTCAACGAGAGCATCAGTCGACGGAGCTGATACGTAGGCAGTGCATGGATCATAGAGTCTCCCCTTCCTTCTCCTGAAAGAGGAAGTATCGCGAGGGAGAAGAGGAGGGATCGGGAAGTGACGGGGCACGAGAACAGTAGAAGTGAAGATAGATTTGGGGATAAACGGAGACGGATACTTTTTGGATGAGAGCGAAGAAGAAGACACAAATTGATTGAAAGGGTGAGACACCGCCGCCGTTGCGTACGCCATCGAGTTCAAACGGAAAGAGAGTAGTGCGTCGGTGGGTCCAGATCCTTTTATACATTCTATAACACTCCAGTCTCCTTTCTCTTATATTATTTCCTAGTACCAAAATATATTAAAAAAACATTAGAATTACACTATTACCAATTACCATAAATCACAATTACTTGACAAAAATATATAATCAACTGTAAATCGATGTAATAAGTACTAACTAACTGCCATTTACATCACTAATACCAATCAGTTTCTATTTCTACGGTTCACGATTGGAGTCTAATTGTGTATTTAACGGTGCTGATTTACACATGATATATATTTTTATAAATACCAATTTTCGTATTTACATCTATTTATTTTCAGTTTTTGATAATAATAATAAAAAGATAATTAGTGAGTGATGTACAACAAAAGAAATCGATCTACTTTATCTAAAATCGGTGGATATAATAGGTGCAAAATTAAGCACGCCACTAATACGGAACAACCGACAGGAGTCGACGACTCGACCAGGGAGACAGAGACAAGGTCACCACTCTCCAGGGTGATTATTTTCATTTAGATTAATAATTATTGAATTATTTTATTTTTATAACTATTTTTTTATAAGGTAAATAAATTATTTTGTTAAACGTATGATGAACTGATTATGTATAAATTATAACAGCATCTAGATCACAAGATTCACAGCTTATATATGTGATAGGTTGGGTGAAGCAAAAGTTATCCGTACGAAGACAAGATTAATATGTATATAGATATAATAAACGTAAAACAGTGAATGATTCGATATTATGATTATCGTAGTTTGTATTCGTAGATGATCAATGCCAGATTTACATAAATGCAAGTGCAAATATATGAAATAATATAAACAAATATTACTCTCGAGTTGGAATGAAGATCGATCACGAGCTGCGGAGAACGTGCGAGACTGCTGGAATGTTCGGAACAGCGTCGAGTGACAGATGCAAGAACCAGATCATAGATGAACGCAACTATCAAGATTTTGAGACCCAACGGATATTATTTAAAATGGAGATGAACCAGTGAAAGCCAAGCGTTTAATGTTGTTTGATATATATAGACCTTGAGCAAACAACGGTTGGAAGAATACCAAATGTTTCATTAATTAGAGGTATAACCGGGAGAATATTATTTGATATTTAATATGCCCCCTCAAAAGGAAGGTTTTTGGGTCTGTCACGAGAATCTTGCTTTTGGATCAGAGTGAAAAGTAGGCCCGCTGTCTGTGTTATAAAAGTAATATCTCTTTGATATCTTAGGGTTTTATCTTTTCTTCCTTTCTTTTTCTTCTTCTTATTTTGCGGAAAAGTGAAGGCGGGAAATCAAACTGATTGTTCTAGATACGAAGGAGGTGAGTGTGCACTAGAAAAATCGTTTCAGGTCTTGGTTTCAAGAAAATGACCAAGATCAATGACATGCATCTACTGTTTTGTCTACTGCTCCTTTCTTTCTTATTTTAGTTTGCATGCAGGTTTTTCATACCAAGTTTGTCTCGAAGGGTCTTGAAAAGTATTTCTGTGACTTCCTTGGTAAGTATATCTGCCACATTTTCTTTTGTGTATATTTTGTGTAGGCTTATCTCTTTCATTCGCACATTGTCTCTTACTGTATGTACGTCGATTTCAATATGTTTTGTCCTTTGATGAAGAACCGGGTTCGTAGCAATCGTCACTGCGGAAGAACTGTCTGTGACGAGTCGTGCTGTGAAAGGTATTTTTATCTCCAATTCTTTCAAAAAAAATTGTAGCCATGTGATTTCGCAAGATGTATGCGCTAATGCTCGATATTCGACTTCGGCTGATGACCTTGCTACTGTATGTTGCTTCTTTGTCTGCCAATATATTAGGTTTTCGTTGAGGTATATGGCGAACCCTGTGGTGGATCTTCGTGTTGTCGGACAAGAGGCCCAGTCCGAGTCTGAGAATGTGCAGATTCCTGAGTTGCTTGATGCTGATGAGAAGAAGAGTCCACGACCTGGTGAATCTTTAATATATTTAAGTATCTTATTTACCTTTTTAGTATCCATGTTTGTGGGTTTTGTCATTCGCTGACTTAAGCAATTTACAGCATGTGTGATGTCCGGTCTAGTGACTGTTAAATACACTAATTTTCCTACTATTTTCCTGTATTCAGTAGAATCATCTAGAAGTTTTTCCTGTATTCAGTAGAATCATCTAGAAGTTTTTCCTCTTGATTTAGTTTTCTAGTTCTAAATGGTGTATATAGGGGATACTCTCCTGGTTTGGCATGCAAATAATTATTTTACTCTAATATTTCAGTTGCATATTTCCTTTGACTCATGAACAAACCTTGTTCTGTTGTAGTGAATTCTAAGCTTAAAAAATATTTTAATTTTCCTAGATCTTTTATGTTAAAAAAATTGGCTAATTCCCTTTTAAGTTTTAAAATTTCTTTTAGGTTGTTCCCCTGTGATTAATAGATCATCCACATAAGCTAAAATGAATATTTTGCTTGTGCTTTTTATTTTTGAAAATAATGCATAATCTGATTTTGTTTGTGTAAAACCTAGTCTTTTTAATACTTCTTGAAATTTTGTAAACCACATCCTAGATGTTTGTTTTAGGTCGTATAATGATTTGATTAACTTGCATGCTAGTTTGTTATTTTGGGTTGGTTCTTTATTTATCCTTAGTCCTTGTGGGATGTTCATGAATACTTCTTCGTGTAGGTCTCCATGTAAAAATGCATTATGGACATCCATTTGGTGTAGATGTCATTTTTCTTTGGAGGTTATGAAGATTAGAGTCCTTAGGGTTGTCATCCTGGAAACAGGTGCAAATGTCTCATTGTAATCAATCCCTTCTGTTTGATTATAACCCTTGGCGACTAATCCTGCTTTATGCTTGTCTAGGGTTCCATCAGCTTTTAATTTTGTTTTATACACCCACTTCCAGCCTATAGTTTTGGTTTCTTTGGGAATTTTCACTATTTCCCAAGTGTTATTTTGTTTTAGTGCATTTATTTCAATTTTCATGGCTTCTTGCCATTCTGTTAGTTTGCTAGCTTGTGAATTTTTTTTAGGGTTTTTATGTTCTGAAATTATAAGTAGAAATGCTTTGTGTTTTTCTGAATTTTTTTCATATTTTATGTGTTTATCTATTGGATATTTTGTTATATTATAGCACTCATCATCTTTAAATTTTGCGGGTTTCCTTTTTTCCTTTGTTGGTCTTGTTTGATTTTCTATTAGATTTGTATCTTCTTCATTATTTGTTTGTTCTTCTGGATTTTCTTTTTGTAATTTTTGAATATTTTCTTTTGTGATTATTTTGGTGTCTGTTAATATGCAGCCTTCGTTTGTTTGTTTTGTTTTGATCTTGAAAAGGAATGTTTCTTCATGGAAGATGACATCCCTACTAATAATGACTTCTAAAGTTTCTAAATTTAATATTTTGTATCATTTGCTTAATATTGCATATCCCAAAAATATTCCTTTTATTGCTCTTACTTCGAATTTTGTCATTGGTGTATTAATTTTTGCAAAACAAAGACATCCGAATACTTTTAGATTTTCATATGATGGTTCCTTCTGGAATAATCTAAAATATGGTGTTTCATTGTTTATTATAGGGGATGGTGTTCTATTGATGAGATAGCATGCTGTTTGTATGCATTCTCCCCAATATATATCTGGTGTGTCAGATTGAAACATTAAACATTTAGCAATATCTAGAATGTGTCTATGTTTTCTTTCGACTACTGATGAGTTTTGTTAGGGGGTATAGGGACAAGACAATTGGTGTCTTATGTCTAAATCTTTTAGAAAGACTTGTAGTTATGAGTTTGTAAATTCAGTGTCATTGTCAGTTCTTATGGTTTTTATGTTTGTATTAAATTGATTTAATGTTTTCTTTATAAATATTTTTAATTTCTGTGTGGTTTCTCCTTTATTTTGTAGCAATATAGCCCATGTTGCTCTACTGTAGTCATCGACAATTGTTAAAAAATAAGAGTGATTGTTATATGTTGGGGTTTTGTACTTTCCCCATACATAAATATGTAATAACTCAAATGTTTTAGAGGTCTTAGAGGAACTTGTAGGAAAAGAGAGTCTAATCAACTTTGCCATAGGGCAATCATTACCGATATGATCTTTAAGAAGTGGAATTTGCAAATTGTTTTTCCTAATTATTAGCTCATATCTTAAGGAAGATGAGTGCCCAAGTCTCCTATGCCATAACTCTGAAGAAGTTTTTTTTGCAGAATTTGACTTTACTTTTGCTTCTTCAGAGGGTAGGATATATAGTCCTTCTTGCCTTTTACCTGTAGAAATCGAATTCATCTTTGAATCCTGTATTAAACAATGATCACGATAAAATAGAAAAGTGTAGTTAGTTGATTTAGTCAATTTTGTGACTGAAATCAGATTTACACTAAAATTTGAAATCCTTAACACTGGTTCCAGTGTTAAGTTTTCGTTTAGAATATGAGTGTCAATCTCATACACGTATGCTATTTGAGAATTAGGCATATGAACTTTGATTGGATTAATCAAGGTTCTTATGTTAGATAGCTTTATTTGTGGTCCACACATATGGTCTGTGGCACCACTATCTATCACCCATTCATTGTTTTTATTTGCTAATGAAATGAAACAATATGATGTAATACCTGAACTTTCAGAATGGGTTTTAGGTTTTTCTTTTATCATCCTGGCTGTATTTGCTGAATGTCTTGGTGTTGGTCTGTTCTGTTTCTCTATTAACATTCTGAGTTGTTCATTTGTCAATAATGTATACCCAGAGCCTGGTTGGCTTACATAATTATTTGCCCAACTATCAATTGGGTGATCTTCCTCGCATTGTGGGTTATCAGCTTGATGTTGTTCATACTCAGACCAGTCTTCTTTTTGGGAGTCGTGTGACTCTTCAACATATGTACGTGTTGCAAGCCCTTGAGTTTGTCCTATTCCCATTGTAGCCTCTGTTGAAGTTTGGTCTGTTATCCCTTCTCATGTTGCTATTGTTTTGATTATAAGGTCTGTTGGGGCTTCTTTGATATTAGGAATTACTACTGTTAAAGTTGTTGTTGGCATTGTACTTCTCTGGATAACCATGGATTTGGTAACAACTTTCAGCCACATGCCCTGGCCTTTTGCAGTGTGTGCAGAAGGGCCTCTCTCTGATCTCAGACTTAGGAGATTTGTATGGACCTTGATTCTTAGCTATTAGTGCAGTGCTGATCTCAGAAGTTGGTGTTGAATGACTCCTTCAACACTATTATCGCAGTGCTTATCTTTCTCCAATTTCTCATTGAATTTTGAAGTACATTTATCGCAGAAATCATAATCATCCAATTCTATTTTTTGATTCCATAATGCCTTAAAACTATCATAGTGTATTCAATCACATTTTTATTGCCTTGATGTAGATTATTTAACTCATACCTTATCTGATTGTATTTAGGAGCGTTCTTCTGGTTATACCTTTTTTGCAAATCTGCCCAAGCCGCATAAGCCGTTTCTGTGTGCATTAAGGTGGAAGCAATTTGTGGAAAAGCTCCATTAACAATCCAGGACAGCACCAATCCGTTCACTGTCTCCCATACCTCATAGTCTTTATCATTGACACTCTCGGGCTTCTTGACCTTGCCATTGATGAAGGCAATTTATCTCCTAGATATAAGAGATAATTTCATTGCATTAGCCCAAGTAGTATAGTTAGTTTCGCCTACCAACTTATCTGAGACCATTTGGGCTCCAGGACGATCGCTGAAATTCAAATAAAAAATTGAATCCCTATCATTTAGCGCCGATGTATGATGAGGTCTTCTTGGCTTTCTTGAATTATGTGGCCTGTGGTGAGATGACCTCCTTCGATGCTTTATTTTAATTATAGGGCTGAGGCGAGTTGGAGACTGGAGAACCGACGGAATAGTTGTTGTCGAATTGGAAACGCCGGACTGGTCAGATTGCTGATCGGAAAATGAAGAAATCGACTTGGTCCGGTCGGCCATTGATGCGGAAGCGTGGCTGATCTTTTCAGCCGATACCATATTAAAACCTGAAATGTGCGGGCGCTGATGGAGTCGCCGGCGTGATGGCAGAATCTTACTGCCGGAATCGCTCTCACTGCCGGAATCATCCTCTCGTGAGAGTGAAAGGGGGAAAATTAGGTTTGTGGTTTAAACGGAAATAAACCGGTGGTTGGAAGAGAGAAAACCGTGATTAGTGTAAAACTTTTTCATTAATTCATTGTGATCAAACTTTTGGTATTTAAAACTTAATTACAACGATTTAACTAACTGATTAACAACTAAAAGAAAACATTATTTATCTTTGGGCTGCCCGATAGGGCTGCTTCTTGTTAATTAGCCTAATTACTCTTTTATTGAAAGTAATGTGCTTTAGCCTCTGAAGATCTTTATATTCAATTTGCTCTCTCAGGGTCTAATTGCCTGCAAGTACATTATTATTTTTATATTACAAATAAGTTTATGTCAGTAATTACAGATTATAATACATTTCTAATTACTGATTAGAACTTGCTAATTACTTCTTTATTTCTGTATTGTAAAGTCAGACGATTGTCGACCAATCCGACACAACAACTACAAGAGGGAGAATGACTCTACAACCGAACACAGAACAATCACAAACTGGAACATCGCCAGGTCTTGATTAACACCGAACACTATAGAATTTATAAATTTGACAAAACTTGATTGGTATTCAGATGTATAAAACAAAACAAAAAATAGAAATTGTTATTTTATACAACATGAAATCATGATACAATCAACAAATACCTAAACACATCAATTCAAAAAATTAACCTAAGACGATTATGGAATCAAAGAACATAATTTCTAAACAGGACGAAGAAAATACACATTTAACCTAAAATGATCACAAGAACGAAAAATAGAAAAGTTCCAAAGACGATAGAGAAAATACACATTAAACAATTTCACAAAATGTAAGGTCAAATAGACCGACAGAGAAGACAATTTCAAAAGACAGCATTTCACCGATGAACGGAGAAAAAGAAGATGGAAGAACATAGAAAAACGACGAAACCCTAGATCCGAGAAGAGCAAAGAATGAAAAGTGGACAAATAGAACTCAAAGAAAATAAACTATAATTTTGCTTCAAAAAAAAAAAAAAAAAAAAAAAAAAAAAAAAAAACTATGATACCTGTATAGTGGAAAAGTTGTCATGACCTTACTTGTCGCATTATTTACCATAAGTGAATCGGGTAAATTGGATCAAAATTATAACGCTAAAGTGGCTATCAAAGGGTATGGATGGTATTAAAATTTCATCAACGAAGTTACTCTAAATTTTGGCGATATTCATATTATTTGCTCTAAATTTTGGCTCTTAATTTTTTGCCCCTTTTTTATTACTCGCGAGATCTGGATCTACTCGAGTTGTAAGTTGACACTTGACAGTCGTCCGACGAGAATTGGGGGTTGCGCGCACTCGGTCAGATCATCTTTCTCGACGCATGTCTTAACATAATTCGGAAACACTTACCGTATTCCCTTTTTCTGCTTTAATATCCCTCTTTCTCCCGCACCATCGACATGCCCGCAGCAGTTAACTGGATCGTCCTTCTTGGAGTTTTCGGATGCCTCGTTGGACCACTCGATGGCAGCGCAGGCGATGTAGATCCACTCTACAGGTAAAGTATTCACATTTCTCTTTTCTTTCCTCATCTGTTGATATTGCGGAAGTTGCGGTGTTGGAGTTTGTGAAAATCTAACTGTTTTCTACGGCAGAAATTGCGTTGATCGATGTGAAAAGACGAGTCATGTCGGAGAAATTGATCTGCAAAGTTGTAGGTTTTCACCTCATAATGTTTCCACCAATGGATCGTGGTATGCGCGCGAATCTCTATATTTGCATTGGAATCAATGGTCCTGTAGGAGCGATTGTCGTTACTATTGCATGATACGAAGAGAAAAAGAAAGAGAGGAACTTGGCTTCGCACCTGTTAAATATCATGGAAAATGGCCATTTATACGAGTGTCTATATTTCAGGTTTGTCGAATTATGCCAATTCTCACTAGAACATTGTCTAATCATAATTACTTTATTCATATGATTGGAACTTACTTTAACAGTAACATTTTAGTACAGGAACCGGTTTCTTCTTTATTTTCAGTGCTTAATCTCATCATGCATTTTCATGGTTGGCTATCATTTTTCTTATTGGTATGTTATAAGTTGCCTCTAAAACCACTGAGTAAGAGAACCTACTATGAATATACTGGTTTGTGGCATATCTATGGTTTTGTAGCAATGAACGCCTGGTTTTGGAGTTTCATTTTCCATAGCAGGTAAGCTTTCACATCTTCATCATTATTTTGCAAATGACATAATAACTTAATTCCTTTGATGTATGCTTCCATGTTGATTGTGTAATAATACGACAGTGATATTGTATTATACAGAGACTCTGACTTGACCGAAAAGTTGGATTATTCATCAGCTGTTGCTTTTCTTGGTTTTTCTCTTATTTTATCGATCATGAGAACCTTCAATATAAAGGACGAGGCTTCTAGGGTTATGGTTTCTGCCCCATTGTTGGCATTTTTAACCACACATATTCTATACTTAAATTTCTATCAACTAGACTATGGTACGTGTTACAGATTTTTTTTTATCAATTCAGGTGTGAGTTGTGACAGTAAACTTTCAACTTGATGCATAATTGCATATGCTATTATTATTTTTTTATATCTTAATTGTTCAGACCATATCAAATCAGTGTCTTTCAATACTTAATTCTCAATGAAAAATAATTTCATAATTCATATATATAATATTTTTCGAGCAGCCAGGCCATCAGGTGATGGTCAGGTTCCCCTTGTCGCATATATCCAATTCAGATAATCATTTTTTCTATGTATATTAAATTATTTTGTATACATAGTAATATCCTATTTCAATATAAAGCAATCCTTTCCTGTTTTGCTTCTAAAAAAAACCTTTCCTGTTTTATGTTTAATATAACATAGACTTAAATCAAAAAGAAATTTAAGAGTATTAAACAATACTTAAAATTAAAATCTTAGATTTTACTATCTTAGAGTCTAATATTATAGTTAAAGTATCAAACAAAAAATCTTAAGTATTTTCATCAACCTTCATAATGATTTTCGAAAATTATGATTTCTGATTTCAAATTTCATCAGTATATAAATAGTTAAATATAATAAGTTAATAACATTACCATAATTTTAAAGCTCCAAAGCGCTCTAGGAGGAGCATTTTTTCTAGAGTGGTAATCGGGCGGTTTCGAGTAAAGATCCGACCGATTACCTAATTACACCTATTATTTAATAATATTTTCACTTAATGTACCTTTTCCCCCTATTCTACCAATCTACACCTCTATTCTAACTTAAATTAAAAATCCTTACCCCACTTTCTAAAAACTTTTACGGCCTTACCCCACTTTCAGATTTTAGTTGGATTTAATTTTACTTGTACGGATTAAATCTTTAATATTCTATTACAATTTACATGTGCTTTTATACTTTTATATGTATTTTTAATTTTCTATAGGTTGTATATATATATATGTATAGGATTATATGTCTTTTTAAGAGAGCTTAAAACGCTTTCCGAATAGTGGAAGCGCTTTTCGCTTTTTTGAACTATGAGCATTACCAATGTTTTGTTATTATTTTTATTCTAATGTATGGGTAGACGGATTCAGTAAGTTTGAAAGTGTGGATCTGAACAGGATCCATCTAAGATGCCAAATTTTGCTCCTAGTCGCATATGCCATGCACATATGTGATCGACTGCTTAGAAATCTTGATATATATTGTTATAAAAAATGAATGCATTATGCATGATCATATATCATCAGATGATGGATTGTTGATTATATAATATTTCTCATGATATATTTATAGATTCTAATGGTTTTGTTTTTTTAGGTCTGAACAATGCACAGTATGCACTATTACTTAATCCTTTGGTTCTAAGTATTCTATTTATAATTTTGTTTTCATTGTTTCTGAAAATTTGTTTGATCAAAGTAGACAATAATACAAAACATATGCACATTTCTTACAAGAAGATTCCAACAGATTAATAGAGTTATTTAGTTTTAAAATGTGTGAAGGAAGACAGAAATAGGACACATCATTCTTAAGTTGTTTATAGGAAAGTAGGAAACCATGTTTGAACTTTGAATATTTGAAATTGATTGTTGTTAGACTGCAAGATTAATATCTACAATCGAATATTTCTATCTAGGATAGCATTTGTAGGAAAATTGTGTATTACACTATTATTTTTATCTCTTTCATGATCTAAACAAATGAAAACAGAAACTAGAAGAGTTTCAAAATATACTATACATTCCAAAATACATTGTTTCCCTTGTCCAACTGTGGTCTTTCTGCATCAAATAACATATTATGCACTTTTGATATATTCAGCTCATCCCTCCCCCAATTAATCCTGATATTTTTTCCGTATTATTCCAGGTTTGAATATGAAAGTTTGTGTTGGAATCGGTATTTCCCAGCTTTTTCTCTGGGCTGTCTGGGCTGGTATCACTCATCACCCTTCAAAGTTTAAGCTATGGACGGTTGTATTTGGTGGTGGCTTGGCTATGTTTCTTGAGATTTATGATTTTCCTCCATACGGAGGATATGTGGATGCTCATTCACTTTGGCATGCCACAACAATTCCTCTGACTTATCTTTGGTGGAGTTTCGTAAAGGATGATGCATCTTTTCGAACTTCCCTTCTTACGAAAAAAACAAAGTGACCACTTGGATGTTTTTGTCAGAATTTAGAAAAAAAGGGTGTTGTGGAATGTGGATGAATATGGATAATTGGATATGGATGTAATTCAACTTTTTCTTGTTCATAGCTATATTATCTTCTATTGATGATGGACAAGAAGATTTTGGCAGTTTGTTGCAATAATATTGTGAATTGTTAATACTTTTGTATATATCTCTCTTTTAACTTGAGCAACAACATTCTATTGTTTAAAAACAAAAATGTTGATGTATTCATGTAAGTGAGGTGGGGTAAATATATTACGTGGATTTCCACCTGATCATTTTCCTCTTTCATTCCCATGTGATGTGGTCTTTGCTTATTCAGTTTTCCTCCGGAACTGTCACAGTTCCACCACTATTTGTGTAGAGAAACCAAAACCTGCAAGAAATGCCCCTCCACTACCACACTCACACAGTAGTCACGCTAGATAGAGTAGTGAGTGAGCAGAATTGATGAATGATACAAATGCAAAGTCCAATGGCAAGGCAGGCATATATTGGCAAATATCTTTTGATGATTATTTATAGCCAGACTAGTTGCCACTTGAATTGTTGACTTACTTGTGTAGAATAGTACTGTTTCTACTTTCATGTTGCAGGAGGTTTATCATTTAGGAAACAAAAAGGAAAAGATGGTGAGTTGTTGAGCAAGATATGGAAGATGAAATGAGAAGGTAGTAGTGGTAGATGGACAGTTTAAATTCTTTAAAAAAAAGCTTATTAAACTTTGAACCCAATTTAGTTCAACAAACTAAACCAACTTTGAACTGCAATGACTTAAATTAAAATGGTACAGATTATATTGGAGATTGGATCTAGTAACTTAGTAAGCCAACAATAATATACCTTTTTTATGTCAATGTTTATTTACTGGTTATGTTAGTATGAAATGTGTAATCTTAAAAGTTGCTAAAATAACCCTGTTATTAATTTTGAGATCCTAAGAAATTATCAAATTCCATTCTCTTTATTAATCATATATTCATAATTTCATATCATCATGTCAGATTAAACAAAATAAATCCATTATTTTATAATATTATTAGTTTCTTCCAGAAAAAAAATTATAAGGAAATGGAAAAGATATTTTTGTCTGTTTATGAAAATTTCTTATTGATTTATGATAAAATTAACCTTCACTAATCTATCATGTGGATCTTGTCATCTATACATCTTGGCAAGAGAGGGTGTTTGGAGCGAACATTTCGTCTACCTGTCCTTCCAAAACGGGGCAGGTTCGGGTCAAACAGAACTATAAATTTCTTCTATACACTGTTGCCGTAGACCAGTTCGTTTCAGTTTTATCTGAAAAAATCTGTCTCCGGGTTTAGGACGGACCATCTTAGTAAATTGCCCGGGTCGACCTAAGCCCACCCGTTCCCACGTTTTTTAAATACTATTTAATTGTTGGTGATAAAAAAAGTGACAAAAGTACAAAATAAATAATGATACAAGTCGGTAATTAAATTTTATGTGTTTACGAAAACTATTTATAAATATTTAGATTTTAGGGCAACAAATCAACAATTGACCAGTTTACAGGAGCCGTTTAAATAAAGTCTTATATAGTAAATTTATTAATGGTCCATTGGCCCCTGACTTTTTTTCTTCTTTTCTGCTCCTTCTTCACTCATTCTCATCGTCTGTTTGTACTATATAAATAGAGCTACGCTAAAAAGGAAATGGAGACGGGAGAAGAAAGTGTGTTTCGAATTCCGATCAGAGATTCAGAGCTGAGAAAAAAATGATCTGGTTTGAAATCCACAAAGAAGAGAAACAACAGTAGGTGATTGTGATTTGTGGAACGGAATCGAGTAATTGTCGGAGTGTACATGATGATGGCGGCGTTTCAGAGGGGGCGGAGACATGATCCATTTCAGACCATTCAGGGAATCTCATTGTCAGCTATTATCATCTGTTCGCTTGTTTTCTTGTTCGTATTCAATACGATTATGTCGTTAACAGCTCCTCGGTTTGTCGATTACCACCAGTTACACGAGATTCAGCATTTTCCCCTCCCTCCGGTTCTGGTATTCATTCAAAAAGATTTTCTACTCCATCTCTTTCTTCTAGGATACACATTCGTCACTCTGATGATTCTGATCGATGTTTTTTTTTTCTTTTCTTTTCGTTTTTTAGTTTGTGAATTCGTTCGCACTTAGAGAGAATGCCATCGAAGCGGTGGATCCTTTAGTTGTTCCGGTCAGAAACAGAAATAATTGTTATGATGTTTGTTTTTCATTTATTGGGGTGATTTTGGATCTATGATTGTAAATTGTATATCCGTCTGTGTAGAGAGGCAGGGAGGTAACACATGACTTATGGAGATCGATGCAGTCTCACGTCTACTTTGGGTGTAGCAATCCTCTTTCAAAATTTCCGAGTAAGTTATTTTTTTCATTGATACGTTTGTGTTTATTAATTTAGATTCTATATTTGAACTGCAAATTAAACACTCCTCTGGTGGATCCTAATCTGTTATCTTAATCGTCATTACTATGATTTCTTTGTGTTGGATATGGAAAGAGTGATGGGAATGGCGTTATATTGTGAATTCGTATTTGTTTCTAAATATGATTTTATATTTGGTTCGATTGATTAAATAAATAATCAGTGCCTGATATTACTAATACTTATTCTTGCAGCAGCGGAAGCCATTAATCGTCCTGATACATACTTGATGATTGCTACAAGTGGAGGTTTGAACCAACAAAGAACTGGGGTATGATTCTTCTGCCATTGCTAATTAAATGTTTGATTTGGCACATTAATTATCCTATAATACTTTCAAATTACTGCCTTACTGGAGAGAAAGTTGCAGTTTCAAATGTACTTGAACTGATCATCATCATTCCTTGAACCATTTTTACAGATAATAGATGCTGTAGTTGCAGCACGTATTCTCAAAGCAACATTGGTTGTACCAAAGCTAGATCAAAAATCTTTCTGGAATGATACTAGGTTTGTTTGAAAATCATTTATATATAATTAAGTTGACATATCTTCAGGAATGACACTGGGTTCTGTACTTGTGTTTCATTAAGCAGCGATTTTACCGAAATATTCAATGTTGATTGGTTTATTTCATCACTTTCGAAAGATGTTAAAGTTGTGAAGCAACTTCCAAAGAAGGAAGGGAAATATTTTGCTTCTCCATATACCATGCGTGTTCCTAGGAAGTGCGATCCTACTTGTTACGAAAATCGTGTTTTGCCTGTTCTTTTGAAAAAACATGTGAGTAGTATTAGTGATTTTGTGTATGTTTATTCTTGTCTCTTCCTATATATGTTTGTTTGGCTTGAACATTAAAATCTACATTCTTCTTAGTTGTTTATTGTTGGCCAAGACAGGTTGTTCAGTTGACCAAGTTTGATTTCAGACTTGCGAACAAGTTGGATCCTGATTTACAAAAACTGAGGTGCAGAGTTAATTATCATGCTTTAAAGTTCACCGATCCAATAGTTGAAATGGGAAATATGTTGGTTGAGAGAATGAGGGAAAAAAGCAAGAATTTCATTGCACTGCACTTGAGGTAAATGTCCAACTTTGCTAAAGAAGTGGGTTTTGGATATTTTATACATGCACTGATGCACAGCAAGAAGTCATACGCAGGGGGCTTCAGATTTAGTTTGATTTTGTATACGTCGTTATATTTTAGAATTTGATAAATCAATGAATTTTGCAAGATTTTCATTGCCAGATTTGAACCCGACATGCTTGCATTTTCTGGATGTGATTTTGGTGGTGGAGAAAAAGAAAAAACAGAGCTAGGTCTAATTCGCAAAAGATGGAAAACATTGCATGTAAGAAAGACTTGAATTTTCCTTTTGGATTCTATTTCTAAAGAGCTAGCCGCTCGCTAGGTGTAATTTTCCTTTTGCAGTTTCTTTTAATTTTATTTTTTGTTAAAAAAAAAATTCCTTTTGGATTTCTTTTCGACATTTCGTTAAAAGAGAATAATTTTTTTTGGTCTTAACTTTTTGTAGGACAAAAACCCAGAGATACAACGGAAGAAGGGGAAATGCCCTCTTGCTCCTGAAGAAGCTGGTCTTATGTTAAGAGCACTAGGTTATGGCAGTGATGTTCACATCTATGTGGCATCAGGTGAGATATATAAAGGAGATGAGACTCTGGCACCTCTTAAAGCCATGTTTCCCAATTTTCATTCTAAAGAATCATTAGCTACCGATGAGGAATTGGTTCGATTTTCATCTTTTACATCTCGTTTGGCTGCTCTTGATTTTATTGTATGTGACGAGAGTGATGTTTTCGTGACCAACAATAATGGAAATATGGCTAGAATACTCGCTGGTCGAAGGTATGTTTCTAGTGTTCAAGTTGGTTGTGTGAATGATAATAGTTGTAACGATAATATTTTGGTATTAATAATCCACACAGGAGATATTTTGGGCACAAGAGAACAATAAGACCGAATAATAAAAAGCTGAATTCATTATTTCAAAATCGAGCCCGTATGAGCTGGGAAGCATTTGCTTCCAAGATACTCACAGTTCAGACAGGATTCATGGGAGAACCCAATGAGGCAAGTCCAGGTAGAGATAACTTTTATGAATTTCCTTCAACTTGCATTTGCCAGAGTTTGAAGAATAGTGAATCTGAAAGCTCAAACAGAAAAAATCCAGTTGAATCATCTGCACATTTCTATGAGAAAGAAGGTGAGTGGCCTGATGTTTATGGAGACGAATCTTTGGAATTCTCTAGTAGATTAGGTTCAAGATTTGATTTGTCATCTACGAGGCTCGAAGAATCAGTGACAGAAGATATTTTCATATCTGAATGCTGCAACGATTAAACAGATGGAGTTTTCCGAGTAGGGATTGAAATTTAGGTAGCCACAGCCCACAGGCCCACAGTAAATAATCATTTGATTCATTTATCATTTTTCGGTCAGCGCTTCAAATAATTTAGTCACTGTCTCACCGAGTTTTCTTGTACATATAACCAGCATGATTACACAGAATTACAGCAACAAACACCACCTGCAAGGCTAGTTTAGTCATTTAATTTGTCTGTAATTCTATGAATAACATTTAAAGAGTTAATCTACATTTAATATTAATGTAATAGTTAGGTCATTTATTATGGTCTATGGTGAATGGTGATCCATCCTCAGAATAACTATAATTCACACAACACAGTAATAATTCAAATACTCGAACTTAGAAGACAGTAAGTAATATGGCTTTCAGCAAACATATAAATTTTTTGATATAAAAACATTGGTGGGTTGCAGATTAATGCAATATTTAGCATGGATTTGTTTGTAAATTATTTTTGTGTGTGTACAAATTTAGAACTCTAGAAAGAAAGAAAGCATTGGTTGTTTAAATTGAGATGGTAAAAAGTGAAATCGCACAAGGTGAAACTGAAATTACTTTTTTGTCGGTGCAAAGATGGTCGGATAAGAACTAAAACGAATGTCCTTGCATCGATGTGTTTGGTTTATTGTTGTTCAGCAGGGAGAGAGATGGTCGTTTGAAGCGTTGCAGGAGATGGGGACCAAAACTTACAGAAGAGAGGGAGCACTCACAGAAACCACTTTGTTAAACACGATTCCACCCACTATTAATGGAAAAAGTATTTCTATAGCCTAAGTTCCCAACCTCTCCTGTGTTTTCTCATTTCTGAGTGATACTATACCACTGATACCAGAACCACTGACATTTTGTATTTTTGTTTACTGTTGCATTATTAATAGATTAAAAAATACTCATTACTAATTTACTCCACTCTTTTTTCCTTTTTCTTACCAATTAATTTACCATGTGTGCAGTAAGTAAGATGATGTTGTTTGCCATTGTGTGAGTGGAGAAGGAAGGAAGGTTTCATGGAAGACGGTGGTGATGTTATAGAAAACAAAAGATAGTCATTTATTGGTGGAGAGATCAGAGATGGCACCCACCTAAGTCTCAACCCACATGGCAGAGCAGTGTTGGCCTGAATTCGCTGAGTAAAGACGACGACGATAGAAAGAAGAATTTTTAGTCCAAAACTTCTAAATTCGAGGAGATTAATCTGAATCTCAAAATATTCCTCAGTTAGTGCAGTGTGCCGTGTACAGCTCAAGAACAACAAAAAACTAAGTGTGCAATTGCTCTATTCTCCGTTGTCCTCCCTCAATTGGCTGGCTCTATAGGTAAAAAAGAAGTGAAAAAAAAACACAAACATTGCCAGATTTGTCGTATGTCAGTAAGAATACAAACATTACTACGTACATGCATTAACAATTTAACAACCAAGCCAGCTAACTAGCGGCCAATTTCAACCAGCAGACTGGAGTTATAACCAGCATGCTGAATCTCCCATCTTAGTTTGGCCACTGCTCCATCTTGCACAGGTACATGCTCCTGCGCGCATGCATTGTATAATTGTAAATTTGTATAAGCAAGTTTTTTTAGTTAAAGAAGCTACCAATCAACCAACCTCAAGCTTCTGCAGTAAATCTTTGGGGTCGGGAGAGGAAATGATTATCTGACGTTGGTAGGGTTTGATGAAACCGTCGTCCACGGCTTTATCGATAAAATCCAACAGTGAGTTGTAATAGCCATCCACATTCAAAAGACCAACCTAGTTGATAGTTATCATTAACAACAGTTTTGGAACAGTTTAAGAACAGATACAACAGACACAGGAATTGCAGGAAATGAAAAAAAGAGGAGAGAAAATGACGATGGTTGGAATGATTACTGGTTTGTTGTGAATCCCTAACTGTGCCCAACTGATCACCTCAAGCAGTTCTTCCATTGTTCCATATCCACCTGAGATTTTTCAAAAACAGTGCACATGGATCGATCATCATTAATTAACTGTATGGAATATTTTTAATGCCAACAGTATAGATAGTATGCATGCCCTATCAATTAATGACATTCCATCAAACTATGAAAGAGCTAGAAAAAGAGGGTAGACCAGGTAGTGCAATGAAAGCATCAGATTGGTGTGACATCTCGGCCTTTCTTTGGTGCATACCAGTCACAACTTTCAACTCTCCGACGGTCTCTCCGGTTATCTGTAGATTTTATTTTGCATGCATGAAAATTAAAAACCATTTGATATGAACAAACAGAAGAAGAACTCTGACATTTTATGTTATCAAATCGCTACCTCTTTTCCTATCAAGGAGGTTGGTATGATCCTACAGAAGAAAACAAACACAACATCCATTACATTAGAACAACAGCGAAAAAGACATGTCGGATCAGCATTACGATCGAAAAGTGCTCTGTGTTGATTATACATTCTTAGCCAGTCGGTTGGAGTTGGAGTTGGAGTTAGAGTTGGTTACTTACCCTATAACATAACCTCCACCTTGGTGAACAGCTTGGGAAACCAGACCCATGAGCCCTATACTGCCACCTCCATACACAAGGTCCACCTTCCTAGATACCTGAAATCCAAAGGGGGCTCCCAATTACAATGCATATTTATATCGATATTTCATATCACCGGCCACTATAATAGAACATACCAGTTCCTTTCCGAGATCAACAGCAGCATCTTGGTAGCAATCTTTCTTGCCGGAACTACTTCCACCAAAAACGCAAATCCTTTTGAATCTTGAACAACCTCTCTCGGAACCCATTTCAGCCGTATCGTTGTTGATGTTGTTAGTGTTGAGAATATCTTGATCCACCACCACCTTATCTGGGTTATGAACCTCTCCCATCTCCAGGCTCATCTCTTCCTCTGTTGATCTGACGACCTCGGCCCTTCCGTATTTATGAAGGAAGAAGAAGAAGGTTCATGCAATATTCATTCATTCGTTTATCAGTTAGTTTTGGATGAAAAACACAAATCAAACGGTGAGAGAGAGAATAGAGATATGATGAGATGAGATGAGATGGGTAGTAGTAAAAACTAAAAAACTAAAACCCAAAAAGACAAAATAGAAAGAGATGGCATTAATGAAGTGTTGTCCTTTTGTTTTGTGTATGAGCAAATTAAGAAGCTTTTCAATCAAATCTCTTGAATAACCTTACACAATAACCCAAAACATGTTTGGATTTTGAAAGATGTAGGTAGTTCATCAAAATAGTATAGAAGATCGATCAGACCTCAGATGATGGTTTTTTTTCTTTTCTTTTTCACATACTCGAATACCCTATCTAATGATGCACTCTACTACAACTACTATTACAGCCGTCCTTTCACTATTTGGCGCTCGGCGCTCGCTACAAAACAAAAATACACATGTGTCTTGTACTCATGATGTACTGCTCTACTAGCACTGTTCTGTCCTTATGGCCTTATATCGGCATGCTCCTGGACTTTCACCGCTATTTCCAGCTCCGCAACAACCGCCAATACCACACTGTTCGATTTTAACCCTGACCACTCTGTTAATTCCAACTGCCTTGGCTCGATAATGAGGATGTGAGCAGCAAATGTGTACCAAACGGAAGTATAATTTGGCACAACAGTCATAACACGTGTCGAAATTTGAGTTACGTAATTACGTTGGTTTCAATTTTTTAAATGTTTTTTTTTCCAGTTGATGTTGTCTATGGGTTATGGCCCGCTCTACCACAGATAATTGACTTTATAGCTCTTATGTCACTTTTTTCCATTTCCATTCATTATTAATTTCTTTCCTTCTTCCCAATCAAATCAACACATCAGTTCGGGGCGGGTCTCGGGGAGCACTCTAAAACCCGGACGGGTCAGTCTGGTTTTAATAAAATGATTAATTATTTTTATTAGTTATATTCAATTATTAAACAAGTTAAAGACTAATCAGTAATCGGCACATACCTCCATCGGAAGATCCCCAAATTCTAACTTCACAAAAAGAAAAAAAAACCCAAACTCTGAAAGAACGAAACATTGAAACCCTAACTTCTCTCACTCTCTGCAAATGCCGCGGCTAACTCACCGATCTCAGTACAAATCTCCAAATTCACTGTTGCTGTTAAGTTTCGTAGTTCTATCGGAGTATGGTGATGGGTAAGCAAGCTTTTTTCCATTCGTCCATCTGGTTCTTCACCTTAATGTTCATCATTATATTTGTTGTTGGATACTGCAGATTGAAAGACGATGGGGACGACGATGAAGCAGCTGCAGTGGTAGAAGATTTTAGACCATGGAAATATTGAAGATGTTTTTCCTTCTCCAAATGTCGCTGCAATTTTTTTTCCGTCTTCTCCCCTAACCCTAACTCTATGTATTTAACTATTTAAGTGTTTGTTAATACTTAATTGTTAATACTTGTATATTTGTTGTTTATTTTTTTTTGCAGATTTAACACTTTTTAAATTATTTGACTATTTATGGTTTGGCAGGGTGGGGCGCTTCGTTTTTGCTCCCACGAGCGGAACGACGTGCATGGCCTAATGTTCTAGATCGTCCTGCACCTCTTGTCACCGGAGAGGAGTTCCGGTGAATGGGCTTAGAAGAGGAAAAATGGTGGGATCGCAATCGCCTTTCTCTTTGATTAAACTGAATTGAAATTATTAAAGTTTGTGTCTTGATATTTTGTACGTACCATAAATTATAAATATAAATCGAGATTATATGACATATTCACATGGCAGGCTCGCTACACGCCATTGGAAGTTGTTTTGGGTTGCAACAAGGTTTGATTCTTTATTTCCAATCTTGTTGCTTGATTCAACATTTGTTTGGCATCCTTGTCCATGGTCCCCAGCTTGGATAGAGCAATAGACTGCAGATAAAAGGCAATGGACCATTCTGGACAGATAATTTGTGTTTGTATAGCATCTCGGAGAGCTGCATCAATTTGGTCACACATAAGATAGCACAAACTCCGTCTAGCTAACACCGTCGGTGAGTCCATGGTTCCAACATCTAAGAACTGCTCCAATGCATTTTAGTCGATTAATTAACCGTGATTGCTGTCAAATTTAAATCAACTTTACCTGAGAGTAGCAGTCAATGGTTGTATTGAAGTCCTTATCTCGGAATGCAAAATCTCCTCTTTTCCTGGCCTCCAACATATCTCGCATTCCTTGTGTCCATTCTTGGAAAGAAAGCTCGCTGGTTGCATTATCTTCCCTGTAATCCGTCTTCACAAATATCTCATGGATGGCTGTGAGATCCATTCGAGAACAAGCTTCTGCCAATGGTGATGGTGAATATTGCTGGAGATGTTTTGGTATGGGAATACCCAACATCACATGAGATGGTACCTGATGAAATAAAAATATCAAATCAATTTGGGTTCCGATCAATTAATTAATTATATGCAGGCAGGCAGGCAGGCACCTCAGATTTAGATTGCAGTGAAGCCAATGTGTGAACGATGGTGGTGATTTGGGGTCGATCTTTGGGATCAGATTGTAAGCATCGAGATGCAAGTTGAACAACAGCAGTTGCCTCCTCCGTTGGATATCTTCCTTCCATATGCGAATCCATAAGACGATCGGCATTTTGCGATTCATGTAACATATCAAGAGCCTGTTTGCTTGCACAAAACACCTGTTTTAAAATAAAATAAAAAAGTATATAAAGCAGAATAAAAAATTGGCTGCTCACGCGACTGGGAGGAATATGCTTTCCACTGAGAAGATCCAACAGCACAGTGCCCAGACTAAACACTACAGTCTGAGGAGTCACACTCCCTGCAATAAACAAACAAATTAACAAATATTTAAATTCATCCAATCGATTTAATTGTTGATTTCGACCATTTCTTAGGTATTCTGGAGGTGCATAAGCTAGATGTGTGCTTTTCCCATCCCGACGGCTTTTCATCAGTCCAAAGCAAGATAGTCTTGGATCGCCGTTCTACATGCGAATAAAAAATAACATATCGATGATAAGTTTACAGAATAGATGGATGAATTGCGTACCTACCTCATCGAAGAGAATACGGTCTGCATTTAGATCATCGTACAATGGACTTCCCTCATCATTGCAATATTGTAATGCTTCTGCAATGTACAAACCAATTCTCAAACGCATTGCCCATTCAATACTTTGTTTTTCCCCTTTATCATTAAAAACAAAAACAGACGTTCGATGAATTAATATTTGATTCAAAGTTTCAAACACATCACACGTGGATGGATGGATGGATGGATGGATGGATAATTAATTCATTAATATTCGATACGTACAGTGGAAGAGATGGTTGTTGAGAGTATCGTTGGGCATGAACTCTGCAACGAGAAGCCTCTGCTCACCCTCACAACAGAATCCAATCAACTTTGCCAACCTCTGGTTCTTCAACTTTCCTATTCTTCGAGACTCCTCCTAATCAAGACTTGGAAAGTTAAAGGGAGATTTTTGTTTTTGTTTTTTTTGTTTCTAAAGAGAAGGATAATTTTAGTTACAGCGAATTATTTGGGATCGGGCCACGCCGCCTTGGTGAATTTCTTGACGGCAATCCACAGGGTTCGGTTGTTGGTGTCCATTAGCTTCCCCTTGTACACGAAATTGATGGCGCCATTCTCTGACAGGAATCTTTTAGAGCTGAAGTTGTCGGTGGCCATCTTCAAAACAGAAAAGGAAAACTCTGAGAAAGCTGCATCCAATACATGAGCATCAATTATGGGTGTTTCTTGTCCGGGCTTCTCGATGGACGACGTGACCGTGGCTCCACTACGGTGTTGTAACCGTTTACTGCGTTTCGTGTAAGAATAACAACAGCCCATTTTTCTTTAGATTCCTCTTCAACGACCAAGTACAATACAAAATACGAATGTAACAAGGGTTTGTGATTTGCTCATTTGAACAGGAAACGAAATCACATTGAAAAAGTCAAACAATCACGTGAATGAATGAAATCAACATATAGAGTGACGGTCAATCAAGTAATCGAGTTTGTGGGCACAACTTTTTTTTTTTTATGACAAAGACTAATGATTTAATTAAAATTAGTTTTAGCCATTGAGAAAGCAACTGTATTACTTTGTAATTTAAGCTATTTTTTTTATAATTTCTCCCAAAATAATTTATATATTTTCACTTGATAGTTAATTACTTATTAGGAAATAATGAAATATGACCGAAATTCGAAATATGTTCCAACTTGTAAGTTATAACCTAATCCTAACTTGCTAACCCGATAGACTTATAGAGTTAATTATAGGATTTTTATTATAATTTATAAAATAGAGTGGATAAATACAGTGGAACGGAACGGGTCGGATTTAAATCTTTAAATAGAATATTAAATAATAATATATAGTAGATGCTACTTTTCAACTTACAACTACCAACTACAAGCCTACAAACAATCGGAATCATCCTCATCCTAACAGAGTATTGCCACTGATAGAATTTTGATTGCATCTTATACAGAGTTCCTCATAGATTCTGGCATAATTCTCGGAGAATCTTTCCAATGTTTTAAATATATTTCGAAGCGCTTCCTGTAAACCAATTGGTTTAGTGATCGTATGAGCCTTATCATTGTACAAATGAATTGTTATACTTTGGTTCTTGTTTAATGCATCTACTGCCTTCCAGAATTGTTGATCTTCCTTACCAAGGGCTTTTATCTGCCTATCATTGCCTTCGTTTGCATTCATACCATCAAGTCTCGCTTCGTAATGTCGGTTCCAAATCTGCATTACATTGCCGGTGAATAACTCTATAGCTTCAACCACCTCCTGCTCTGTAACATTAGCCATGGCATGGAACCAGTCATTGCAGATAACAAATACCAATGGAGCACCCAGTCTTCCTGGAGAGAAAGGAACAAGTCCATCGACGGTTTCTTCACGATCGCTGGGTAGGCATTTCATAAGCCAGTCATTTAGGGATCTGACATAGCTCTTCTGGGCATTGATCCAAAACGAGAATATTTCAATCCATTTCAGCAGATCAAGTGCTAACTGCATAGTCAACTTCATATGTTCATCGTCAAACTTTCTAGCAACGGCATCCATATGGTTTGATTCTATTATAGCTTGGAACTGATTCCTGTGACATTTTGTCAAATTTTGCCACATCTTAGCCAATCTACAAGGAAGCAAGCAACACGTATGAGCATAATCGAGACAAAGGTCCTGCAGATTCAGTTTACACTAGCTCCCACTCATAACTTACCCTTCGATTAACTCATGAAGCTTAGGCCAGAGCTCTTCATCCCTCAACTTATTTATCATCTTTGATATCGACTCAACAACTTCAATTGTTATTATGATTTTTGTAGATAACTTCATCACAGCATCTCTCATGGAATCTATTTTTGGAGCTTCTGCGCCCTTGTCATATAACTGCTTCAACATATTGCATTTTTTATTATGGCATAGCTGCATCACCTCTACTGCCTGCATTCAAACTCCTCTATCACTGTTAAATCTAGAAGAAGAATCCCTTCACTTAAATAACTAACTAAGTGCTAATGGCAGAAATGAAGAAGAAAATACCTTCACTTCCTCGTACTGTTTCTTCTCCCAAACGTACAGCTTTTGCAGTGTTGAAGAAAGATTCCCAGATTTCATTCCCTTCTCTCCATCGAAATCCAGATGAAAAAACCCATCGTCATTCTTCATTGCAGAAGGAGAAGAGTTTATAGTCATTGCATGCCTCACCTTGGATGATATCACTGCAACAAACAACAATGAAAGCTTGGTTTGCAATCTTGATACCAGATAACAAGCAAAATAACAAAATATTTATACCGTTGTACTGCCTTTTGTGGTAAGGAAGCTTCCCCACCTCAAGAATTCTACAAATTTCTTTACAAAATACCGAAGCTTCTTCAAAATTGACATTGATTTCATGCATCACATCTGAAAGTGATGACCTCGATCCCAGAGCCAACTTACTCTGCTGCCCTCCATTGGATTGTTGTTGCAGTTCTCTATCGGCAAAAATATTATTTTCTTTTTCTCTACCAATACTCCTCCTTCCCTCATCCTCACCCACCATGTCATCCTTACTTAAAGAAATCAAATCTCCGCTATTTTTCTTCAAAGAAGAAGTCCTATTAACAATTTTCTCTACATTATCGGATCCTGTCATGAAAGTATTATATTCTTCATCCTCCAGATCGGGAATCCCTTCCTCCTCCCTCAGATCTCTCGAAGTTTGACTAAATGTGAACATCTGTTGATGAATCTGGTAAAAATCAAACGGGTTCAAGAAGTCCCAACTCGAAGATTGTGGTGGTGGTGGTAGAGGCGGCGGCAATGAAGATTCAATGAAACCGTCGTAAGTCGAAGGGTTAGAATGAGTTGGAGGACAAGCATACGAAGCGCTTGACATTCCACCTTCTCCGGCGTCATAAATGAGCGTAGTAGAAACGGGAACGTCTTTTTTGGTGAAGTTCAAGCAAGTTTCAGTCTTACTAGTCGCAGATTCATCTATCGAATGAAGTTGATGAGAATTTAAGCAAGCTTCGTCCTCGTCCTCATCACCGTCGTCCGTATGATCATCAGACGAATTAAACTGAAGGTGCGAGTCCGAATCGACCCTCAAAGAGGAAGAACGAGGAGGAGATTGCATATGCGTTGGTGGAGTAAGTGAAGGAGGAGGATAAGTGGTTACGAAGAAGCGATGGAGCGATCCACCGACGAAGCGTAACAAATGAATGTAAGACGCATGTGCATCTGCAAGAGCATACCTGTAATCCCCTGCTGCAGACAAGTTTCTTACTCTGTCCCGACACAAAGTCACCACCTCCGATTCCTCCAGCCTCGACCCAACACACCCCCCCATGATGCGGCTGGCCGGAAGCAACAAGCAGAAATCGAGTTCTGGTGAAATCAGTTATAACCTCTGTATCATATCATTTTTTATATGTAACGAACCTTGAAGTGGAACAGTTAATTCCGCCACAAACCTAATGGCTTTTTGAAACCGATTTTCTATATATTAGAGTCATCCAATAATATATCATTAAAAATGTGTAAAACAAAAAGGTCTTTTATAAAATTTAATAGTTACTGTGACTAATTAGCCTAAAGAAAACCCGTGACATCCATGATTCACCTAATAAAGTTGATCCCTAATTTCCTATACCAAAAAAAAACTATACTTAGACTTACATACATTAGGCATTCAAGCGTGTCGAAACATTAATTTGGCAGTTGAACAACCTCAAAAACCCTGGTGACGGCAAATAAGCCAAATATTTTAACAGTGGGAGATTATTTTATAAGAAGAAATTTCGTAAAAGTTATCTTTAATGAACCCAAAAAAATAGTACATAAGTTAGAAAGAAAAAAAATTAAGATGAAATAGATAGACAGTCAGGATTTAATAGACATTTTTAAACTTACTTAAAAAAGATATTCTATTTTATAAATAGGTTATAAAGTGTAGATTTCACTTTTGACACGATAGAGATCGTAAATAATAAAGATTTGGGATTTTCATGTGAGGGAAAAAAATATACTATGTTCATGGCTTCATGTTGAAATACTTAGGAACAGAACTCTTTTGAGATGTACGGATGACGTTGACTACCATACGTTTATCTCACGTTTGACTAGTCGATTTAGTTGATTGTTGACGATTTTGATCCTTGCCTTCTTTCGGGGAGGAGAGGAAGGAGGATATCTTCAATGGACTATGATTGTGTGAGAGTGTCGAGTTCTCGAGTGGACACAAGCACATGACGGACGAAAGCATATTTTAACCTTTTTAAAGGGTTTCTGAAACCGAGATGAAAATGAGGTGTGTGTGGAAACCTGAGACTAGACATATGAGTTTTTTTTAGAGAATGTATGAGTTGTCTTTGTTTTTATTACAATTTGTGTTAATTGTAACCTTCGGACGTACCTTTATATGGGGTCAGATTCAGCAAGGCTCACTGTCACGTGATGTACTATTTTTTTGGGTATATATTTATCACGATTTTTATTCAAAAAAAAATGTTGAAATACTTAAATAATATATTATTTAGTTGATTAAAAATTCAAATGTCTTTTACAAAATTTCAGTAAAAAAAAAAAATCTTGATTCCCTGAACCATAAAAGAGTTGAGAGTAAAAGTAATGTGAGAGATGACAAATGTCCATTTACCACCTGGTCGCTAAAAATTAAAAAACATTACAACGAATTGCAACATTTCCCCCCTGTAATGTCACATGGTAAGACTGTACTCAATAGAAAGGGAAAATAGAGAAGAAAAAAGATCCAAAAATTAAAAGGGATTGAGGCCTTACTTGTTTGGCTGAATTCGCTGGATTAATTGTTGGCTGCGCTCAAGTTGGTAGATTGATATTTTATCAGATCTGGATCTGGAATTCTGTATTTTTAACAAACAGATGTTTTGTCCACATGGTGTCTACAAAACAACTGACCGGAAACGCATGCATGCGATATTGTGATGTGTGTTCCTTCTCCATCTTCGCAGATTTCACTCCATTCATCTCCTTTAAAACCACCCCAACTCAAAGAACCAAGAACAGAAGTAGCAATGGTTGTTTCCGGAATCCGTCGTTCTCTGTCATTCACAGCAACAACGGAAAACTCAACCTTCACTAGTGTTTCTTCGCTTGGTGCAATTGCTCCTAAAACTTACCACCCGCTTACACCCACTCATCTCCCAACTTGGTCAAGATGTTCGCATGTCTGGCGACTCATGATATTAAAATTCTTACAATTTATTAAAAATCAATTCCATGCCACACCAAAAATCATAAGATCCGATATATAATGGCAAAGAATTTTTAAATGAAACTACAAAAGATATTTTGACATCAAGAGGGATCATACACTAATTAACTTGCCCCTACACACCCTAACAAAATGGGGGTGGCAGAGCGCAAGCATCAACATTTGTTGCAAGTTGCTAGAGCTATTAGGTTTCAAGCTAAAGTACCAATTGAATTTTGGGACTATTGTGTCATGTGTGCAACACATATCATAAATAGAACTCAATCCAGGAGATTGGGAAACAAGACCCGTTTGAGAAATTATATGAGAAGACACCATCATATGAAGATATGAGGGTTTTTGGGTGTAAAGTTTTTTACCACAATAATAATCAAAATAATAAGTTTGACCAAAGATCAAACGTGGGGTGTTCATGGGATATACATCATTTATGATATTGAATTAGAAAAGTTTTTCGTTACAAAAAATGTTAAATTCATGGAAAATGAATTCCCATTTCATGAATTCAATTCAAATTCAACATATACTTGTTCGATGACTCCATTCCAAAATAATAATGAGGATGAAGTCAACACATAAAACAAAACACTCAACAAAAACATAATTCATTTAAATAATTTAATTAAATAACCACGATTTAAATACATCTATTCATCGGCACCGATCCAGAATTAGTATTACAATGAGTCTTGCAGCCCCATGTGTTTGTTTAGTGAATGAGTCACTTGCCAAGTTGCCTGCCATTTATAAATAGATAAAAAATTGAATGATAAACCTACAATACAAAGAAAAATCGACAAGTTAAGATTACGAGAAAGTTTCCGAAGACAATCTCAATTGCCGGCAAAGGCCATTTTCTGGTGTACACGTCGAATAAGAAGACACATTTATCCATTCCCATCGATCCAGAATTATTATTACAATCTTACATACAGAGTTTTGCAGCCCCTTGTTTTATTTGGTGAATGAGTTACAGTACTTGTCAAGTTGCCTGCCATCTATAAATAGATAATCAATTGAATGATGAACCTACAATACAAAGCCAGAAAAATCAATCGACAAGTTAAGATGATGAAAAAGTTTCTGAAGACAACCGCAATTGCCGGCAAAGGCCATTTTGTGGTATATACTTCGGATAAGAAGAGATACGAGGTACCTTTGTCATATCTTAACACTGAGCTTTTCCGGGAGCTCCTGAGTAAGTCCGAAGAGGAGTTTGGTCGAGCCAAAGGTCCTATCGTGCTTCTATGTGATGGAATATTTTTGGATAACTTCATCTGAATGTAGGGCTCGATCCAGCCATTGATTTCGCAAAGTTAGATAAGATCCTTTCGCACGCCTTTTCTCTTCTCTTCTGAAAATTTAACAAGTCGAGACTGATTGATTAATATTTTCAAGAATATTGTGTATTTATGTGTATGTTTTTCAAAATACAAATGTTCAAATTAACAATCTTCAAGTTCCAATTAAAGATTTGTCTGGAGAAACATTTAAAAATGTAATTATTTTCATTTAAAAATGTCACATCAATTATGGACGGTGAAATGAAATGTATTGACCGGTTATATTAAAGTTATAGTTAAAGTAGTTACAATTAGTTATTAGTTGTATTAAAAGTTAAAGTAGTTACAATTAGTTGTTAGTAGTAGTTAGCATATTGTATTGGTATATATATAACTCATTTGTGTAAGATCGTGTTTGCTATCATATTGTTTTTCAATTCAACATTGTTTCATTACAAGAACTTTCTCACCATCCGTATGTTATCTTTGAGATTGTGATTGAGATTGAGGTTGAGATCGAGTGGTGCATGCCTAGCTTATAACCTATATGAATATATGATCATCATGATCTGGTAGACCTTATTTAATGAATCATTCATTGTTCATGCACCTGGTTTGGCTGTTTAAGCAATATCTATATAACTAACTGCCCACGGATCCGTTACATACATGCATGCATATATAGACAAAGGACCACTCCACAATCAATCTAAAATTCACAATTCACATGTTCATATGTATTGCCTAAATAAAACAATCCACCTTATTGTTGTCAAAACCTGCTCCACACACAATCTGCAATTAAATTAATGCCAATTAATCAAGTCCGACCGACCGGTAAGGTGGCGGTTTATGACATACCTAGATCATAGTTAAATACTAACTATAGGAATAAGTGAATAACAGATCGTAACTGATGTAAATCTATTATTCCACCCAAGTGTATAATCTCAATCACACTTGAGATGGATTACACGAGGATTTAATTGGAAGTAGACGTCAAGGACTCAAGGATCAGATGATGCAACCAGAATTTTGTCTTAATTAATAAGCTAAAAATTAAATACATTATACCATTTTACTCACCAAAAATATATTATAAAGGAAAACCGATCGACTTGTCTTTTACACCTCTTACAAAAGATGATAGATAAACAAGGCTGTCAATGATAGACCAGACAAAATCAAGTTGCAACTTTGCGTATGTTACAGCTTAATTACAAGTCAATATGCATATATAAAAACCTGGTAACTCTTCTTTCTCAGATGCATTTTGGATAAACTTGCAACGTAATTGATTTTTTTGCCTTTTTGGACATGGATATATGAACTCTTAATTACGGTAGAGATGAACATGAAGAATCACTTTGATCTGATGCTGAATCCACCCCAGCTGAAGATGGAGGAGATCCTTGTGACACCCCTGAAGAAAATTGTAAGATTTAAGTTTAGATGGTGTACTGAAGAGAAACGTACATTGATTGATATTACAGCAGTTGAAATAAAACAACATGATCACCTGAATCATTATGCCTTTTTGACTGAAACTTCTTCGTGTGTCTTCTTATAAGTTTCTTCGTTTTGCTTATTGTCAATTGCCTGGCAAATGGAGAGTAGTCAGCATCACCATCACTCCAGTCTGCATGGGCTTCATCGTCTTCTTCGCCTCTCATAGTTCGCAAGACAAATGCTTTCGCTTTACGGTGTTGAGAATTAAACAACCCTTTGATCGAGGTTACAAACCCATCACCAGCTCCATCATTAGTCCGTTTAAACAACTCAGGCAACTGATCAGATTTTCCAGGTTGCCCTCCATCACTATTATCACTCAAAATTCCCTCAATATCAAGTACAGTTGGCACCGCTAGAGTCTCTTTATTGTTTTTACCCTTATTTTTGAATTTACTTCCCTGCAGCCAGCCAGATTCAGGATAAAAATAAGCATAAATGCATAATGATATTATTTTATTTTTATGTCACATGATTACTTGCCTGCATGCCAGTCACAGACTTAAGAACTCCCCAAATAATATGCTTCTTAACTCGTGAAAATAATCTTTGCCACGTTCCAGTGAATTCAGCGCGATGGAAAGTATCCATCAAGAGTTTTAAATCACTGACCACAAATCTTGATCCTTCATATGTAAGAAGCAGTTCGACCTATATATATTAATTCGCAGAGAAAAAAGTTTATTAATTAATTACGTAAAATCAATGTATTTTATCTCCATCTATGGTACAGCCTATTTATTACATGTTAAATAGCATGAACTAACCTGGCTTATCCTGATATTGTGAAATTCCATCATCTTCTTAGGCTTTAATTTTTTCTCATCTTGTGCTTTAATTACTTTCTTTTCCTCTTGTGATACACGGCCAGACTTCACTAATTTTGAATCTTTTGATTTATTCTTGGATGCCTCCTCACTCACACCTAAATTAAGCTGGCCATTCTTCGAAGAATGAATCTGCATCACAATTTCATTTGCAACAGACTCAGCCACATTTTCTTCCCATGATTTGTCTAAAGAAGATGTTCGTCGAAGTTCTGGATTTGAACCACTGACAGCATTTGCTTTCCGAGTTTTCTTTAATGCCTGCCATTAATAAAACTCAATATTTATGTTGGAAGTATCTAGAATATTCCTTAATATTTAGAGCTTTATTATCAGGTAATTAGCAATCTACTACCTAATTAATATTTACTATATACCGATCTGAGAGGAGTGAGTATCCACTCTCGTAGTCAACATCTGCACTATATGCACATCTAGACCACGAGATAAATTTTATCTGGATAACTCAATTAACTCTAGCCACTATTTCCCCAAGGAGTTAATGTGTTTAACTCCATGCACGACAATTGATTATCTTTGTATTTTATTGGGTTAAAAACAATCAATAAATCCTTCCATGCCAAGTCAAATATCATTCTTGCAGCAACAGTATCAATCAAGGGTTCCATTATCAACAGTTTTCTTGTAGTGCTGCCTTAATCCTCTGCTTGGTTAGCAAACCTTGGTAGACGAGCCTTTTACAAGTATAGAGAATGAACTATTGAAAACACAATTCCTAAAACCTCATCCTTGAGAAAACCAGTCCACCGTATCGAAAGCTTTTGCAGTTTTGCGATGTCTACTTTTAGACAAGTTTTCTTCATCCCATTATTCATTTTGAAACCCCTTAGGAATTCTGAAGCAAGGAGCAAGTTGTCGCCCCTTAGCCTCCCTTTGATGAAAGCAGATTGATTTTTTGAGAAAATCTGTCAA
The DNA here is from genome assembly GCA_001185155.1 of Zostera marina. Taxonomy (NCBI): domain Eukaryota; kingdom Viridiplantae; phylum Streptophyta; class Magnoliopsida; order Alismatales; family Zosteraceae; genus Zostera; species Zostera marina. The sequence goes on from LFYR01001945.1 coordinate 53,346, forward strand.
CGATTTTTAGTCTATTTGCTAATATTTTTTACCCAAATTTGTAACTTACATTGCAGCAAGGTATAAGCCTAAATTCGTTTATAAAGGTGCTCCTCTCTTATAGGGAACTAGAGCGGCGATGAAGTAGTTGGTTTCCTTGAGAAACCAACCAATTTGGCAACAAGTGAACTCAACTCCAATCCAGCTCCCAACAATGCTTGAAAAAATAAATCATTGAACCCATCAGGATTTGGAGCTTTACTGTAAAAACAGAGAACAATGTGTCCTTAATTTTCCTCTAAGAAAAGGTTCAAGCAGTAATCAATCTTCTTTGGGAAGTCTCTACTCTCTAATGTGTACCTCCTCATCCGAGAGTTCTCTTGCATATAGCTTGCATATACCTATTCTTCTTGACTTCCAACTTCTGTGGATTCGGAAGTGATTCTTCTCTTCTTGTAGTACTTTTGGGATATTGTGTTAAGTTCTCGAAACTATAGTCGATCTTCACAGATTGGCTGCATCAGGTGGTATCAGACTTCTTCTCAGATCAAAAAAATCAAGGGGAAACGATCAGTAGAGTTTGTAGAGAGTGAGAAAATCTGAAGAAAAAAAGATCAGAACCAGGGCACCCCAGAACACTGTTCATCGTCGGAAAAGTGTTTACCGCCGGAGTACTATTTATCGCTGGAACAATGTTCGCCGACGAGTTACTGTTTATCGCCGGAACTATGTAGGATAAAAAAAACTTCAACTTCTAGGCTTGAAGCGCGATCCGATTCCGCAAAAGATATTCAACGTCATCCTTCCCGACAATACAAGGATAGTTTCGCTTTGGAGTGGGAGAAGAGAGGAGCATCAAAAACCCATCGGTAGCATCAGAAGAGAGGAAGAATGCATCAGAAACCCACTGTTTGCTACCGATTCCAAGCTGCCTCGAATATGCTTCTAAAATCTTCCTTCTTTGTCCACCACCAATTGAAGAATCTGAAAGGTCTTTTTGTGCATTCTCTAGAGGCGATAGTAAGCTTCATAATTAAGTGAGTTGTCACTGTATATACTCTTTATTCAAGTACTCTACTTTCATCTGTTAAGAGGGAGATGGCATCATAATTCATGAATCCTCTATTGAGTTTGTTTCCTTTACATTGCATTCTCATCGATCTTCTCTATTTAGGATAATCAGTTGTGTCAATTGAGCAATCTAGCTAGTATCTTATTCCAATAGAAATGCTTGTAGAATATCAATATCTACAAGTTTTCCCATGTAAAATATAGAAACGTGATAAGCATGCCTTGCTAAAATATCATATATGGCTACAAATTTTTGACCCACAGGCCATATCACCATATGATCTATAAAATTCAAATACCATGCCTTGCTAAAAGTGCAATCTAAATGTGGTAAATTCACCTGGGAAGCATCTACATGTGCAGAAGATTGACCAGGAGCCTCATTTTCTTTTAAAGAGCTACCACTAGTTGTTGCTTCACTACCTGGGGAATTTTTCTTCCCACGTTTTATACCCGCAGTTGTTGAAACCTTCCAAACCTCCTATGTTTTTAAAAGAGAAGAAAATATGCATTTTAACATTTCCATAGCACAATGCACATTTTTAATATAAATAAGTTATAGAATTAACCTGTCGTTTGTATGAATCTTGTTCTTCCTCTGGGAAGATATAAGTCCATATCTTATGGTACATAGATTCAGTCAAATGTATCTTCAAGGGATAAATTACTACCTGATTTTTATAAAAATGATTCATATAGATTCAGTCAATTGCGTTATAAACACTGCATATTTAATCACTTCAAAGTGACTAATTCAATTAGAGAGAGCAGAGAGGAGGACTAATTTAATTAGAGAGAGCAGAGAGCAGAAAACATGGAGTTGGTACAATAACATTATATATGCATCGAAGGGATTCATATACTTGAATGAAAGAGATCAAACTATTGCAAATCACAGGAAAAATAACCTGAAGATGTTCAATTGGAGAAATCCCATCCTTGGGAGCTCCCTGCCTAGCATCAACACGTAGCATAACATCTCTGTAATCAATAAAGTAAATATTTTGAGGACTTTTAAAAATCAAAATAATATCTTAGAAACATTCAAATCTTCAATTCTCCATTTTGTAATCTCCAATTCTCCATTTTTACAATATATTTAACATAAAGGTAAATACGTGACGGGCACAGGGTGATTCTGTGACTCCGACCCGTTCTCACCCCTAATAACTTGTTGCAGAAAAAAAATCTTTTTTCTGCAATTTCCAGAAAAATAAATGTCTGAAGTTTAGCATGTCTTCTGCTAAATTTATAAAAGATACCCATTAGAGATGGAAAATTGGTCAAATGCTAAACCTAACCTAATCAATGAATTTTTTAAGCCAATGTCATGGTGAAAGAAAATGAAAAATCATACTTTCCCCATTCAGAAGGAGGATTCCAGGATGATAAAAGCACATTTGATTTAGCACTTGGTAGTAGATTTCGTACTTCAAAGGATCTTGTTGTGAACTGAGCAATACCAATATCTTTGTAATCACGATCAAAATCATAGATCTGTTAAAAGAATTTAAAGAGCAATTTATTTAAATGATACCAAAAATTCCATAATATTCGAAAGACCAATTTAATTATTAACTTACCATGTCGTTTATTTCAACATCAGAAAAAGATTCACCATCGGCTAGCATGCTCCAAGCAACCTTACTAATTTTCATAGAGACCCTCATAGCACATGATGGACTTTTGTTCTTCTCTTTTTCAATCAGATGTGTTTGAGCAGCCTTTTCCAACTCCATTCTTAAACTAACCGATGCTGCTTTTCTAGCTGTTTTAATGCTAAGTAATTCGCTCTTTAGTTCTCGAACCTAAGAATGAGATCAATTAGTTATGAAAAATTACTATTTAGTTTCTCTCTCTCTCTAATGTATATAGAGAAAGATGAACAATTGTATTTTACATGACAAGAAAATCTTTTGAGATCTTGAAATATATTTTCACAAATCTATATTTCTATAATATTTTTCATATAACAAGTTGAGACCTAAATAATAAAAACTAAAAATATCTTTATGAATGGAAATGATATTACCTAAGTAAATCTTTGCTAGTATATTATTTGTCTTTTTTTTCCAAACATAATATGAAATGGATCTTACCAATTTTGAACGTGTGCATGTTACCATCCAAAAATCACAGTCTTTTTCTGGTGATAAATAAGGATCATGATTGTCGTCATAAGTCAATATAAGCCTTATATCATCAAGCAACAAATTTCTCTCCCTTTCCTTTAGTTCCAAGCCAATTCTTGCAAGTTCTACCTCTTCAATACCATCAGGAACTACCTCATCAATTTCCTCCTCGATGTCTTCATCTTCTGCAGGATAAGAGAGACTGCTTTTCCTGAAAATCAATAATAATATAAGGAAATTTTCCAAAATATAATATGGAAATATTAGATAACTTTGTTACTATAATAGTATGGACAAGATGGATGGATGATGAGCATATCACATCCAAGCAAGAAGGGGAATCGATCTATTCAGAGGATCCCGATGATTAATCCATTTGGGAGGAAATATTAAACAACGCTCTTTGTAATAAGGTGCATTTAAAGTATAGAAATCTGTATTGGGGATGAAATGGTGATCAAGATTCTTTTTTATCAGTTTAGGAAATGATGGTGCACAAAATAAATTGCCTTGAATCCAACACACCGATCTACAAGGCCCAACTCAAGAACGACCAATCCAGCCAAACATCGCAAACACCACAAAATAACCACAGAGAATGGAATGACGCTCTCTCGAGAACCACAATCCGCCATCACACAATAACTCTAACCTCCTCAGAACACTATAATAAAAAGGACAAATGAACACACCCTTCAACGACGCACCAACTTGGAAGCAACGTAAGCAACCAGACATGCACTTAAGAGAACCCTCAGAAAAACTATAAATAGAGCTCCAATGTCATTAAGAGAGGGGGGCAGAAAAAATTTCAATCCAAAAGCCTACACGTTACACCCAGAGATATCAGCTAGTGTATGCTATACTGCGGTAATTTTTAAAGGCAGAAGATTTTAAAAAGTGATAGGGGTATATTGAATTACTATTCCTCATTCCTTGGCAGAACTAAATACCAATTGAAAATATTGAATCAAAAGTGGGCATGCCTTTGCAAAGATTCATATGGCACAACTATGTAGAGGGGAGTGCTTGGGAACACAGAAATTATGTTCCAAAAAGTCTTTGTTGAAAAATTGTTTTTTTTATAAAGATAATTTTTTCATTAAAATGTAATAAGATAGCATATCCCAGTACATATGATATGAGAATAACTTTCCATATTTTGCTAGTATCTTATGGTTTTTGTTGCATCTTTTCTTCCATAAGTACCAAATGGTGACTTCTATTGATGCAGCATCTGAGATAAAAACCCCAATAATCAGCCCAGTATTATTCCTGAATTTACAGAGAAATAATTACCCAATAACAGAGCATTTGGAGCGTGTTATTAAGCAAGGAACATCCTATACGTGGCCCAACCAACATTGTGAGTATAAATATGGTGGACCACATTGGGAAGAGGACATTGAATTTCATATTTTTATTACCCTAAAGTAATTCTCTTCTTTCTTTTCATCACACCTTTTCTTCTTCCTCATTTTCTGATTTGATTCTTGGTGGACTTCAAGAACTCTTTGGTTATTTGTTGAAAAGATTTCCATCTCCATCTCCTTCAACTGAAATTGTTCTTAGTCTAGAGGCTGTATCATCTATAGACTTTCAGTTTAGGTCCAAACTAGCCACAGATTCTCTGTTGAATCTTTTTTGGATCAGTTAGAAATGTTATAGACATATAGTAGGTTAGGGTCATTCCATGATATCTAGTCTTTGATTTTATGCAGTATTTCCATTTATATTTTATTTAAGCAATTAAATTTTTTCATTCAAAATGAAGGGCAATGCCCAAATTACAAAATATAGAGAAATTAAAAATACAAATAAAAATATAAGAAAATGAGCAAAAAATCCATTGAATCTCTTCCATTGGCTATGTAGTCTAGTTATACAGTAAATAAATACGTTGCCCTAGGAGGTTGGCCTCCCATACTTCCATCGTTAATGACTCCAAAGGGTGATAACATCTTCTTGCGATGTAGCCCACTGTAGTTCATTATCAACCACTTGGCTCGAAATGATTTGGGCCATAGCTTGGGTCTTCTAAATGGGCTGGCTGACCTAACTCTCACTGTGGATTTTCCACTCTCAGACAATGAGCGTATAAAATGAGTGGACCGCTGGATGGAAGGTTATGTTATTTTCAAGGTACCCTAATTTTCTTTATCGTCGTTCTCTCTTATTTCCTATTTCTCGATTTTCATATACTGATTGATGGAATCCAATTGTAGAAGTTAGATAGGTGGAATCTCGTCTTCTTTTCCAGCCCTAGTATCATCCGATTCTAGGTCATTTCATCCCCATCCAAAGTTTACCGTTGGATACACAAGAAGAAAAAAGAAGAAAAGAAATTTACTTCATTCAGCTCTAGTCTGCATCATCTTGTGCACTCCGGTCCAAATGAGAGACTGATTTCCTTAATTACCTCATTAAAAACTACCTCAGGAGGCCTACTAGTATATTCCAGAGTAGCCCCCAAGGGGGGAGTGATGTGTGAATTTCTGTGCAGCCTCCGTAGATCTACCAATCTTATATCCGGACTTGATTGGGTAGGAACTATACAATTCATTAACCTCCAAAAAGAGAGATTTAAGTGCTCAGTCAATGAGATTAAGAGAGACCTGTGTTAAGGTTTATGCATAGTAATGGTAGTTATAAGTGTTAATGGAAACTATTTAATTGGTACCCTTATTGGGTCAATTATGAGTTATTAACTTGGAATCGGCCTAAGTTAATTCTACACTATATATACTATTAAAATAGTGCTGAAAACCTAATCTCAATTGCATGTGTATGTGATAGAATAGCTATCATCGATAAAATCACCAATTGAACGTACACCATTCTTTGGGTAGAACCACTATAAAGTATTGCGTGTAATCTTTAATTTTTTGCTCTATATTTTCATATTCTGTTTCTGTAATCACTGATTCAGATCAGATCTGAAGGTCAGTGCATTGCAGAGCACACAATTCAGTGAGAGTGAGATTGGGAGAGCCATCTAAACTAGTGAGGGAGAGTTCAGATCTAAATCTGGAGTTTGCAATCTGAGTATTGCAATAACAACCTTGAATATGAGCAATTGAAGAAAAGGCGACTTCTAGATTCCATATTCACTTAGAGGGGTTTTTTATAGAATTTTTTTTTTCCCATTAAAATTGAAGGATAATACTCAAAGTTAGAAGTGGAGATAAAAAAATATAAATTAGGGAGATCAGCTAGCTAGGCTCATCAATAATTTCCTATCTTAACAGTACATTTAGCAATTGTCCATTTATTTATTTTCGATAAATTACAAATTATGAAAATAGAAGATAGGGCAGTGCCCAAGGGGAATGTAAATACGAAAAAGTAAAAACATTGTCACTCTCTTATATAGCTATGACCATGGCTACCTAGCCATAGGCTGATACCTCAAGAGGTTGGACTCCCATAGAAATATAGTATGTGACACAATCTGAGAACGATTGGCCTTCTTACAAAGATTGGCATTATAGGCAATGCTCACATCCCTCAATATTTCTTTGCTGATAATTTCTGGGGGTCTAGGGTGTGTTGTTTTGATCTTATATTTCTTTCGCCCCATATATGGCAGAATAGGGAGCCTAACATGAGCCAATGGATGCCCCAACAACTAGCTTTGTGGGTGAATTTCTCTATTGATTCTATAATGTCCCCTATACTATTATCCTCAGTGGGTGTAGAATGGCTCCGTCCCCTCATAGCCCATATAGCATTATTGAGAGAACTGAAGGCCTCCAAAAGAAATTGTCTAGAGTATTGACAATTAAAGAAAAGGTGTCGCAAGGTCTCTTCTTCTTGCCCACAGAGGAAGCAGGTTGTTTGGGTATTGATGCCCTAGCTTTGGAGCCTAGTGAGAGTGTTTGGGTATTGATTTCCCATTTATTAGTGACCATTCTATTGTGTAGTTTTCCACAATCCCCACCTAGCTCTTCAGGCATTTAAAGAGAATTTTTGTATGCCTCCACAATCCATATTTCTGAAGTATATTTGTCTTGAATGTATTTTTCTCTTTAAAGATGATTTGCCCTCCTTCTATAATTCCAAATATTCGTGCTTAGTTAAGAGCAATACGAGAATGATATTATTTTGGAATTGAGGAATAACCCACAAGTATATGTTAGGCAAATTTCTCAACTGGAATGAGATGAATATTAGTAGGATTTTTGTGTGCAACTGCCAGATAGGTCGAGGGTGGACTTTTGCTAGTTCCTGCAACACTAAGTATCATTTGGGTTCTTTAAAATAATATATCATTAAAGAACCTATGATTGCTTTACGGCCCTTGAAAATACGAGCATATATAAGATAATATTTCACCTTGCAACCTCCAAGTTTTAAAGTTTGTGTAGTGAGAGCATCTAATTTTACCATGGATACACGAAAGATGTTCCCTGACCAATGTGAACAGGAAGAATGATAGTAGGTCTAGTTGCCTAAATTCTCTATTTTTTTAACATACTTTAGATGGAAAGCCATTCACGGGGATGGAAAAAGAGGTGGGTGAAATGACTTTCATATTCAGTTGATGAATCTGACCCCAAATCCCATATCCTCAGGCGTAAGTTGTAGACCATACCAGTCTACAATGTCAAAGGTTTTAGCAATGTCTACTTTCGTATATGCCTTCTAGGATAGTTGGATCCCCCTTTCTATTGAAGCTAGAGGAATTCTCATTCTCAGCCTGACTCTTTTTTTAAGAGAGAAATTTATGCAGCATTCATAATTTATTTCAAAAAATAACTTAGATTCTTCTTTTTACATAAAGTTATGGAAAAATATCTTAAATTATTTTTGTCAGAATTGTAAAATAAGTCAGTTTGAGGTCAAAGAATGAATATTTATCTTACTTTGGCAATCTGGCAAACAAAAGGTTACTTAGTACGTCCAGCATGACTTGAAACTGCCGAGAAGTCATACTTGCAGTAATATTGGGAGAATTGAAAGAAAGATCCTTTAATGGCTTCACCTAAAAAGAAAAAATATTTCACTTAAAGAATAATAAGCACAATAGACAAAAAAATCATGGTGATAAAGTCATACATACCTTCAAATCAGCAACTCCACCTTTGTGTCTTGTATATCTAAAGTACATTTGACATGGCATAAAAACCCTTTCAAGCAAAGCGCCAGTGCGTTTTAATTTTGGAGAATCTGATAGAATTTTAGGTAGCCACTGAATTCCAGCTCCGGGATCAACATCAGTCGGTGCAACATGAGCTTGGACATGTTCTAACATGACAGAAAGCTCTGCACGTTTCCATGTCATCTCAGGTTCATTCTCAGGGACTTTGTTTCCATCTGTCCCTAGGGCCTCTTCAATCACCCCATATCCAACTTGAATAAATGAATGGAAAGAACGAGCTAATACACGACCACTAGATGCTGCGAGCAAAAACCTACCCTGATATGGAAAAAAATCAAAAATCTAATTTGAGGAAAATGAAGTTAAATTAAGGTGCAAAAAATTTAATGATAAAACAATATACATTAATACAAAATATATCATTACATTTAATATGTCATAAATACATTAATGATAAATATGTATACATTACAGAAAACTTATCAACATTAATGATAAATATGTCATAAGATACTGAAGATTCTTTTTTTTACAATTGATAAATTATTCATTTATGTGAAATAAATAAAGCACATGGGATTGCAAATGGAAAACCAAATGTTTATCAACTGCAGACATTTTGCAGTATTTGAAGTGAGACATGAAGATATTTATGAAAAGTTATTATTCTTGTTTCAAGCATTTACGATGTTTGACGATGTTTTAAAAATAGTCAAATTATTATTAATAATTTTCTTGACCATGTAGAAGTGTAATTATTGGAAACCTAAATTTATATTAATCAATTTCACACTTTTAGCAAAAAATACAAAAATATACAACTTACATTTGCTTCTTCTGAATGTAGATTGAATTGAGGCTGAATCACATTCACCATGAAATTATTTGTCCCTTCCTCTTGATCATCAACAGATGTAGTTTTTACTATTAAAGAAAGGACAATGATGTTAAATCTTAAATAATCATAACAAATACAAAGACACCACTATGACAATAGAGACATTTACCACTCCATCTCAGGGAAGAAGTCACACAATCAATGTTGGAAGTTGATCCAATCAATAGAGATCTATATATATGTGATAACATTTATTTTTTTACTTGACAAGAAACTCTTTGAAGATCTTGTAACATATTTTGCATCCGCTAATTTACAATTCTACATTTCAACATAATCATTATGCTTAATTAACATAAAACCAAAGAACTCGCACCTTGGAGGTTAATATGGAATGCTATTGGGTGTTTGTCGTGGCATATATGAACAGAAAGAAATAAAAGATATAGACAGCACATTAGTAGGCCTCCTGAGGTAGTCCTTAAGAAGGTCATTAAAGACATCAGTTTCTCCTTTGATTCAGTGTATTACAAGAAGAACTGTTGTCACCCTTTGGAGACATCTATGATGGAAGTATGGAAGACCAACCTCCTGAGGCAGCGTATCTAGTTACTATATAACTAGACTACATAGCTAATGGGAGAGAGTCAATGAGCTTTTTGCTCATTTCTTTTTACTTCTATTTCTATTCTCTATTTTTTGTAAGTTTGGCATTAGCCTTATTCTAATGAAATTTAATTGCTTCAAAAAAAAAAAAACTCGCACCTTTATAAAATGAAAAAAATGATGGTAGTGCATTTGATTCAGTAAAACAATGAAAAATAAAATTAATTTCTACATCTAAACCAAACAAGTTCAAGTAACTAACCTGTAAGGTCAGATGACAAGCTTTCCGTTTTAACAGTTGGTATTGGTGTTTGTGTTGTTCCTGACGTTTGTGTTTGTAATGGTGTTTGGGAGTTTTCTTCTTGTGAAGGGACAAATGGTAAATTAGACGAATCCTCTTGAGTCACTTCAGATACATCTGGATTATGTGTCTTCTCAAGTAATTTTCTCTGAGTGTATTGATGAGATGGGGATGGCTTTGGTGGATGAAATGCTTTTGATATCCCACCAACCCAAGACCAAACAGCATTCCTGTTTTGTAATGTCCATAAGAGCTTAAGCCCACAAACAGATACGCGTAAACAATTATCAGCCGTTACAACATTGTATCCATCATCATCACTCTCACTTCCATTTTCAAATCCTGATATGTTCAACACACCTTGATTTTTTCTTCTACTACCTTGCCATTCTAAAATCTTTGTGGTATCAGCCTTTGGAGCTTGCTTCCGGATTGTGAAATAGTCAGAACTTAAGAAAAATCCACTGTCCTGACATTTATCATTACTGAATCCCTCACTCATAACAGATTGTGAGAAATTTGGTTCACAGTCTTGAAATACTTTACTATTGTCTGGATTGAAGTATGTTTTCAGCATATGCACATCAATGCCCTGATAAACAAGATCAAGAGGTTCTCGAATGCAATCAAATGTAAATTGTTGCTTACCACGGCTAAAACAAACTTCATTTTTTAACTTTGTCAATCTAAAAGTCAACCCACTAGCAGGATCATCATCTACCAATATGACATGCTTGATGCAAACTGGCGTGACATCAAAACGAAGAAAGAACTCTGTCATCACCCTATCCAATGATAAATTTCCGGATCTAACAATTCTTGGAACCCCAAAACGTGGCCAACGAGAAAAAGTGCGAATCTTGTTTGGTGGATTGTTTAATATGTTCCAACATTTGACTAACCACACTAAGTCATGAGCACCGAAGTTGACAGTTGGTGTGTCCATGAAATTACTCTCCAATTTCTGCAAACCAACAAGAATAGATTCATCTGGAAATTCACCACTAGGCTTTAAAGAAAAATTCCATCTCAGAGATAGAGAAGTTGAACGAAATGGATCAAACACTATAGTCCTAGATATGCCTTCATTTGGAACAGCAAACAAGTAATGATTAAGAGGATGACCAGATTCACACTGCCAATCCATGGTAACTTCGAGTGAGAAGGAAGGAGAATAAATAAAAGGCTCATATACACAGACCGGAGGTTTCAAACTGTAGGTACTCATTAAACTCTCTAAACTGCTTATAAAGGCCTTGAACTCTTTAAATGAAGCTGATACACGACCATCAGTCTGCTGGATATCCAAATATCCAGAAAATATTTGAATCTTTTCAAGCTTCTCATAGGGATCACTTGTTGCAAGAACATTCCACATTGTTTCATTGAAACATAAATTGATATTCCCGTGAATGTAATTTCGCATGTCATCCCACCATGGCAAACTACGCTCTTTTTTTGGAATATCCACTGGAGAAGTGCTAGGATTGTGTGAACCAATTACATTCTGTATGTTTAATTTGGAACTCCATACACTAAGATTAGCTCTGCGAAGGGCTACTGTGAATGCATAGCTTATATCAGCAAAAACCGTCTCATATCCCACTCCAAAAGAGACCTCCCCCTTTTTAAAATATATAGGCAAATTGGAGTAAAATTTCATTGGCGGAGTTGTTCCGGTAAGTGAACGTAACATCTGAACCTTTCTCCAACTTCCAACATGAATATCTTGCACCATTTGAGGCTGAAAACAAGTTGCCTGCAATGGATCAAGCAAAAGTATCATAATATGAAAGAAAACTAATGAAGAAATATCCGAATATCAGTATATTATTTTAGAGATGGCTTCATCCATGAAAGGGAAGATGTAATCAGAGGAAGAAAAAAATGAATGACACCACTTACCTGTTGAGCAAGCACAATACATCCTTCACATTTACCAACAGAACCAGAAAATAGTGGGAATGTGTAATCTCTTATTTGAGCAACTAATGTTTCAGTTTGTAAAAGCAAATTCCTTCCATACAAGCGTGAAAATGGTATACTAATGTTTAAAGAGACGGGATCAATTTTATTTATAAATTCAATCATTCCTGTATCATCTCCCTCAATTCTGTTTAATGTTATATCCAACTTTGTGGCAAAAAGTGATAGAAGAGAAGATCTGGCAGTACTGGGTTTAAAACCAGTCTGTAAGTCACTTACACATACTCCACTTGCCCATGCTCCTGATCCTTCTGAATGAACTATCTTCTGGCATGCCAAATAATAAGATCGAAATGCCTTATTGTGAATTTCATCCCTCAGCTTTTCAATAGCTGATAAATCACACATATCAATATCAACTCCTTCATATTGGATCTTCTTATCAGTACTCATTTCATTTTTTTCGATACCAGAATTCTTACTTCCTTCAAGGATGATAAGGTTGTCAAAAAAATTCAAACGAGCATTTAATTCACACATTTGATTCTTAATTAACTTGTAGTGTTCATCAAGCCACCCCTGCATTGGTTCTTCCTCTATCTCAGCACTTAATTTATGTATATTCAACCTAACGGATCCAATATTACTTGATCCAGACTTGCTTTTTTTGGTTTTGTTGTCTTTCACAGGAAATAATACATTAGTTTTTGCAGAATTAATAAGCTTTAAACCTCGCAATGTATCCTCAACTGCATCATCTATGGCACGTAACTGTAATCGATAAGGAATGCAGATATGAACATCTAGGCTACGAATGACCCAGTCCCATCTCATGGCAACTGATGTTTTCGAATCAAGCGAATTATTTGAAGCATATACAGGAATGCGGGAAATTTGCATACGGCTACTTTTCAAAATTCTAGCTTTATTAAAACTAAGAATTAAGCCTTCGAGTAAAACACCAATTCTAGCATTCTCAGAGAATATAGATTGTACTTGAACCAATGCCTCAACTCCATCAGCTAATTCTGCAAATACACTTAGCATCTCTATATCAACAGCAAAAATCGATTCCTTTTTCTTTTGTTGCTTATCATATTGCACTTGATCCAACACAGATTCATTTCTTTTTCCTTTGTCTTTTAATATTTGATCACTAGAACTTTTCATCTTTAAATTATGTAGTAGAAGTTTCAAGTGCAATGCAATATCAAAAAGAGCCAAATGAGCATCAGGTTCCCAATGGGCGGTAATATCACTCGCACTGATAAGAGAACAGATGGAATTCTCATTAATTCCCCCAAGTCGGCGCACCAACTTAGCATTCTTTATGTCAAATAAAGTAATTTTGTTAATTGGACCATGTTTTTCAGAATATTCCTGGTAGATCGATGTAACTCTTTTGATCTCCATTCGTGTAAATTGTTTTTCTTTATTGATGCATAGACTAAGATGAAAAATATCAAGACCTGTAGAATTTTTCAGATCTTTCTCACCATTAGAAATCATGGATTTTATGTATGCTTTACGAGGGGACCCATCAGAAGAAACAGAGATGATAACTTCTCCACCTTGTGATCCGAAGTTCACACGCTTGGGATCAGAAACAATCATATCTTCAACACAAACATCCCCAGAAAAAATCACAGAACATTGTTGGAGGTTTAGTTTAAATATCTGTGCCTTTCTTGCTGGTGTTTTGATAGAATGACCCACCTTATTAGATTTTTCATTTTTCCCAGTAGATTTTTTCGGTAAGAGGGTCTTAAATGACATTGCATTTGTTACAATTGATTCAATGTGATGAAAATTGAGGCGTATGCCCATGCCAATTACATCAACAGAAGATACCACCGACCATTTTTTACTGCCATGTTCTTCCAATTCTTTGTGTGCAGACTCTAGACTAATACGTGCAATATTCACTAAGGAACCAAATAAATTTTCCTTCAAATTTTCTCTGTGTTCATCTGCTGCATATAAGTGAAATTCACCAAGCTCACCATTTATTTGCATGCCTTTATTACACGTATTGTTTCCAGATAAATGTATAGATTTTGAGCATCCCTGCATCATCAAGAGTAGTTTTAATATAAGCAATATGATAAAAGAAAAGTAAAATTGAGCTTATTGTAACTCAAAATAATCATTTAATAAATAAGTGTTCTACAACCAAACATATTATTCAGACAAACCTTTTTTTGAGTGGAATTAAAATTTTCTCATTTAAATAAAAGACAATGTCCTAACTCCTAAATATAGACTACAGAGAAGATAAAAACAAAAAAATAAAGAGATATGAGTAAACTCATCAACTCTTTTCTATATATCTATGTTACTAGAGTAACTAGATACAATGCCTCAGAAGGTTAATCGCCCAACTTTGAAGTGTTGTTATCTTCAATGGATGATAATAACTCTTCCTAAGATAGACTGGTGTTTCTAATTACCTCCCTTAGGAGAATATTTGGTGGTCAGCTGATGAACATTAGAACAAACTAAAAAGAACAATAACAAAAATACATATTATAAAATGAGAATATGGTTGTTAATACTTAGTCTATCTATCAAAGTACTTACATGATATAATGGCAATCCCTTGACATCGTGAAGTACAATATTGATTTCTGGAACTGAAGAAGTAGATTTCCACATGATAATTTTACTCTGGGGTTTTGGAGGTTTATCTTTATCACAACTATTGTCTCGGCCTTGGAGAACCATTTTCTTATTTTTTGGCTTTTGAAGACATAATATAGGAGCTAATTTGCTTGGGAAAATGTTGCACTGAGTTCCACCAAGTTTAACATCAATCTCAGCACTAATCGAACTAGCTGACTGAAATCAAAGATTTGTGAATGGTCAACTTTATTTTAAAACAGGTGGGTAAATATGTATCAAAACAGGCAAATATATTACAAAGAATAACAAACTCAAGCTAACACCAGTATACTACAGTATGTGCACTCTTAGGTCCTGTACTAGAAAATAAGTTGACTAATCTTTCTCACGAAGGAGGTGCAATACAATCTCAGAATCAATCTTTCCTCTGATTTTTTTTTGAAGCAAATCTTTCCTCTGATTGTTAATATAGTAATATATAATATTCACTTTCCTAATTCATTATAAGAAATATAGTAAGTACTTATAAGAAGCATGGTAAGTGGTGATTAACATGGTAAAATATGGGTCTAGAAATATAGCAATATAGTAAGTATTAAGTAGTGATGAACATTTAATACATGATAGACAACATCGAAGCTGAAAGAATAAAATCTCTACACTTAATTACTGATTACATAAAATATACAGTGAAAATCTGAGAAAGAGTTATAAAAAATCATAGTAACTAGATTAGAGATATTACCTCCATTGGGACATCAATAGATGTGATGACAACAAATTTCATAATTTCCAAAAAAGATTTAGTACTTTCACGAAGAAGCTGAAAAGATTAGAAACTATTTAACTCAATCACTATAGAATATATGTATTTAAACGAGAATGGTTAAATAAAAATAAAGGTATATAATGCATTAAATACATGAATTTCACTCAAATCCATTTGAACATCAAAGCGAGATGTAGATTTTTCTGTATCTTCGCAAAATTGTGATTTACTGCTTCTCAGGCAAATACCCGTAATATTATTTTCTACAGAGAAGCCTTGCTCTTGGTGTATAAATCTCAGATCCAGCTTTGACAAATTGAATGAAACCTTTCAGAAAACAAACAATTATCTTTAGTTGATATCATGTAGCACTCAACAAATGTGGATACAACATCATAAATAAACAATTCTTTGATTTGAAGAATGATTTGACAACTTGGTTAACATAAAAAAAAAATTGATTATGAAAATATGGTTTGTTTTGATTTTATCAAATCAACGAACCTTTTCAGGACACATGAATATTTTCTTCTTTAGAGATTCAACAGAGTTGGACTTTTTAGCAACTATTTGTTCAGGTGCTATTGTCTCTCTTCTGTCTGTGCTAAGAGACAATTCTGACTTCTTCTTAAGAAGTATGTCTTCTTTAAGGTTTACAGTGATATCTCCACTAGTCACATCCAAGTTTTTTATCTCAATGCCTTTTTTCCTAAAGAAACAAAATCAGCCACATGACTGTAAAATTTCATTTGAAAAAATAAATTCCATCCTTTTAGAATACAAATAATTTTTTTAAATAACTCTCACATTTCGCGACAAATAAAATCCCTCCATAGAGAAAGAACTAAAGAAGTAATTATTGTGGGCTCAGTACCTCTTTTAAAGTTTTACCATGATAAAAAATTATATTTATAATCTCAATGTTAATCACTATCAACAGTTCACACTAGTAAGCAGTATAAGAACACAAGAGTGGATGAGGGGAGAGAGATCTCGATCCTTTTTCCATTAGCCATTATTAGTCTTTTATACATATTCAGAATAACTAATTCAGTTATTCCTCTACACTAACTAACTAAGGAATTACAAAATATGTCATTCTAACTATAAGCTAATTACAATTATTTATGAAACTATATTTACACTAATATGCCCCCTCAAGATCATCGGAGATCATCGATTATCTTGTCTCGAATTTCTTGAAATAATTTGGGCTTTAGTGCCTTTGTAAGTATATCAGCCAGTTGCAGCCTGCTTGATACATGCTTCACAATTAGCCTCTTGTCTTCCACTCTTTCTCTCACAAAGTGAAAATCCATAGCAGCATGTTTAATTTTTGTGTGATAAACAGGGTTGCTTGAGAGTTGAATCGCACCCATGTTATCACACCACAAAGTATACGGTAACCTTGCCTCCATACCAAGTTCCTTTAACATCGATCCAACCCAATCCAATTCTGCTGTAATTAATGAGATGTCACGAAATTCAGACTCTGTTGAGGACTTAGCCACAGTAGCTTGCTTCTTAGAAGCCCATGAAACCAATGAACTCCCAATATACACAAGATATCCAGACTGACTCCTACGGTCAATTGTATCATTTGCCCAATCAGCATCGCAATAGCCCATGATATCAAGGTTGTCAGTCTTCCTTAGCACAATTCCCATAGTTTGAGTATCTGAAAGATATCTCAGTACTCTCTTCATGGCCATCCAATGAACAAGTTGAGGAGAAACCAGAAATCGTGATAATTTATTCACGGCAAATGAAATGTCTGATCTAGACAAGGATAAGTACTGTAATGAACCCACAATTCTCCTATAATCAGTAGGATTGTCAATTGGGGGTTCTTCTGAAAATAGATCCAGGTTAGGATCCATTGGGGTAGAATTAGGTTTCAAGTTGTCAAATTTATTGTTCCTCAGTAGATTTACAAGATAAAGTTGTTGATCCAAGAACAATCCATCAATGTGTTCATGAACTTGAATTCCTAAAAAATAGTTAATATTCCCCAAGTCCCTAACTGTAAATTCTGAACTCAATGCATCCAAGACTTCCTTTACCTCTTTGGGATTTGATCCTGTAAGAATCATATCGTCTACATATACAAGAATGTAGACAATATTCTTACCCAATTTAATAAACAACGAAGAATCTGATTGACTTCCAAAAAACCCGATGGTAACAAGATAGTCTCTCAATCTTCTAAACCACATTTTAGAAGATTGTTTGAGGCCATAGATAGATTTCTTCAACAAACATACATGATTTGGGTGTAATTCATCCATAAAACCCATAGGTTGTCTCATTATTATATGCTCTTCTAGTTTCCCATGTAAGAAAGCATTTCCAATATCAATCTGAATTAATTTCCAGCCCTTTGAAACAGCAATTGTGAGAACTATTCGAATAGTGACTGGTTTCACAACAGGGCTGAAGGTTTCATTATAATCTCTACCTTCAATCACTCTGAATTTAAGAAAGCATTCATATACATCAGCTTTGGATCTAAGTAGATATAACCAATTGAAATTAGTGTATGCGTCTACGAAACTGAGGTAATATTTATATCCTTCAATGGACGATGTTGGGGCAGGTCCCCCCCACACATCTGCAAACACTAATTGGAGAGGTTCTGAATAAATAGTAGATCTTGTGTAATGCGGATATTTATGTATTTTATTGATAGAACAAGCATGTCATTGAATTTCATTACATTTATCAGAAATTTTAATTACTCCTCTCCTAGCTAAATCCATGATCGCACGAAGATTTAGATGCCCCAATTGATTGTGCCTAGTCATAATAGTAGCTTTTACTCCCACATGATTAACCTCCTTCCTCAGATTCCTCCTCAATGGTAGCCTATATAGATCCCCTTCAGAATCACCCTTGAGTAGCACCTTCCTGCTCTTTAAATCCTTTACCACCACATTCTGTGGATCAAATTCAATAGAAACAAGATTATCACAGCAAAATCTCCTTACTGCCAACAGATTTTTAGAAGAAGATGGAACATTAAGAATATCATTCAGATAGAAATTCTTATTATTAGATATAAAATGAGAATCACCAGTGTGAAAAATATCCATAGGTTGACCATTAGCTGCATAGATAGATTTGTTACCTCGATATTTTTTGATTGTATGCACATTTTCTGCAGTGCTGGTGACATGATGTGTGGCTCCAGAACCTGGATACCACACTGAAGTTGCATCATCCGCATCTACATACACCATATTAGCCGATTTCTCAGTTTTCTCAGCATCAACCTTGCCCGAACCATTAGAAGATAACTTCCTGTTATGTGTTGGTGGGAATTTGGCTATATTGAGCCTGTTATAATAGTTTAACGCACCATGACCTTTTCCTGAACAGATCTGACATGGTGTCTTCCTCTTGGCATCCTTCCCATCAACAATTGCCACATTCAAGCTCATCGGATTCTCTTCATCCCTGCGATTTTGTCGTTCTTCCAAATCTGTTAACATATACTTCAATCTGCTATAAGATACTGGTTTTCTCTTGGACGTAATGTTCTGGACAAAAGAGTCGTACTCTTGTCCTAGGCCTCCGAGCACCATAAGCTTCTATGATCGAATTGCATTCAATAATGTATTCTGAAACAGTGCGATTCTCCTTTTTAATATTCTGTAATTTCTGCCTGAGTGTGAGAACTCGCGATCTGGAATTGGGAGCAAATTCCAATTGAATTGCCTCCCATACCTCGGCCGATGTGGAGCACGTGTGACATATGGAAGCACCGACGCTGACATTGACGACAGCAATCACCCGACTATCAATCGATCATACTTGATCGAGTTCGGATTTGATGAGAGATCAACCTTACCTTCGACGTACTCGAGCAGATCGTGCGCAAGAAGTACTGCGACGAGTTGAGATCGCCAACCAAAGTAATTCGTGCGATCCAGTAGCACTGATTTTAGGTTCTTGATCACGACAATATTAGAAGAATTCATCGTGATCAATCCCTTTCCAGCACCTCCAGTCCCCGATTCTGCAGATTGCTCTTCCATCGCAGTGGAACAGATCGGAATAGCCTGCATTAGGGGATTCACCAGGATCGAACTTTCCTCCTAACCAACTGATACCATATAAGAACACAAGAGTGGATGAGGGGAGAGAGATCTCGATCCTTTTTCCATTAGCCATTAGTAGTCTTTTATACATATTCAGAATAACTAATTCAGTTATTCCTCTACACTAACCAACTAAGGAATTACAAAATATGACATTCTAACTATAAGCTAATTACAATTATTTATGAAACTATATTTACACTAATAAGCAGAAAACAAGTTAACAATAAGTTTGACCTATTCAGCTTAAAAGTGAAAACTTTGATAAGATTCTTACTTGTTATGACCAAATTGACATTCCACGGAAAAATCATCACAAACAAAAGCAATAGGATTTTTTTCATCATTAGGTGGGTTGGCTTCATTGCGGAGAAAACATGTTGACTGATCGCAAATCATTGGTTTGAGAAAGTCAAGAAGCAAAGGAAAAATATGCAATTTAAAATTAAATACAGGATCTGTCCCGCTAAGTTTAAATAGATCCAACTCCATATTTTTTACATTGACACTTTCTTTTGCTGTCTGCAATATACATAGTTAAAATGTTATACAAATGCAAAAAATAAATCAAACAGGCAATGAAACAAATAACAAGATACCTAGTGTTATGCGGCTTATGCCAAAAGAGACTCATTTTTACAAGGAATTCCTTCCTTAATTTTGGAGGATTCTTTGGAGTATTACTTCTATTTCCAGTACAGACTCTCTTTTTCTGTTATTCTCTGATCCTTCTTTTTTTAACGAATTGGTAGATTCCAATCCTACACTCATCCATAAGTTATGAAAACGTCACTTTAAGTGCTCTAATGCTCCAAAGCGCTTTTCCTAGAGAGGGGGTAATAGGGTGGGTTTGGGTAAAGATCTGTCCGATTACCCAATTACCCCTATTATTTAATAATATATTCACTTAATGTACTTTTTTTTTCCTATTCTACCTCTCTAGTCTCTATCCTAACATAAATTAAAAACCCTTAGCCCAATTTCAGATTTTAGTTGGATTTAATTTTAGTTGTATGAATTAAATCTACAATGTTCTGTTACATGTGATTTTATACTTTTATATGTATTTTCAATTTTCTATAGATTTTATATGTATTTTTACAGAATATTACTAAAATACCCCCAGCGCTTTAGGCGCTTCCTAAAAAGTGGAAGTGTTTTTCGCTTTTTTGAACCATGCTATCAGCCTATCATCTTAGACTCTTAGTGCATTGCTTGAAGAAAATACAATCTCCTACAAGATTTTACAGACTACTGATTTACTACCCCAATTAATCTCCTACTACTGTCTACATCACAAAAGGCCCAAACTTTTGGGTATCAGGTCGGAAACCGAATCCCTAACTTCTAAGGATCCGATCCCCTTTGCAACCATGATCAAAGATCACACTAGCTGCGGTGCCCAAATTCTTTCCAAAACGGACATTATCGTCAACGATTTAAATTTTTTTATCATTGTTTAGACCTTAATGTTTTCAATTTTTCTTAAAACCATTATATAATTAATGAGTCGAGCTAAAGGGTTTAGGATCAAACTTGTCTCGATTGGCCTACATGAGTTCGAATTTTTAACATAGACTATACTAGTATAATGTTAAACCAGTAGCATTTGTTCATCTAACCTCCAGATCATCAGTTACGAAATATGGTTCCCTATTAACATTCGTCATTGGAGGAACGTAGACATCCAAACTGATGTAGCCCATTGCAATGATCTACAAGGTCATTGGCTCGAGTTGGCTCGAGCCATGGCTCAGTCCCTTTAATTAGACTGACCAATTCCCAATGTGGAATTTCCACTCTTAGACATTGGGAGTATAAATAGGAGTGGACTCAAAGAAGGAGGGAAGATTACAATTTTCCCAAGGTGAATTACCATTATTTTCTCTCTCCTACTTTTCTCAGATCTTGTGATTCTTGCTTATTCTCTCATCGGATCAGGTGGACTCCTATCTGATTTTCTATTCCCTACTAGTGGATTCTAGTAGAACTATTGGTGGATTCCAATAGATTGTCCCTTCTTCAATCTGAAGTTCTGGAATTTTCAGATTGTTCTTCATTCACGTTACTGAGGCACTTTTATTTTTTTCCATTGATTGTTTACTGCATTAAGTGGTATCAGATTCAGGGAGAGCGCATTAGAGAGCAATGAACAAACAGGGAAACGCAATCACAAGGGAGGAGGTCGATACCCTCATAAAAACAGTGGGCGACCTTGCGATTTTTGTGAAGGATGGATTTAATAGAATCGAACAGAGACAGGTCGCAACATTTAATCAGGGATTTATGCAGACGGATCTGCACCTAAGGAACAGGTACATGGGAGAACGTCCGCCGATTGGAGAGAGCTCATCATCGGAAGCCGATGCGGACTTGCTGCCTACACCGCTAAAATACCAACGTCGGGGAGCACAGGGAGGCCAGATGGATCGCAGATACAGGAATAGGAACGCTCTGGATGAATATGAAAGGCAAGGAAATAATTATCATGAAAGGGAAGAAAAAGAGTACAAATTAAAAATGGATCTACCATCATTCAATGGTCAAATCATGTTGAAGGATTTATTGATTGGATTTCTGAAATAGAGCGATTCTTTGACTATATGATATTAAAGAGTCAAGAAAAGTAAAATTAGTCGCGCTAAGATTAAAAGGAGGTGCACTGCATGGTGGGATCAAACCACCCTAAAGAGGGCTAAATTTCAGAAAAAGCCGGTTAAAACTTGGAGTAAAATGAAACAGTTGCTCAGAGAAAGATTTTTACCTGTTGATTATGAGTATATCTTATATACTAAATATCAATAGTGCAAACAAAGGCAAAGATCAGTAGAGGACTATACTGAAGAGTTCCACAGAATGGCAGCAAGAAATAACACCTTTGAAACTGAAGATCAGTTAATGGCAAGGTTTATTGGGGGATTAAAATCCAATATTCAAGAAAAAGTAATTCTGCAATCCCCAAGTTCGCTAATGAAGGCAATAAACATGGCAGAACATTTAGAAAAACAGCAACAAAAATACAATTATTTTTCCCCAGGAGCTAGTTCAAGTACCGCCCTCCGGAAAAAGGAATTTTACCAACCCCCACTGATAAGGAACCACAGAATTTTAAAGCAGGAGACTATCAGAAGAGAAAATTTAATTATTCAGATCCAAACATGGCACACATTAAGTGCTACAAGTGCCTAGAGTTTGGACATAAATCAAACAATTGTCCATTAAGAAAAAGGGCTGCTCAAATGTGTGATGGAATGTGAAAAACAAATAATTGAGGAAGATAGTGATTCTTCTATAAACAGTGATTTGCTGGCTGAGGAAAATTATCCAGATAAGGGGCAAAGATTATCTTGTTTAATCCATAGAAACTGCCACTCGCCTAGAATAGCAGACCAAGTACAAAGAACTAATCTGTTTCGCACAAGGGGAACAGTTAAAGGGAAAGTGTGCAACATCATCAAGGTTCCAGATGCGCCACCACCTGGAGCACTTGAGCATATGCGCCAGTGACATTTTCGTAAATATATATAAAACTAAAGGAAATTCATATAATTTTTTTATATATCTAAATTATATCAATTAAATTTTTTAGTTAAAAATATATTGGATAGAAAAATTATTATAATACATATATTTATTAATTATTATAACACCCTATAATTCATTGTAACACCAAGGTTTAAAAATCGGTTAACCATTTAGGAGTATTTTCGTAATAATATAGCTTTTTAAATGGCTAGAGTTTCTTTAAACTTATAAAAGAGAGGCTTTTATAAAAAGAAAAGAATAAATAACCCAAGAGGCTTTTAAAAAATAATAACGTAATGGGTTGGGCCTTCTTTAATACATCTATAACATCAAAAATACTCTATAATAATAATTTATTTAACTACACTTTTTTAGTCCCACATCGATAGAATTCAAAAAACACAAAGAAGGTTGGTCTATAAATAAGGATTCATTTTGTCTAAAACAAATATAAAGTCTTAAGAGTGGGAGGAGCTTATATTAAAAATAATATAGCTCTTTTCATGGACCAATGTATAAATTTTTGGCATAAAAATTTATAAGGTCTTAAAATAAAATAAAAATTTGGCCTTTTTTTTTAAATAAAAACAAAACACTGTTTTAAGTTATTTAAATAACTTAAAACAGGCCTGTATCTGGGTCGGATCCTACCCGAATCCGGCTAAGGGAGATGTGTAGGGCGCATCTCCCAGTAGGGTAGCACCTGCGCATATGCGCACGCACCCGGAACCTTGGACATCATCATTGATAATGGAAGCACAGACAATCTGATTTCAGATAAGGCAGTATTAAAGTTGGGAATGAATTTAGAAGAACATCCAAAACCTTACACCATTGGATGGATAAAAAATGAAGAAGGGGTACAAATCAAACATTTTTGCAAAGTCCCATTATCCATTGAGAAAAGATATTCAGATACGGTGAATCGTGATGTAGTAGAAATGAATGCTGCACACATTCTACTTGGAAGGCCTTGGTAGTTTGATGTCAAAGCCACTCATTATGGTAGAATGAACCAATATATATTTCAAGCTGAAGGGAAGAAATTACTTTAATTCCACTACCTCCGGAAAGCACAAAGAGTGGTACAAGCACAAATTTCTTGGTTCAAACACAATCTGATTTTATAAAAAAGCTGAAAAATGAAGATTTGGGGCTGGCTTTAGTATTAAAAGAGCAAAATCTGAACAGTGAACAGAAAAAAGTTGTCCCACCTGAAATTCAGTTAATATTAGATGAATTACAATATAATTCAGATATTGGGTCAGAGAATACCCTACCTCTAATAAGGGCAATTGATCACAGAATTGACCTAATTCCAAGTGCTTCTCTGCCAAATTTGTCACACTACAGGCTCAGTCCAAAAGAGGCAGAAATACTTCAGACCCAAGTAGAAAATTTGCTAAAAGAAGGGTTGATAAGGCCTAGTGCCAGTCCATGTGCTGTTCCTGCCCTTCTTATTCCAAAGAAAAATGGGGAATGGAGAATGTGCATCAATAGCAGAGCAATCAATAAAATTACAGTAAGATACAGATTCCCAATTCCAAGAATGGAAAAACTACTAGTACTTGTTGGGGCTGAATTGTTTACAAAACTGGACTTGAAAAGTGGATATCACCAGATCAGAATTAGAGAGGGAGATGAATAGAAGATGACATTCAAAACTAGACAAGGGTTATATGAATGGCTAGTAATGCCTTTTGGGCTCTCCAATGCCCCATCTACCTTTATGGCTCTTTGCTTCAAAAAACTGAATTTGGAAAAATGTGACTTCCTCAAATCAGAGTTGTGTTTTTTAGGGTTCATAATAGGCAGGAATGGTCTAAAAACAGATCCAAGAAAGATTGAAGCATTAGAAAAATGGCCAACACTCAACTCAGTGACAGCTGTGAGAAGTTTTATGGGACTAGCTTCATTTTACAGAAGATTCATAAGGAATTTCAGTGCAATTGCAACACCAATCACAGATTGTTTAAAAAAAGGAAAGTTTGAATGGAATAAGGAGGATGAAAACAGTTTTAGAAAATTAAAAAATAAACTTTTATCAGCTCCTGTGTTACAACTACCCGACTTCTCTAAAGTCTTTGAGGTAGAATGTGATGCAAGTATTACTGGCATTGGGGCAGTCTTAAGTCAGAATGAACACCCGGTAGCTTTTCATAGTGAAAAACTTTTATAATGGAAGAAGAAATTGGACAACATATGAACAAGAGCTATTTGCTGTTTTTAGAGCTTGCAAGATTTAGGAACCATACTTAGTTCAGAGGGAGTTTATTGTCTTAACAGATCACTTAGCACTGAAACAAATTAATGGGACTACTGATTCTAATAGAATGCATAGAAGATGGTTTGCCTTCTTACAAAGGTTCGAATTCACAATTAAACACAGATCAGGTCAAAGCAACAAAGTGGTTGATGCTCTTAGTAGGAGTTTTTTTTTTTTTTTTTTTTTTTGAGAAATTAAAACTTTCATTACTGAAAAAGAGGTTGGGCATAGCCCAAGATTACAGAATAATATAGGGAAATGCAAGTACAGTAAATGTCTATGACCCTGTCTATCTCTTATGCAGCTATGACCCTGACTAACTGGCCAAGGATTGAAGCCTCAAGAGGTTTGACTCCCATGAGCGTATAGCTTGTATTTCAATCTGTGAAAGATTGTGCTTCCTATAGGATGTAGAATCATATGTAATGCTCACATCCTTTATAATTTCTCTGCTGACAATTTCTGGGGGCTTGTATTTCTAGTAGGAGAAATTCTCAATTAACCATTATGAGATTAGAAGTCATATCTTTTGACTCCTTAAAAGAATTATATGAATCTGATGAAGATTTTGGCCAAGTGCTGGAATTTTCAGATTGTTCTTCATTCACGTTACTGAGGTACTTTTATTTTTTTCCATTGATTGCTTACTGCATTAAGTGGGAACAATGTTTGAAAAGTAACTGTAATCAAGGGTTCAAAATTCATGAAGGGTTCCTATTTAAAAACAACAGACTTTGTATACCCAGGACCTCACTCAGATTGCAGTTGATTCGAGAAATGCATGTTGGTGGGCTGGCTGGACATTTTGGAAGAGACAAAACACTTACACAACTTGAAGATAGATATTATTGGCCGGGTCAAAAAAAAGAGGTAGAAAAGTTCGTCCAAAGATGTCCTATTTGTCAAGTAGCAAAAGGGAGTCATCAGAACACTGGTTTATACACACCACTTCCTGTGGTAAAAGCACCTTGGACTGATTTATCCATGGATTTTATTTTGGGTCTTCCAAAAACTAGAGGAGGATTTGACTCTATTTTTGTGATAGTAGACCGTTTTTCAAAAATGGCTCATTTCATTCCTTGCAAGAAAACTAGTGATGCCTCACACATTGTTAAATTATTTTTCAAAGAAATAGTTAGAATTCATGGGATTCCTAATTCCATAGTGTCAGATCGGGACACTAAATTTTTGTCTCGTTTTTGGAAAATTCTGTGGTAAAGGTTCGATACAAGTCTTAAATTCAGCACAACTTGTCACCCTCAAACTGATGGTCAGACAGAAGTTGTAAACAAAACCTTGAGTAATCTGTTGAGAGCTTTGGTTGGAGAAAATCTAAAACAGTGGGACCTTTGTCTACCACAAGTAGAGTCTGCGTTCAATAGTATGCCAAACAGATCTATTGGTTGTGCCCCATTCTTAGCAGCATATGGGCATCTTCCCAAAAATGTAATGGATGTAAATTCTATTAATTCTGAAAACAAGAAAGTGGAGGAAATAATAGAAAACAACAAAACAGTATATAAACAAGTGATAGAGGCTCTTCAAAAAAATAACCTGAAGTACAAAGAATTGGCAGATAAACACAAAAGGTTTCAGAAATTTGAAGAGGGCGAATTAGTGATGGTTCATTTGAAGAAAGAGAGATTTCCAACGGGCACTTACTCCAAATTGAAAAACAAGAATTTTGGGCCTTGCAAAATCTTGAAGAAAGTGAATGATAATGCTTTTATTGTGGATTTACCAAAAGAGTTCAATATGTCTGCAACATTTAATGTGACTGATCTAAAGAAGTATTACCCATATGATTACAGTGATGAGCAATTGAGGGCAATTGCACCCCAAGAAGGGCCGTCTGATGTAGCCCATTGCAATAATCTACAAGGTCATTGGCTCGAGCCATGGCTCAGTCCCTTTAATTGGACTGGCCAACTCCCAATGTGGAATTTCCACTCTTAAACATTGGGAGTATAAATAGGAGTGGACTCAAAGAAGGAGGGCAGATTACAATTTTCCCAAGGTGAATTACCATTATTTTCTCTCTCCTACTTTTCTCAGATCTTGCGATTCTTCTTATTCTCTCATCGGATCAGGTGGACTCCTATCTGATTTTCTATTCCCTACTAGTGGATTCTAGTAGAACTATTGGTGGATTCCAATAGATCGTCCCTTCTTCAATTTGAAGTGCTGGAATTTTCAGATTGTTCTTCATTCACGTTACTGAGGTACTTTTATTTTTTTCCATTGATTGTTACTGCATTACAAACCGAATACACTATCACTGTGAAGACGTAGCCCAAGACACAATGGATTAGACTTGTTATGTCAAAATACTTGCACGAGGACACTAATCATATTACCCTATGCATTCACCTATGACAATAATGTAATTTTCTCACCCTTCATTACAATAACATTTATGGTATATTGTATAATAGCCTAGAAATAACTTTGAAGCGAGATTAATACATGTAATATGTCAGTCTTCTGCACTGAAATTTATAACTTTAATTTTTTAAGGAAATATCCCTACCAAATGTCCAAAATGATACATAGGGTGTCAAATAAAGCTCGGCTCGTTAAGCTCGATGGGCTCGGTAAGAAGAGTATAAAAAAATAAAAAAAAATATTATATTTGAAGAGAATGGGGATGTAGCTCAAATGTTAGAGTGTTCGTTTAGCATGTGAGAGGTCACGGGTTCGATACCCCACTTCTCCAAATTATTTCTTTTGGAGAATTGCAAGTTAAGTTCGAGCTCGAGCCCAGGCTCGCGAGCTTTGAGCCCGAGCCTGGCAATTCTTTAACGAACCGAGCCCGAGTTCGAGTCTAGATAACTCCTTAACGAGCCCGAGCCGGCTCTATAAGCAAAAGCTCGGCTCGGCTCGTTTGACACCCTAATGATACTGCATCATTTTTTTATGCGAAAACTAACAATTAAAAAACTGAGGATATCTATAGAATTTTGACAATATTTACACAATTACATGCAATGCAAATATGATTTTTTTTTCTTTTTCTGGAAAGCTTTTATCTCAGAAAGAAACCTAGTGGATAAATGTTTGGATTGTAGGGCCAATAGTACGATTGTGTGGAGATCTGGTACTCTGATAAGCAAGTTGAGGGGAATGATGGAAAGTATAAGAGATAGAAAGCATAAAGACGTGTTAGTTGAGGGAATTTGGTCGAAGATGCCGACAAAATTCTCTATTCTCTTGTGGAGGGTGAAATGGGGTCATCTAAACACGTTCAGGAAGTTAAGAAGTTGGAAAGTACAAGCACCTCCTGTTTGCTTACTATGCAATCTGGAAGATGAAACAAGAAGTCATTTTTTCTTTGATTGTTCTTATTCCAGATCTCTCTTAATTCCGTTGGCGGAGCACCTGAATCTCGCCTTCTGGAAAATAATGAATATTCCAATTCCCACCCAATCCAGTTCAGATATTAGATTGGGGGATCTGACGGAGGCAGCGCAAAAAATTTCGCACCACTCTCCCACTTGGGGGCTACTATGGAATGCTATTGGGTGCTTGTCGTGCCATATATGGACGAAAAAAATAAAAGATATAGACAGCATGTTAGTAGGTCTCCTGAGGTAGTCCTTAAGGAGGTCATTAAAGACATCAGTCTCTCCTTTGATTCAGTGTATTACAAGAAAAGTTGTTGTCACCCTTTGGAGACATCTATGATGGAAGTATGGGAGACCAACCTCCTGAGGCAACGTATCTAGTTACTGTATAACTAGACTACATAGCTAATGGAAGAGTGTCAATGAGCTTTTGTCCATTTCTTTTTTACTTCTGTTTTTATTTCTATACTCTTGTAAATTGGGCATTGCCCTTATTTTTTAATGAAATTTTAATTGCTTTAAAAAAAAATGATTTTTTTTCCGATGAAGTTAAAATTCAGGAATAAATTGGAGTGGATATAAGCTCAATTAAAAAGATAGTGGGAGATGAGCAAGTTCATCAGACTAACTGAAAGTCAATGCTTCAAGAGGTTAGTCTCCCAAATATTTAGTGCATTACCCTCAATCTGGTTTTGATTGGGATTCTTGTAATAGACAGCATTAAAAAATATGCTAGCATCTTTGATAGCTTATTTCTTACCAAGATAGTGTTATTTAAGAGAGTACAAGTGCTTACCCTCACAGTCAAATCCATCACAGAAACTGAAAAGAATCTAGCAACATTAGCCAGAACCATCAATTTTCCACTGCTTTTAGAGTGTGATTTCTTTGTTCGTTTTACAGCTTTTTTCTCTGAATATCTTATTTTTATTTCAAAATCACATATTGATAGCTGAAACTTTGGATCCAGCTTGAGTAAAGACCAGTGTGGACTAAGTTTAATCTCACCAATATATATATATTCAATAATTCCCTGAAAATATTAAAGTATAATCATACATTAGTAATAACTGACAGAAAAAATAAGAAAACTACTGAAATAAAAGAAAGAAATATTTACGTTTAAATAAGTTAATTTTAGAAGGAATTAAATATCCATACAATTAGATATACTAGATACATATAACTACAGTAATTTATCCACTATTGAATCTAAAAATTTCTCCATATGAAAAAAATAAAATATAAATATTTTGTTCACTTTGAAAACAAGAATCAATTTTTTTTAAAGGTAAAAAAGATAGAGTTTTTAAATTGCGTTTTCTTAAATAAAAAACTGGTAAATTCTATTTCAAAATAGAAGAAAACTTCTCAGAAGGCACAAGAGTCCTGGCTCAAGCCAAACAACGCAGTGGCTTACAAAAAATTACTACCCATCTACCAGACTCAACACACACACCTATGGTAATATAGTTTGGCACATGTCTTCTCTTCATGGTTTCAAGGGGACCCCATTATCTCATTTATTTAGCAGATAGCCTTCTAATCTGTTAAAAAGATTTAATTTTCAGTCTGTTATAGGCAGATTTTATTTCGCTTAATTTTTCTTGCAATCCCGTGGGCTTGGACCTTTGTATCTTCATGCTTTCTTTTGCATCACTCAATTTGAAGTACTTAGCAAGTTAGTTAATGGTTATCGTGGTGGAGAGTTACTGGTGATCTGTTTCGTCTTCTTAAAAATATGTGTCCATCTGAGTTTTTAGCTATCCAAAAAGTGGTGTGTGATCACAGTGATTTTATCTCATATAACTCTGGAATAAGAACAATAAAAAATAGGTGATCTCTGTCTTCACTTCTTTTTGTCTAATAGCATTCTAAGCATTTTTAAAGAAAATCTATTTCCTTCACCTATCTATATAGAGAACTCATGTCAGAACTCAGAACCTGTCTTCATGCATTTTTTATGAAATTAAAATTCATTGGTGATGAAGACAGCTAATATGAGATATGAACATACGAATCGACGAAGATTCTATTAGCATTAACCCAAATGATTAAATAACTAGGAAATTTGCCTCAGAATTGAAGCCTACCACTTGTGCAAAAATTGTAATTCAGAGTTTGATTTCTTGTGGAGTTTACAGATACTAACCCTAAAAATTCCCAAGTGAAAAAAAACCCATTGTTTTAGCAATACTAGATTTGGATTTGAAAATATGCAGTTCAAATTAATGTTTCATCCGAAGGAGAAATATCATCAACAAAAATCGAAAGAAATTTTCAAAAATAGATTTTTTTTTTCAGAGTAAGAACAGATAAATTTGTAAATAGCCAGGATTAACCTTTTTTAACTTCACAGTGACATCTTTGAAACCATTACACCCAGATATCCCAAAGTCGGTAGTTGCTCCCATTATATGGCTCAAAAGAAAAGCAACCACCTTGGCAACAAATCTGGAAAATGCAAATGATGAATAAGATAGCCAAGTCACTACTTATCGATTCAATAACATTCATAGTTCATCACTTCATCCCATATTCATAAGAAAATGGAAGAAATCTAAAAAAATGTAATAATTAATAAAATGAAGAGAAGTATCCTGGATTACAATATAAAAGAGAGATAAAAATGAGGGAGATGGGTTGGTACCCATTGAGTCTCTCCTATGTAGTTGTTACACTTAGTGATCTACTAACTAATTAGGTATTTTTCCTTTTTCTTCAGAAGTTTGGTCTCCCCACACCTACATGGCTACATAGTGGTCTCCTCCAATTGTGAACCACAACATTTCTTATAGATATCAGCTCTAAAAGATAGGTTGAAGTTCTTAATTATCTCATTGAGTAGAAATTTAAGAATGTATGTTGTCTTAGCCTTATGTTCCTCTTGAACCAGATGTCCCATGGAGGAGAATGATAAGTAAATTCTGGTAAACTGATATTTGGACATGTGACTTAAGGCTGTCAATGAATATCCGAAATTCGAATTCGTTTAAGCTTATTTGAATTCGGATACCTAAATTACTATCCGAAACTAAATGAATTCATTTAGATTTTTCAACTATAGGAATCTAGGTGGAAGGTTTTGGGCAAACTCTACAATTAAATTGATGAATTACAAAAAAAATGTCCTGAATATAGTCTGTCCAAATTTACATCACAGAATAAATAAACACAGCATAAAAAATCAATCATAAATAAAATAAAGTCACTAAGGATTGAGGTAAGGAAGGAGTAGATTGAAATCTTACACGAATACAATCCATCCAACAATGAATGCCGCCGAAGAGTATAGCAAGAACTTGAAGAATAGTAAAGACATGGTTGACTTCCGTCTCGAAGATATAAATATATCTTCTTCTTTGTAAAACTAAAAAAAACTCCTGTCCTGCAGTTCAAACTTCAAACCATGACGAAACAATGATCAGACCTTCTGTGGTTGATCGTAGTCCTCTTGGACTTCCAACCCCACACACGACAATGGCATCGAAGATCGGATTCTGTTTCTCCCTGATCAGGAGAGGGAAAAAAAGAGGGAATGAGAAGAAGAAGAAGAAGAAGAAGAATGAGGAGGAAAATAGTTTGTTGTTGAGATTGAGAAAAGGAACATTTTTTTTTGGTGCGTGAGTGCATCGCAACTCTCTCTCTCCCCCTATCACCCTCCCACCACGTACAAGGATGATTAATGGCCTGTATCTCTGATCCCAATTTTTTATCCCTGTTAGTTGTCAAATCTGTTATGTATATTTTTTTTTGGAAGAAGCTGGAAGAGGAATGACAATTTACAAATCATATACCCCCACGCCCCACTACCATGGTCCCACACTCCCACTGCCTAAAAAATAAAAATATCCACGAAAATTAATAATTTCATCATTGAATTTTTCTTTCTTTCTTTCTAATATACCCCTCTGAAGTCTGATCGATTTAAGGAATGAGGTTGTCGGCTTGTCGTCTTGTCGTCTGTCGGAGCATCCAAATATAATTAAATGAGCTCCATCACTCCATCACTCCATCACTCGGGTCTTCTTAATTCTTATTCACATAGATGATAGAAGAAGCTAAGATTCTGCTGGACCGGACTCAGGTGGCATCTTGGACTGAACAAGTGTCGGATCTTTCATTTAAATATATTTCGGATAACGGAGGTTATTGAATCGTTCATTAGATAAATTTAAGTAAAAATATATAAAGTAAGACATCAGAAACTCTAATAATTTCTAAAACCACTGAGCATCTTAATTTGTATCCAGCATTGTGTTGTTTGTGGTGTTTTGTTTGAACATCTCGATTTGCATCGACGGCGAACACTGAAATGGGTCAGGCATTTCCACCCGTAAATTTGGAGGAGGACTTTCCATGTTGAGAGTAGAATATGCTTGTCTAATAGACGGTCTAAGCTTTACATCGGGATTCGCACACCACAATCCGACCAGCAACAACCGTTCCACCTGTGTCTTGTCCAACTCCAAATCGACAACCAGTCTCTGGTCCATTGCTCCGATCAAGCTGCCTTTTCTGTACAGACTCCACGCCCATTCCAAAACACCGATAACCTCACCTTCTGTCGTTAGATCGATCGATCGTCTTCCGCATGCAATCTCAAGTGCAACAACACCGAAACTGTACACATCGGATTCTTTGCTTGCTCTCCCGGTTATTACGCATTCAGGCGCCATGTAACCCATAGTTCCGGCTAAGATAGTGTTCGGAGGACCTCTGTTGTGGTCGACAAATCTCGCCAGTCCGAAATCGCCCAGCTTGGCGGTGCAGTCGGCACCCAACATCACGTTGCATGATTTAACATCTCGGTGCACGATGGATGGATCACATTCTTCGTGGAGGTAATAAAGTGCAGAGGCGAGGCCGAGAGCGATCTTGTATCGCTTGTTCCATGTCAGGAACATCGTGTCATTGGCCGTCTGGAAGAGGATCGAATCGAGACTACCGTTGGTCTCTAATTCGTATACGAGCAGGAGCTCACTGTGATTGTGACACCATCCAATGAGTGGCACTAAATTCCGATGTCTTAAACGGCTGATGATCTTTACTTCTGATGTGAAATCTTTCTTCCTATGTTTTGATGTCTTGGAGATTCTTTTAATCGCCACGTCGACGTTGACATCCTCGAGTAAACCCTTGTAAACGGAGCCGAACCCGCCTTCTCCAATCCTCCGGTCTTCACTGAAGTTGTTGGTCGATTGGACTAGCTGTTTGTATTGAAATCGTCGTGGTCCCTTTCCTTTGTCGATCTCTCCGTCAATGGACCCATCAACGCTATCTGTGTCTTCATCGCCATCATCATGTTCGATGTCGTCGTTGGTGTTACCTTCCGTTGATCTCTTCAGCTGCCAGGCAAGAATAACACCACCGATGACAAAAATTGTTGCCGAAACAGCATAAGCGGTTACCTTCATGTCGCGGCTGGTTTTGCTGTTTGAGTTAGAAATTCTCAAACTCGACTTAAAACTCCAGGATAAGATCGCATGCACCTCATCCGATTGGAGATTAGAAGCCGAGAATCCTACGGCGACTTGCTCTGGCAGAATCTTTGTGAGATCCACGATATACGACAGGCGGATTGTCTCCGGACCCGACTTGCCGTAGCTGATGATCGTCACACTTAGATTATAAGTTGTGGAGTTATATCGCACCCATGCGTACCCCTTCCTCCCATACACTGCGCTTGTATTCCACTCCGCAACCGCCATGGACTCGGCGGAGTTGACGTTAATCCCTATATGACCTTTCTTATCTTCCACCTCCGTGCCCCGATCATCATCACTCAACGTATCCAACTCCACTGCAACTATCTGTTTGCTAGAGTTAACCAGAGAAGTCCCTCTGTCAAACAGCCCCAAAAGAAGATCCCCTCCTCCGTCAGACGGGATAGTTGACGGATACGATGAGAGGAAGAAGGCAAGACCACCAGCTTCCATTCCTCCCAACCTCGAATCGGTAGCATTGATGATAAAGGAGAAATTACTTGTGAAATCCGTAAGCTCTCGAGTGGTTTTATGCCATATAGCAATAGGGTCGGAATAGAATGCACGACCCATGGTGCCGGAAATCCTTGTAAGTTGTATCACACCATCATTCTGAATGGTTGTATCGCCTTGGGGGCAGATTCCATCAGTTCCCTTCTTGCAACTGATCACCTTTCCAGGGTCGATCCTTGTGAAGTTGAAGTTGAACGAGAAAGCTATGAGAGATCCGTCGAAAAGGAAGAACAGAAGAAGAAATAACTGAGTGTTAGGAAACGACATTCTCACAAGAATTGTGGAGGAAAATAATCAAAATATATTGTTACTTGTTACTTGTTACTATGGTCTTCTTTAATTGTATAACCTATAGCCTGAAGTCCAGAACTGATCTTCCACATTCTTCCAAATTGATCATGGGTTTGACCAAATTAAAAAGTCCTGGGTTCCTGGCATTATCGATGCAACTTGGAGTTAAGACAACGATGGCAAATTCACCTGTCAGAAGAATGAATTAATGAATCATGTATTTAGACAATGATGCATGTATGTGATCAAGGCAGAGAGATTCACAATGTCAGAATCTTAGACCAGTTCGACAAGTTTTTGTTGGCCTATTTCATCCATTCAATTATTCAAATAATTGGCCACGTCATACATTGAATATCTTAAGTTATCTATTAATATTTAATTAATGTACTGCGACATTAACATTAACACATGTACAGTGAAAAATCAATCTAATTGGACGCATTTCAGGTACGTCAAAATGGTTGATGAATAATGCATTGTCAGTCGACGGATTATGATCTAACGATCGAAAACGCATAGAAGGTTTGATGCATCTGAAACTAACTTTAAAAAATTTAATCTAACTTCTAGTTTTAAATACGAGTAAATAGTGATTATCCTTGATTACTTTTAAAAAACTTAATAAACAAATACAGTTCAATTTTTTTTAAATAATTAAATTTTTCATTAAAATAAAGACAATGCCTAAGTTAAATAGAGTATGTAAATAAAAAATAGAAGTAAAAAAATAAACAAAAAGTCCATTGACTATCTTCCATTAGTTATATAGTAATGATGATGCCCTTGGTCTATCAGATCAGGACCGCCCCAGGAGCAAAGATAGCAGGCCTAAACAACCTAGTAAAAGAAGTCTAGTAAGACCTAGACGGATTGGATTTAACCCAAGTAGGTCGGGTCATCACATATGGCCTGGGTAAGATATAGTCCAGTAGAAGTCCAGTCCAGTAAGAAAATGTATAAATACTCTCAGGGGTCGTCTGTAACAAGAGAGAGATTTGACACTAAATCATCAAGTAACTAGATAAGTTGTTTCGTGAAGTTGATTTCTTATACTTTAATCATAAATGTTTTGATATTCATATTATCGTATTGATATTCGTATTATCGTATATAATATCAATAGTAATCAATTTAATCACAAAAAGTACAACAGACCCCTTTATTTTGTAATTTATATACAAAAAATCCCTAATAAAAACCCTAATCTCTCGATTATTCTGCATTCGTGGTTCTTTTTGGTTCCATCTGTTAGCTCAACACCCTCTCGGTTCTCGCTCATCCATCCACTTCCAAACCGCACCAAAATTTGGAAGATTATGGCGGCAACGGCAGTGATGAGAGCTATGAGAAGAAATGAAATCACTTCCCCTTTCTCGACACTCAGATCTGTATGTTTCCTTATCTCACTAGTCACTTCTTCTCGCACCATTGTCTTGGCTTCGTTATCAGTCGTACTTAATTTGTTTTTTTATTGCTGTTGTTTCGATTTTCGCACTATGTATGTCTCCCCCTTTCTTTGATTTTTTTAACGATCCGTTTGGCTTATTATTATTATTATAATTTGATTTTGTTATTTTTTCTTGGTTGCGGTGTTGATTACTATTGTTTTCGACTTTTCGGTGCTGGTTTCTGTAAGCTGTGGTGTATTTTTAATAATGCATTGTCTGAATAAAGTTTCAATTGTAGGTCGAGGAATTTGTTATGGCATGGCCATGAGTTCATGATTTATGTAGTTGTCAGGGTTCATAATTTTAATTTCGATGTTAGGGTCATACTTGAATTTAGTAGGTTATGAAGTTTTTTTTTTGCTGGATTCTTTTTTATAGATGGCTAGATAGAATTAAAAATAAATAATTGTATCGTTTTAGTATATAAGAATGGAACTGTGTATGTATTTGAATTTTGAAGTATGAAAAGTTATTGCTTCTAGCTCATTTGCAATGGGCTATTATTATACAGGTGACCAATGCAAAGATCTTATGGTCTTCATCTACTTTGGCTCAAAGATGGACAGGTTTAACACGCCCATTCAGGTAAGAAGAATCATGCAGTTTTTAACTTTTAATTATGTAATATGGTTGAGTGGCTCTTTCAGTTTCATTCTTCAGTCTTGACTGAAGTATTGCCATTCAATTTCAGCTCCAAATCAGCTGGAAATGATGTGATTGGTATAGATTTGGGAACAACTAATTCATGTGTGTCAGTTATGGAAGGAAAGGTTAGCTTTATGAAATTTATCATTTTGTGTTACCATTTTCTTTCGTCACTCTTTGTTTTTATTTATTCGTTAATTCACTACTTATAATGTGTACAATTATCATAACCAAAAGCTTTCTGGTGAATTGTTGGTTATTTTTTTATGGAAGCTAAAGATCGTCACATTTTCCCATCTCATCTAATCCATACTAGATTACTAGTTCTAGATTCTTTTTAATGTCTTTTCCATGTATAATATCTTTTTATTTTATCATTAGAATGCGAAAGTTATAGAAAATTCCGAAGGAGCACGGACAACACCTTCTGTTATTGCCTTCAATCAGAAAGGAGAACTGCTTGTAGGAACCCCAGCCAAACGGCAGGCAGTGACTAATCCAACAAACACACTCTTTGGAACCAAGAGATTAATAGGTCGTCGTTTTGATGATCCTCAGACACAGAAGGAAATGAAAATGGTTCCTTATAAGATAATTAAGGCATCTAATGGTGATGCTTGGGTTGAAACCAATGGGCAACAATATTCACCTAGTCAAATTGGTGCCTTTGTGTTGACAAAAATGAAGGAAACAGCAGAATCATATCTTGGAAAATCGGTCACGAAAGCAGTGGTTACTGTTCCTGCTTATTTTAATGATGCACAGCGCCAAGCAACAAAAGATGCTGGGAGAATTTCTGGACTCGATGTGCAAAGGATTATCAATGAGCCAACGGCTGCTGCACTTTCCTATGGTTTAACCAACAAAGAAGGATTGATAGCAGTTTTTGATCTTGGTGGCGGGACTTTTGATGTTTCTATTTTGGAAATTTCCAATGGAGTTTTTGAGGTAGCTCTATCTTTTTTGCATTTAATTATATTTATCAAAGAATGAAATTTGATCTGGTCTTTTACTTAGTAATATTTTCACTCTCTCTCTTTTATTGTAAATTTCAGGTGAAAGCAACCAATGGTGACACTTTCTTAGGTGGAGAAGATTTTGACAATGCTTTACTGGAATTCTTAGTTGGTGAATTCAAAAGAACTGAGGCTATCGATCTATCTAAAGATAAGTTAGCACTGCAAAGACTCCGAGAAGCAGCAGAAAAGGCTAAGATAGAACTGTCTTCTACATCCCAAACTGAGATCAACCTGCCATTTATTACTGCAGATTCTTCTGGTGCCAAGCACTTGAATATCACATTGACAAGGTCAAAGTTTGAGGCTCTTGTAAACCACTTGATTGATAGAACTAAGAATCCCTGCAAGAACTGTATGAAGGATGCTGCTCTGTCTGCAAAAGAAGTTGACGAGGTTCTATTGGTAGGAGGCATGACTAGAGTTCCAAAAGTTCAAGAGATTGTTGCTGAGATCTTTGGAAAGAGTCCTAGCAAGGGGGTAAATCCAGATGAGGCAGTTGCAATGGGAGCAGCTATCCAGGGTGGCATTCTTCGGGGAGATGTGAAGGAACTACTGCTCCTAGATGTTACTCCATTGTCTTTAGGTATTGAAACATTGGGAGGTATTTTCACAAGACTAATTAACAGGAATACAACAATTCCAACGAAAAAAAGCCAGGTATGAAGTTCAAAATATCATTCTTTTGCAATAATTGTTGATGTTATTACGTTCTTGAAATGTGGAAAGTGGAAACACTACAAAATCATTTTTCTTTCAATAAATTGATTTTTGTTTATTTATGCTATTGCTGCAAGGTTTGTTCATATTGTTGGTTTCAGCATTTATATTACTCTATTTTTAAAGTCCATCTTCTGTGAATGATCAGGCATTCTCTACAGCTGCCGATAACCAGACCCAGGTTGGTGTTCGGGTACTTCAAGGAGAACGTGAGATGGCATCAGACAATAAGCTATTGGGAGAGTTTGAGCTTGTAGGCATTCCACCTGCACCAAGAGGCATGCCTCAGATTGAGGTCACATTCGATATTGATGCCAATGGGATAGTTACTGTATCTGCCAAAGACAAGTCTACTGGAAAGGAACAACAAATCACAATTCGTTCTTCTGGTGGTCTTGCAGATGATGAGATTGAGAAGATGGTGAGGGAAGCCGAGCTGCATGCACAGAAGGATCAAGAGAAAAAAGCTCTTATTGATATCAGAAACAGTGCCGACACAACCATTTACAGCATAGAAAAGAGTTTGGGTGAATACAGGGATAAAATACCATCTGAGATTGCTACTGAAATAGAGTCGGCGGTTGCTGATTTGCGCACGGCAATGACAGGGGACAATGTAGATGAGATAAAAGCAAAGCTTGACATTGCCAATAAGTCAGTCTCAAAGATTGGACAGCACATGTCAGGTGGTAGTGGTAGTGGTGGATCTTCTTCTTCTGGGGATGGTTCGACAGGTGGTGATCAGGCAGCTCCTGAAGCAGAATACGAAGAGGTGAAGAAAAATTGAGCGAGTGGAGTTATTTTTCATTATTTTGTTACAAAATCAGATAAATAGGTCTTTGGTTCATATACCAGGCAAATATTTTAGATCTATATGGTTGAGAACCTAACTTTATTTAAAGAATTTCACGTTAAATTATAAGAATTGTTCCCATTTCGGGGGCTCAAGGCGATGCACTTGAAAATGGGATGCTTCTTAGATCTTAATAACCTTTTTTTCTAATGAAAT
The DNA here is from genome assembly GCA_001185155.1 of Zostera marina. NCBI lineage: Eukaryota > Viridiplantae > Streptophyta > Magnoliopsida > Alismatales > Zosteraceae > Zostera > Zostera marina. The sequence continues at coordinate 93,057 of LFYR01001945.1, forward strand.
CACATCTGTTGATTGTAATAATGAAGGAAAGATCAATATGGGAAAAAATCGACAGCTAAATTAGTAATGAATAATAGTAAGAGCAAACAAAATAATGTTACTGTTACATGTTAATGGGAGGAGTAGATCAAGAACTCGACAGTTATAGCAGGTAGTAAATATGAATTAGGTTACGCCCTCCCCCTTCTTACCAATGGTATACAAACATCATTTTCAAAATACTCTAAATTATGTTGTGTATGTGCGTGTTTGTGTCTAATGAAAAGAATATGAACTAAGATCAGACCAACTTCTGGGTATTTCAACAACTTGACGGATGACACTCCGGTTCAAATTGGGAAATCCAAATTAGTTGGTATAAGTGTACAACTTCAAGAATTTTCCTTCTTCTACAATGTGTATAGGAAGATAAGAACCAAACCGGCGTTTAAAGCTGTGCATGAAGAAGAAAATGGTTGTAAATGAAAAATAAACTACACTATTTTCAACATTCAATTAATAAACCTGAAAAGTAATATTTTGAAATAGATAAATATGCAATACGCAGGAAATCGACAAACCTGTCTAGATGAATAAATGTAGGGAGAGACTGCTTCTATAAACTAAGAGGAAGTACAGTTTCAAGGTTTCTGGAGAGTTTCCATCCTCTAGGGTAGTGAAACCACTATCATCCAGGTGAAGATGCCATACCATGATTTCAGAACAACCTGAAGGTATGGCTTCCATTTGACTTTCATCTTCAACTATCTGCTCAATAAATGTTGTCACCTATAACCAAAGATTATTTTTTTACAGAACTTTAATCAGCGGAGTTACCAGATACAAACAACTGACACAAGGCACAATGCTTACTTGAAACTCCTCCAGAATATTGTGTACTTGTCTAATAACATTTGACGTTAGAAGTTTCCAAATCTCATGATCCCAAAGTATTGTGCTATTAAATGCAAACCCTGGCATATCAACATAAAACCTTTGAAGTCTTCTACTGCTTTGATCTACATGGAAGCCAGTAATCTGACTTCCATTGCACACTGGACCTTCCAAAATCACTTTGCTTTTAGCATTTGCAAACATGGCAACCGGCCAAGTCCCAAATCTCCTGTAAAAATAAACTAAATCAACCTGAATTAGTAATAAATATAACTATGTATAAAATCAATCCAAATACAATACAATAACCATGTTTCTAAATGTGAAATGTAACATTCTAGAATTTAAAAAAATGTTTATATAAATATAATTATAGAAGATGCTGCTCCTGGATTGATTAGGCATTAAATTTAAGTTGTGATGATAGGGTTTTTTGTATCCTTCTAGATTATACATAATCTAAAAGTCTTCGTAGCACAATCTCCTTAACCTCATTCCATCGTTCGTTTGAATGTATACTAGGAATATGTTTTTGTAGTAAGCATTCATTCAAAAGACTCTAGCAGCTCCTTTGATATTGTTGTACGAACATAGCATGATCATCATCTTTATCACACAAGTTAATATAGTTTATCACACATTAAGTATTATCAACATACACACAAGGGGATTAGCACAACTGGTGAATTAAGTATAGCTAATTCACTTCAAAATATTTATTGATACATTATACGAAGATCATTGACTCTGGCATATTACCAAGATGTCTCAGTGAGGTTTCTTCTAATATCAAAAAAAAAAGTTTCAACTTACAAGTATAAATTAGAATATTAATTGGGAACCTGAGGTATTTAAGGTCATCAATCCATGTTTATTTAGGTTCTAAAATCCAAAGAATTATTTTGTCAACCTACTCATATTTTTGTATCTGATTAATTTTCACTTTTCTCAGTTCCATTATAAAGCCAAAACAATGGTTTTTCGTACCATGGAAAATACACCTCTTATTTCATATGTATACCAAGTATTTTTTTTCCTATATCATGTCAACTTATAGACAATGTCCCTCAATAATAAACAGCAATTTTTAAGAATAGTAAAAGGAATAAGATTTTAGTTTTTAACAATTTTAAATCATGCTGATAGATCACATGATTTTTTTTTTTTTTTTGAAGCAAGAGATCACATGATTTAATTAGAAAATAAAAAAGCATTACATGATCAGCCAAACAAGCTCACAGACAACATCCTAGATTCTCAGTGCTATCTGGCGACAGCACAATTTTTGGTACTTTGTAAGTACAATTCCTACTCTAATGCGCAGCATTTGAAATTGAAGTATTACTTGTACTACAAATCGAATGCACTATATAGTGACCATCTTATAGTTAAAAGTAAAAATCAAGATCAGATTTCAGAAAGAAATCAAAACACTACTAAATAGTAAATACTAATCATCTATAGAGTATTGATAGCTACCTGAATTTGGGAATTGTCCAGATTTTCTTCCTATTAAAGCATATGGCCATATGGGTAATCTGAATTTCAATTTACCTGATATCTCTGATCCTCTGGAACATGCCAAAAGAATACACATTATTTTCATCCGCAAAATAAACAATCCCATCGATCCTATGCCTTTCAATATGCTCCAAAGCAACATTCTTGTGTCGAATCTCTCTGTTCCTCACAGTTGAATTGGATACAGAACACGTCAAATGCCTGTACATAACCCCCGTTCTTCGCAATGCATCCGCGGTCTCCAAAGAGGCGACATCATCCTCCTCCTCCACCACAATCCACAGAAGTGGAGGTCGTACAAGTCTCAACGTCTGCCCTAACTTTGCGAGATAGAATCCTTGCATCGCCCTTGTCGACGTTGACGTGACTACAATCAACAAGACCTCGGCTTTCTCACCGTCGTATCGTCTAGTCGAACCAAACTCGCCGGGATCGATCCTAGTCTCAACACCTCTAGAGACCAGACTATTCGACGCGTCGATCCCAGTCTCGGCACCTTGAGTGACTCGAATAATCGAAGCAGACGCCCCGTTGTGGAGAATGGTCAGATCGACCGTTTTCCGCTTTTCGTTCTCTCTTTTGGTCCCGTTGTAGGAGATTTGGTGGTGATATAGATCGTATAAGCCAAGGAGGAAACCGATTACGAAGAAAAGGAACGATCGGACGATCACCTTCTTCTTCCATATCAACAATGAAGATGCTGATGGTAAATGCTGACGCCGAGGGTTATGGGATGTTCGGACACCGAAAAGAAGTGCCCAGAGTGACGTCAGCACTGAGATTGGAGATGTCGAAGAGGAGGAGGAGGAAGAAGAGAAGCGAGAGAGGGAGATATGTGAATCGTCTTGATTTGAAAGCGGCGATGAGCGTTTCAACGGGGAGAGAGTTCGCCGGATCGACACCATTCTCTTCGTTTTAGACTTTTAATTTCTGGAATTTTACGTTTTCGTTACTGGTGGTCGGCGGTGGGTAGGTCCGTCAGAAGTCAGAATAGAATAAGAAAAAACCGGCGCAACTCGCGATTGATGTTATTATCATCTACACGACTGTCACGATTCATCATCATACGACTGTCACGATTCATCATCATACGACTGTCACGATTCATCATTCGTATCTCCAAATCTTTTTTTAAAGCCGGTGATTTTATAAAATAAATGAAAAAAAAAAGTCCAACCTAAAAAGGCTAAAAGTCTAAAACTAAAATTATAAATTAATTTTAAGTAATAAAAATAAAAAGAAGTGAAAATTGGGATATAGCTTCCACATCTTGTAGCCTTCTTGTAATTGATTTAAAAAACTTCTATCACCAATTAACAATAACGATCCCTTCTATCACCAATTCCTTTAAATCCAGACATACCAATGCGTGTTACTCTATCTCACCACCGATCATCATACCATCTTCTCTACCTTCACTGCTTCATCTTCGTCTCTTCTTCACATTTTTCTTCCGATGCCAAGTTGTTGCTTGATCGGTCGGGGGGGTGGGAGGGGGAAGACTTGCTTGGTCAGAGTTGCTGTTGCTGGGGGATAGCTGAACGAACGGTTGGTGTTGTCTCTGATCGTTCCAGCAATTCCAATGGTCCATCAAAGGGGGAGGTCGATGGTTTGACCAGCTGTTTAGAAGACTCTCTCTAGTCTCTAGTGCTGGCTACAATATTAGAATAACGAGATTCAAATATGATGAATCACCCGATCTCCTTTGATCGTTGAAACTAAAAATATAGAATGGGGATTTACATTTAATGAGGGGTAATTCGATAATTTAGCTACTTACCGGTTTTTATTTAAATTAATTAATTTTCGTGATTTCGAGTTCGAGATCACTTTCAATTGGTGTCTTATTTATGCAGTACTGTGTCTGCCTGAGAAGTCGGATCTCTAATTGTAGTTAATGATTAACCATAATTGTAGTTAGTTACATCAGTGTTGTGATTAGCTATTTTAGTTTGTAGTAATCTCGACTGTCAATTGATATCATTCACCGCCGACTGACTATTGAAGTGGAATCCGTAAAGATCGATATATCATTATATGTTTAGAGTTTATATCCCATACGCCATCACATATATGCCTACCTGCTAAAGCTTCCACGTTCATCTAATTGTTATCCAATGGTCACCTTCTCGTATCATTTATAAAGAAATTGAACCACCGACGGACAGCATCTCGAGGCAATTAGACAATTGTCTGTCAACCCGTCAATCAACACACTATTAATAAAGACGTTTTATATTTTTTTCTTCTACAATCTTTAATGTAGATGTGATTTCGTCTGTACCACTGTATAATATTCGTCATTATAACTATTCCATTGCACTGCTTTACAGATTCGATTTGTATTGTTGTTTGATTTTGTAATTTTATTAAACCACTTTATTAGTACTAGTTAATCATAGTTTAAAGATTCCTAATGTACAAGTTTCTTATTTTTATTATTACTAATTATCAGAATGTAATAGTTAATTGCATATTATCATTAATTGTATACTAATGTAATACTTTCTTACAAGAAATCTATATTCATTAATGAACTACTGTCACCTACTCTATAGTCTATAAACATTATTTTTGTCTTTTCCTACTGTCAAGGTTATTTTTAGATCTTTGTTTACAATTAATATTATTATTTTTAAAGATGTTTATACTAGTATTTACAAAACGTGATGATATCTTTATGCTTAGCTACTATTTATAGTTTTGTAATAGTGGTACTTTATTACAAAACTACCATCAAAATAATATATTATACTACTAAAAAACAATCACCGTCATTAATGTACGAACGGTTACAAACCTATAACAAGGATCGAACGACCAAAATCCGTTTGGCGTATATAGCGCACTGGATTTCGCCGTATATATTTATATGCTATTGGTTGACTTGTCATTTCGATTTTTCTTTCTATCTTTTTAAAAAACTGTGTTACGAGGTAGAAATCGACTACACGCATCGTGTGTCTAAACAAATACCATTCCTTCTTCCACTAAGACATTGACATTTATATAACGTGAAAAGTCAAAACGTAAGTATTCTCATAAATATGTAATGGTTCGTTGATGGTGAATTAATGGCAATACCAAATTTCCAACTGCTACTAAATCGGTGGAATTGGAAAACATTTAAACAACACATTAAAAAAAATTAAACAAATACCATTTTTTTCTATGTATACTTATTGATGGAAATTACATACAAAATTCTTATATTATTGATGGAAATTAATACAGTATCACTAGTCACTACGAAATAAAAATAATAAAATCCTAATATGTCAATGCTAATAAAAAAGAAGAAAAATGTCAATAATCTTTTTTATTTAGAGATGACAAGTTGAGAACTGAGATTCTCAGAAGAATATCGACACTCTTTTTCTTTGACTCAAACATTATTGAATATGTATGAATGAAACAATCGAAAGACTAAGAATGAGGAATCAACAAAAAACTTATGTTGAGAGATCTCCATTTAGGTTAACTAGCTGGACAATTAATGTGCATGAGTAAGAAAAGATCGAAAATAAGAAAGAAAACAAATGAAATAAGTAAAAAATAATAATAACAAATGAATTAAATGAATAGAACTATACAAGTTTGGAAGAAAATTTAATTAATTCAACATTCAGTTAAAGAACAAGTTTGGAAGATTTTAGAAAGTTTAGAAAATAAACCAAAATGAAAAGAAAAAATTAAACTAAAAAGATATATAAAGTTAATAGTTTAAATATAAATATAATGAATAAATATAAATAACAAGCAAACTAAATGTACTATTACGATTTAGGAGTATTTTTTTTGCATCGAATATTCAAACCATGATTCCATTAGTGAGCTGGTGCTGAATTGCTGATATTTTACAGTACTCGCAAATGGGTCAGTACTCAGTAATTTACATTTTACAGTATTCAAACCATGGAAGAAGGATCGTGCGTTGCAAATGATTGACACATACCACGACTAATTTCTTTTTAAGTGGAAAGTTGGAATTTCGCACTTAGTTTCTTCCTTCTCCATCCCTGCAGAAAACCACATATCTAATAAGCTATCTTCTGTCGAACTACTACAAGTCTTGGCATGTTAAAAATTGATCTATCTACCAAAACCTAGTAATATTAAAGGCCTATTTGCCTATGATGAAAATCTTGTTAGTTCCTCCATATAAGAAGGAATTTTCCTAATAAATTAAAGATGGATCAGAATTGTATACGTGCAGGTGAAGTTAACATCACTTACAAATATCAGATAGTAGACAAGAGTGATTATGGCGAAACCAAGGAATATGTAAGGAAACACGTTGTACCTACAAAATAAATAAATAAGTCAACGTATAGCCATCGAAGCCAAGGTCCTAAATTCTGTCAGGTTGCCATTGTATAGACAAAACGAGAAATTTTATAACTCACTTATATAAATATTTAATTCCCCGAAGAGATTGCAATGTATGGCCAAATATTTCCTGGGCAGAAGTAGCTTGTGCGTAGTACCCAAAAGCCGTGGCACAGAACTGAATCACACTATCATAGAAGAATAAAACTAATGAATATCCAAATTTCCAAACCATGCAGATTTTTATTCGGTCTAAGAAAAATGAAGATCATTCCTAAAAACCTTAAACTTATCCTCCAAAGTTATTAAAATTTTCATATTGTTGGGCAAAAATCAAAATATCCATCTAAGAAGTTGAAATTCTCGCTATTTACCTGAAAAATCATAGAATAAGCAAAAATAACATATCTAATGGAGAAATCAAATTACACACAAATATTAAGGCATGAAATGTAGAAAACATACCTGATGGAACATAATAGAATGAGACCCACGTTGAAGAGAAAGGAATTCATCAGGGTTCCACCCCATCTGAGAGTACAAAAATAAAACAAGTGTAGATGATAAATCAATTATTAAGTAGAATGATATTTTCATAATTGCTTCAAAAAAAAAATGATATTTTCAAATAAAGAAATTGAAACACGGAAAATATTGTAGATGTTCTATTACTTCATTGGGTGAATAGTGATGAACACTAATCTCAGACCAATCAACATTGCGCCTGCTATCACTGCCAGCAAAAGGTAGAAACAAAAAAATGCAAACGCAGCTGTGCCAATCAAGCCTGATTCAGGAAGAAAAATGTCACAATATTAAATATCAATGCATATCAAATTTATAAATTTAGTAACTAAAGAATAAAAACATAGTCTGGTGTGCATGATCATACCCCAGACATCATCTAATTTGACAAAAACCTCATTTAAAAAAGGAGAAAGAGGAGGGTCGATCAACAAATATATGATTATATGAGCAACCCAAGCCACTGAAACAATAAACCTGAAAGCCAAGAAAAGGGTTTAAAGATTAATTCATAGAAACTAGAAATTAGAAATTAAAAGATATACAAAATGAGAATTTGACAATAATAACGAAGATATGTGTAAATTATTTACAACCATTTTGGCACAGCGTCTCAACTGAAGAAGGAAAAACCATCTAAAAGTCTAAGACAGGCAAAATCCTTACTCCAGTCAATTCAGTGTGACACTGATACTGGTCCAATGTTCTCCAATTTTCAAATCAAAACTCTCATGGATCAAAGAATTAACTGTGAGAATTCATGATTCTAAATTTCCCAAAACTTTAAGAAGGTAACTATTCAAAATTCTATAAGCCATAGGGCATTTAGAGAAGACTAATGAATTGTAATTATTTTTTAACAAAGCTTAAATTTCATTAAAAAATGAAGTTACAGATAATGGGAGAGGAATAAACTCATTGTCTCCTTACTCTCCTACGAAAATAGCTTTGAATTAAAACCTCAAGAAATTGGACTTCTATATAGTCACTACATCGTCCATATTCCTCAATAAGTTATGATTGGGGTTAAAGGAATTAGGATCGAATGAAATGTTAATATGTCATTTTATATTTTTAATATAAAATATATTACACTTAAGTTTGCTTATTCATGAAATGTTAATATGTCATTTAACAAAGTCTGCCCCAGTTTAACAAAAAGAAAGAAGGATCGGGCTCCCGGCCCCTGATATAAGGATCTTGGTAAACCTGGATTGGGTCAAAGCATCGGGCCAAGGGGGCTTGCGAGGCATTGCGAGTAATAGGAAGAAAAGGTATTATGCCCGTGGAGGAGATTCAATCTCCAAAGTACGTTCAGATTCCACACTAAAGGACAGGTGATTCCATATTTGAGCCTTCTAGTAGGGAAGTCATTTTTATAATGGCTGGAATATTAGGGGATTTAATTCCTTTGAATCACATTCAGAAATCAAGGAATTGGTCAGATAAAAATCTATAGATGTATTTTTTATTCTGGAAACTAAAATCAAACCACACAAGGCACAGTCGATTAGAGATACGTTTGGACCTAAATGGGATTCACACAATAATGTTGATCCTTTTGCTCCTGCGTCCCTGGATTCCATTTGGTTATTTTGGAGGAAAAAAATTGGTCAGTGGATATATTAATTTCTCATCCCCAATTAATTCACGTTAGGTTGAAGAATTCTGGAAGTCTGATCCTGTTCCATACTCCAGTATATGGTAAGGCACTAAGGCTTCTTCCAGGGAGGATAGAAGGCTGCTTTGGAACCTCCTTCAACAAATTGGACCTATTTCCTCTTCTCCATGACTTGTAGGGGTGATTTCAATGAGATCAAATCCCCTAAAGAAAGGCAAGGGTCCGGAACATATAATCACGGGGGCCCGGATGAGTTTATTCAGGCCACGGATATAGCTCAGCTTTTGGAACTGGACTCTATAGGGCGAGAATATACTTGGACAAATAACTCCCCAGGTCCAAAAATCACCCAAACAAAGTTGGATAGAGCTTTTGCAAACCAAACCTGGATTGACACATGGTCGGCGGAAGTCAAAGTCCTCTCTAACCAATGGACGGCGGAAAAAGTTCACTCTGCGAGGTTGGTAGATCAGGCAAGGATTGATCTAAATAACCTAGTTGAAGCCTTGGAAAAAATTTGAGGAAAAAATTAAAGGAACTCATGGCTAAGGAGAAGGCAGATCTAAAGCAAAAGCGTAAGATCTCTTGGTTAAAGCTAGGGGACAAAACAATAGATACGTATCGCCACTAAATTAAGGAGATCTAAAATTCAACTTTTAAAATTCTCAATACGGATTGAAATCAAACCACCTCTAGGGTTTTTACTTTTTAAGCAATTAAATTTCATTAAAAAGAAGGGCAATACTCAAATTACAAAATAGGGAATAGAAATACAAATAAAAGTAAAAAGAAATGAGCAAGAAGCTCATTGACTCTCTCCCATTAGCTATGTAGTCTAGTTATAAACCACCTCTAGGGTTTTACTAGAAGACGACAATGTTAGGTATTTTAACCTCTGTTTAGTAATTCAATTACCCAGCAACCGGTTGTCCCAATCATTTTCCCTAAAGTGGTTTCTGAGGTAATGAATAAGTGATTGCTTCAGACTCCATTAGAGGAAGAGGTGAGATCTACTTTGTTCTCCAACACGCTAGTAGGACTCCTGAGGTAATCCTTAAGAAGGTCATTAAGGACATCAATCTTTCCTTTGAATCGGAGTGTCACAAAAAGAGTTGTTGTCAACCTCTGGAGACTTCTACGATGGAAATTTGGGAGACCAACCTCCTGAGGCAACGTATCTAGTTACTATATAACTAGACTACATAACTAATTGGAAAGAGTCGGTAGCTTTTGCTTATTTCTTTTTACTTCCATCTGTATTTCTATTCTTTATCTTTGTAATTTGGGCATTGCCCTTCATTTTGAATGAAATTTAATTGCTTTAAAAAAAAAGATAAGGATAAATGCAAATAAACAAAATAATTAAATTTTCAATCCAATAATCATTACAATTCACAAATAATTTTCTTCTTTTTCCAGATTTTCCTTTACTAGTTTGAATAATTAGTATAAATATTACTTCAAAAGTAACATAATTACGTAAGTGTATTCCACTACCCATTACCCAAAGCTAAGTATGTATTCAACACTTAAGTTTTTAGTGTGAAAATAACATGTACGTCGGAATGTAACTTATTTTATTATAAGAAAAACAAGAATAATGATAATTGATAATACACAAAATTTAATTTAAGATTTGATGGCAAAAGAATAAGGAGTTCGTGTTTCAATCTTTTACCCTAAAATCCCAAGCACAAATTTTGCCAAATAACCAAGAACAGTTATAGCCCATGAAGTCTCTGCCTGTAAGAAATACAATATAGTCTGAGGTTAAAATTTTAACAACCTCATGACCTTATCACATGATAGGCAAACAATGAAATCATGTATCATGCAAATACAAAGTACAAAGTACAAACCCTACCTCTTCCCCTTGAGGATACATCTCCTCTAAAGCCTTGACATCATCTTCCAAGATCAACAACTCCTATAATATGTAATTGTGTTATTATATTATGCTAATATAAATAAAATAATAAATTGCAAATATTATAATCATCACATCTTCCGAAGTATAGGATGTGTGTAAGCACTTATTCCTGAATGAAGGAATAAGATCATTTGAATTTAATTAAGAAGATATTGTATTTTTTAATTTTAAAAGTTGAATCATTTACATTACGTCATTACTAACAGTTTTAATTGGAGTAAGATATAAAACAATAAGAGATTATCTTACTACAAAAATATATTAAAAAAACTCTAAAATTTAAATAAAAGCCATCTATTTTAGAAATAATAAATAATTAAAAATGACACTCAAGCAAGTTTTTTTACTGTAATCACTCTTCAAACATTACAACTACATCTCTTCATTATCCCTCAAAAATACCAATCATCGGTAATAATGCACTTAACCATTGTACCATGAATTCTTCATATATGTATTAATTGCATTCATCAGGTAAAACTTAGATTACCTTCTCAACAGACTTGATGTTTTTACGCCAACTTTTCCCCTTTGAACCACTTCTCTCTTCCTGACGAAGAGTATCAACTGCTTTTTTCAAATCCCTTGCCTTCTTCCCCAAATCAGTTGCTCCCTGTAGGATAGAAATTTGATATATTAGAATATTAGTAAATAGTAATGCACAATGCTTTTTTCACCTTCAAGTATTACTAAAAAACTTAATGTTCTTCGATTTTAAAAGGATAAAAATGGGGCAGGGTAACCTAAAATATGGAAAATATCTCACCTTGATATATTGGGAGCGTGTTATCACAGCCTTTGGACGGCGAATAAATGAAAATATGAGCCCCAATGGCAAGGCAAAAATGCCCACACCTCCAAATATCTAATGCAATATAGGAAAAAAATACAGCCAATAAGTATTAGGTTATGACATTATGTACACTTGTACAGAGAGATTTTAAAATATATCACATAAGAGTCTTAAGAGAAACCAAAGACATAAGTAATTAAATAATATATTCACACAATTCACATCAATTTAATCTATAGGAAAAACTGAAAAGACATTACTGAACAGGTGAAAAAATTAAAATTACGAGACAGTAATACCACAGAATTAGACACTTTGGCATTTTTTGTAATAATAGAAAGTGAAAAAACATTCAAGGAAGGACAGATAAACATGTTTTTTAGCTATTTGGAGATCAGGTATTCCTTTAAGATATTAGGGGAAATTGTCGAGAGCATTAGGAATAGGAGCCATAAGACCGATTAGCTATAAGAATTTTGTATAATATGCCAACAAAGTTTTTTTTTTTTTTGATAAGATTACTTGGTATTAATGTAAATAGTTCGGTACATGATAAATATTTTTAAGCTTTTAATCAAACTACCCACCTGGCAGTTAGATGTTGCTAACCCCCAGTTTTTCAATTTTCTATGGAGAGTGAAATGGGGTCACTTAAACATTAAGGAATTTCCTTCAACCTTCTAAGGAATTAATCAAGAAAATTCGAGATTCTTAAATCTATTTCAACAAGAGCTTCCATAAAAAGTCCAATAGCTCAGCTATCGAGAAGAATGCATTGAATTCTTGGGAATCCAACACCTTGAGGCTACTTGGCCCAATAATTTGAGCTGGTGCAGAACATATAAGGTTTAGGATATCCTCTTAATTGGTATTGTAATCTGGGAAAGATTTTTTTTATTATCTAATGAAATTTATATTTTCTATCAAAAAAATAGTGTGGCGAGACAGTCACGCAGCACGATTTATTTGTGGCAACTTTAGTGCATGTTCAGTGTTACTAACTAGGTACATTCTGGTGCACCAGAATTATGATGCATATGTATATTAACAATAAAAATTTCAAAAATGACATACGGAGAAAAGAACTGATCCGATTATTGTGGCAAGAGCAACGACATATTCTGGAAAGGTAGTCCGCATTGTCCATATTTTTTCTGAAGCAGCACCCGATGAGTATGCAGCACACTGGGGAGAGAGAAAAATCAAAAATCAAGAAGAAATAAAATATGGCTTTGTGAAACAAGACTACAATAGGTCAAAAAATACATGATGTCAAATGACATCAGCTCACATGATTTAGCTAATGTGAAATGTGAACGGAAACTTGTTTCTGAAATTGGCAATTCATAATTCTGACATCTGAACATATTTCAATATAGTTGACCCACCGTATTATTTTAAACAGTTAATTGACAAGTTCACAAGAAAATTGTAAGCAGTAAGCATAGATACGATTAAAATGTGTGTTTTTTTCTAACAATTTTAAAACTAATTAACTAATCCAGCTAAATTCATGGATAAGTTGGTTTTCATCTCAATCAATAATAGTCTAAATATTTAAACGTCAATATGATGAAAAGACGCAGCATCCATACAATAATTGTTTGCAAAGAACCTCACGTAAAGGCCAACTCGGTCGATTACTCATTATGAGTAGGGTGTCAAATAAAGCCCGGCTCGTTTAAGCTCGGGCTCGCGAGCCCAACGAGCCGAGCCCGAGCCCAATCCTCAAGCTCGGGCTCGGTAAGAAGTATAAAAAAATAAAAAAATATTATATTTAGAGAAAATGGAGGTGTAGCAAAGATGGTAAAACGTTTGTTAAGCATGCGAGAGGCCACGGGTTCGATCCCCCATGTCTCCAAATAATTATTTCTTTTAATTTGAGCCCAGGCTCTATAAGCAAAAGCTCGGCTCGTTTGACACCTTAATTATGAGTGGTCCAATTGGCCAGCTAATCGCCCCAAACTCTGTCGATTACTCATGATCGTGATCAGAGTAATTGGATCAAAGATCTGGGTAGGAATATACCCGAAAACAAGAGGTTCCGAAATGCTCCACTGCAAATTGGAAGAACTTAATGAGCTGGCATCATCAGACCCGAATTCAATAAAAAAAATTTAATTAGATTAAGAGGTCCAATTAAGGCCAATATACTAAGGGATTGTTCGTGGACCTTAAGCTCGACTAAATTATGTGTTTTTCTTGATGAAGGTAAAATTTCATTAGACATGAAAGGGGCCTTGCCTAGGATTACAAATATAAACAGAATAAAGATAAAATAATGACAGACTCCCTTAACAGACAAGCATTGTTTGTGAAACAGGTTGTGTCCTCTAAGGGTAGCAATAAAGAAAAACATAGAAGTGCATAGACAGATCTCCAAAACAGAACAATAGTGATCACAGGACAGAGTTATGAACTCAGCAAATGCCTCATTGCATTCCCTTCGGTCAAACCCAAATCAAGGGGCTTAGTCCAGAGCTACCTAGACACACACCCGAGAGAAGAAAGAATTAGAGTGGTTGTTTGGAGCATAACACCACCACCTGATCAACTCAAGATCCGTTTATTTGATCCAATCCCCAAAGTGGGACATTGGAGTTAACACAGACATCTAGAGATCGACATCACCACTCGGTCACCTCAAGATCCAATCCTAGATTTTTTTTTTTTTCTTTTTTTTTTGAGAAATTAAATTTTCATTACTGAAAAGTGGTTGGGCATAGCCCAAGATTACAGAATATAGGGAAATGCAAATACAGTAAATGTAAAAATATTGTCTATCTCTTATACAGCTATGACCCTGACTAACTGGCCAAGGACTGAAGCCTCAAGAGGTTGGACTCCCATGAACGTATAGCTTGTTTTTCAATCTGTGAAAGATTGTGTTTCTTATAGGATGTAGAATCATAAGCAATAAAATGGGATCACCTAAACACGTTCAAAAAACTGAGAAGTTAGAGAGTACAAGTGCCTTCTGTTTGCTTGTTGTGCAATATGGAAGATGAAACCAGGAGTCATCTTTTCTTTAACTGTTCTTATTCTAGATCTCTATTAATTCCGTTGGCGGAACACCTGGATTCCGCTTTCTGGAAAATAATGAACATTCCAGTTCCTACTCAATCCAATCCAGATTAGATTAGGGGATTTAACGGAGGCAGCACAGAAGATTACGCGTCACTCTCCCCCTTGGGGGTTAATATGGAATGCTATTGGATGCTTGTCGTGGCATATATGGACGGAGAGAAATAAGAGATATAGACAGCACACTAGTAGGCCTCCTGAGGTAGTCCTTAAGGAGGTCATTAAAGACATCAGTCTCTCCTTTGATTCAGTGTATTACAAGAAGAGCTGTTGTCACCCTTTGGAGACATCTATGATGGAAGTATGGGAGACCAACCTCCTGAGGCAGCGTATCTAGTTACTGTATAACTAGACTACATAGCTAATGGGAGAGAGTCAATGAGCTTTTTGCTCATTTTTTTTTACTTCTATTTTTATTTCTATTCTCTATTTTTGTGAACTTGGCATTAGTCTTATTCTAATGAAATTTAATTGCTTCAAAAAAAAAAAATCCAGGAAAGGGTGTGTTGTTTTAATCTCCTGTTCCTTTCACACCATATGTGCCAGGAAAGGGATGCTAGCATAGTCCAGTGTAGTAGTGTACCCCTGGACTTGTGAGTGAATTTTTATATTGTTTCCATAATATCCTCTATCCTGATGTCTATTGCGGGAGATGGGGGATTTTGCCCACTAAGTGTCCAAACAGCATTGTTAAGGCAGCTAGTGGATTCTAACAATAGGGATCTAGTGTAATGGCAGTTAAAGTATAGGTGTTGTAATGTTTCTTCCTCATTCCACATAGTGGGCAGGACGTATTTATGTTGAGTCCCCAGCTTTGCAGTCTAGTTAAAGTGTTCAAACTCTTGACTTTAATTCTCCACAACAACATGGAGAATTTGGAAGGCTTTTTGGCCCAGATCCCTAGATTTATCTCTTGTAAGATGCCTCTAGGCCTTAATGTTTTTGAGTGCTTGGAGGGGGCAATTTGTGTGACCTTATAGTTACTCAGGCAATTTATACATTTCCCTATTGTTTCCTTATTAGCTAGTATTGTTTTCCACATGTGAGAGTCCAGAGTAGGCCTACACTCTATTTCCCCAATGTTTCTTCCTTTGATATATCTAATTTTTATCCAGTCTGCTAGTATGGAGTTATTAGAACTCCACATCCTCTCTGTTCTTTTAACCAATGTTGAAGCATTAGTTGTAAAGAAATCTCTGACCCCTATTGGGACATTGGAGTTAGTCATTATAAATCACCAGGCTGATGATTAGGGATGTACAACGAGGAACGAGTCGAACACCCACTTGTCTCATTTAATAAACGAGCCTAAAAAAACTCGGGCTTGCCTTGTTTATTTAACTAAACGAATTGTTCAGGCTCGGCTCGTTAATTTTACCCAGGCTCGAACTCGGCTTGTTTGGCTCGTTTATTTTTTGTGTAAATTATTTGTATTAATGAAAAATATATAATTTACGATAGCTCATTTGCATAAATTATTTACCATATGGTGTATGGACCATGAAAACATGAAATCTATGTTTGGTGGAATGAGTATAATAAGTATAAGGACAGGCTCTTCAGTCTCCAATACGTTGAGAACTGCAATCTTTGAATGGTACAAAGGAATAAGAGGACCTTAACCTTGGTGTATAATGAATAATAATTCCCTACGGAATTATCCGACTGCAATATTTTATATTGTGGAACTTCCTAAGTAGAGGAGTGTACCTAATGCATGCATTGAACCTTAGTAGGAATAGGGGCATCCTTAGTGTATCTTCAAATTACGCAATCCTCCTCTCAAGGAAATTTTACTTGGTTATAAAGAACTGAAAAATGTAAATATATATGTATAGTACATATCTAAAACTGGTTGAGTTGTGACCATATTGTACAATTTGATTAATTGGCTAAGAAGAAACCTTTTACAAAAGAAGGGTAGGGAAAACAGTGAAAATATATGAGAAAATTGATAATGAGTAAAAAAATATTAGTAACATAAAAAACCTGTTTTGATCTTGGATCTATACAGGGCTGCCTGGATGAAGTTGTCCAAGTCCTTGGGAAATCTCTTACAGTAGATGAAAGATGTCTAACAGTAAAGTCAACCTTTCCAACAAGTTCTAGGGTCATGTAAAATTTCGAATATTCAGAACAGGAAAACATTGTTATCCAGAAATTTGCTAGAGAAAGAATTTATTGATGCACAAATAGCAAGGGGTATATTATCTAATGAAGTATAACCTCTTGTTAAAGAAGTCTGGGAAATTGAGGAGTCAATCACTGGTTTACATTTGCATTAATCAAAGGAATAAAAGGATAAACACTCACATTCTAAAGGAAATTGAGGACTAGAGATTTAAGTTTCAAATTTTATGACACTCAAACTTGAGAATTTGATATTACTACTCTCTATAACTCTCTATATTTAGACAACTTGCTACTCCAAACACTAAAATATTATTCTATATTTCATGCATTTAGCTTCTTAAATAGGTATCGTTATGGCATGCTATAAAAATTATCTAATTATAGACTGACGTATTTAGCAAACTTACAGTGTGCTAATAACCCTAGTATCCCATAGCACAGACAGCTGGCATATCATGCTATGGGGTATCTTAAACCTTGGCGGTGCAATAGCATTTCAATTTTCAAAAAAATGAGTTGGTTTATTCTCTGTACGCAACTTCACGTTATGAGTATGATATTTGACAAAAATTACAAGAAACTAACCATACAAGATGCCGAGGAGGACGCCACAAATAATGGCTGTGAGTGTGACCCAAATAAGTGCACTTTTTATTCTTTTCCAAACACTCCTACAATCATAAATTCACAACATCAGAATATCAAAACGCTACAGAACAGAACAATGCTCACTAAAAATTGATTATTTTGCGTAAGTGACTTAATGATTCGGCTGCATTTTGGGAAGCAGAAGAAGAAAATTTAAAGTATTGTTAAACACTAACTTGTCCTGATCGCCCTCGTAGTAGAACATAGCAAATGGGATGACGAAAAAAACCAAAAGAGCATCGGCAATATAAATCGCTAGCCAGAGATCCTTCATTGGAAGAGTAAGATTACACGCCCCGTTGTAAATCGCATGCCTGCACGCCTGCCTGTTTGCAACGTCCGCCGGAAGCATAAGAATTGATATAGCGGCAATGGAGAGTCCTAACACGACAATGAACTTAGGGAAGTAAGCCTGATTAGCATCATCCGGGTGCTGGTAGTTCACCAGAAGGTATACATTGAACAGAAACACTAGCACACACACAACAATCGCCACAATCACCAACGCAAGGTTGAAATCCCCCATGAATAGCGTCGTTTGATCTCTTCAGTTTTCTCCTTTTTCACAGATCCGATCACAATGACGGTGAAGTTTCCCAGATTTTCAAAGGACTCAGATCGGAGTAAAATGCATCGGCAATCGGAAGGGAAAAAGAGAGGGTTTGAGTTGTTGGGTTGTTTCTTGAGGAGTGTGTTGTGATTTGTGAACCTGTGATGTTGAACCAGCTCATATGGAGTGGGTAGGAACGCCAGCCTGGCGGTTTGTGAGACACCCTGTTTAGTGCATATATATTGTTTATTTTATGTGTATTTTTATTTTTGATGAGAGTCAAAATGTCAAATAGTCAATTAAAATTTTAAATACGGTGAGGGCTTGAGGGTATGTTTAGATGGGCTGAATTGTTGATTTAGGCCCAACCCCATAAATAAAACCTCTCCTCCCCAGGCTCCCCTAAATCATGACTATTTCTTGCGCGCACAAAACCCTCGACTTCTTCCTCACATCTCAACTCTAGCAACTTCTGCTCGATTTGGATCTCCTTGAGACAAGGAACTCACACTTCCTCACCTCGTGACGAAAAAGGTCCTCCTTGATCATACTTTTTTTTGTTTCTTTTTAATTTCTTAAATTACCATCAATCAATACAATAATCAAAATCAAATCATTCGATCGTAATTTATTTTACCTATTTTCCAGAGGATATTGCTTCAATGGCATACTGTTATAACCGGGACTTCATGTTCTGTGATGTGTGTGGGTCGCAGTTATTACTAAACTCTCCCAAGTATGCGACGTGTCCTAATTCACTCTGTAATTTCAAAAAATCCAGCAAACGTGAGAGAAACATTTCAGAATTTATTTCTTTTAAATGTTAGATTATTAATGCTCGTGACTTTAATTTGTTTTGTTTCTTTGTACTGTGTGTTTTGTTCAGTAATTTCCATCAGATTTTAAGCATCCTAATTGATTTGTTGTACTCTTGCATGATTTTTAGTTTAACATCTGTGAATGTGTTTTGTACGCTTGTAACATCTTTGAATGGATCAGTTTGTGATTTTAATTTCTAATATTTTTCTTCAGATATTAAACGTGGAGAAATTCACTACACTATCACAGCTGAGGTATGAATAATTCTTTCTTTAAGTGTTTCTTAATTACTGAATAATGCTTTCTTTAATTATTTCTTAATTACTGAATAATGCTTTCTTTAATTATTTTTTAATTACTTCTACTTCTTTCTTTAATTATTTTTTAATTACTTCTACTTTATATAAGTTCGCTTAGAACATGCTTACATTAAGTGTATTGGAGTTAATTTTTTTGCTTCGGGCACTAAATGGTGATCTGGTATTTTTAAGGAGAAGATTTCAATGCTATGGGTGAAAATTACTAGAAGATTTAGATGTCCACTCTGTTGTTCAGACTTCAGACGTTTTGAAAATAATTCCTCACGCATTTAAAACCAAGTTTTTGCATCAGAAGCTGTTTTTCAAACCAATCGTGACAAATTTACACAATACTTATTCCAACTCAGCATAAACTCTCTATAAAAAATTTAAACGCAGATGTAGTAAACCAAAAATGACTACTTTGTGATAGCATAAAAACCAAATGCTTGAGCACACAAAGTTTCTTACTGCACTTACCTCGTGCTCATGCCCTCGGATGGTAGAAGTTATCTTTCGGTTAGAAAAAGAAAACTAAGGTTGTAGTTTGCACATTCCATACATAATGATATTTAAAGGTGGGATCTGCAACTCTGCATCATAAATTCTTAATGTTGTAAAGACTAATGAGTAATGACCCATATATGTGTTATATTTTGGTGCAGGATATTAGAAGAGAGTTGAAAATTGATCCTTTTGTTCAATTGACAACAGTTGCAATGGGTGCAGAACAACCGCAACAAAAAAAAGTTGTAAGTGATTTCTATTAGACTTTTGTTATCAAACATTGCTAGCATCTCTCATTGTCACGTTCTGCTTTTGGTGCAGACAGATACCCCATGCCCAATGTGCAGACATCCAAAGCTTGAATATTACAGCAGACAGGTAAATAATACCACCAGTCATCTTAATAATCACTTAACAATTAATATAACGAACCATCGTACATTTTATATTGCATTATTACTGTTTACAGATGCGATCTGCTGATGAGGGTGAGACTGTTTTCTATGAGTGTCCAAATTGCCATCATAAGTTCACGGAAAACAATTAGACAAAGAACAACGCACCCACCAGCTACATTCATAGTTATTTTTGCCATTTCTCAATTTTTTTCCTCAATACTTGTTACTCATAGGGATATTCACTTCTATGATTTTGGAACATATTCATGATTTTTGCTGCACAGAAAATTAAATATTTTATTTGATATTTTAGCATGTTTATTGTTTCGTGTAATCTTAATGAAAAAAAAAATCTATTTCTTAATTATTATCATTCAAATCAATAATTACAGTATGAGTTGACTTACGTATACCTAATTAAGTATACGATTTGGAATTTTATCTATCAGTTTCTTATGATGGACGGTCTCAGTTTTTTAAGAAATCTTAAATTGGGTTGAACGTTATTAATTATTTGATGGTTAATGATTTGGTTTTATGGTAATTACCAATAGATGGTTAACCTCTTAAAAATCTTCTAAGGCCATTGGATTTTCAATAAATAGTTGATCAAATATTCACTAATCACTAAAACAGTTCCTTGCTTCCACCATTTACTTCTCATCTCCATGTCTATTTGTTGTCAAGGAATTGTAAAAAAACATCTTGTGTTATCTTGCTCTGTATTAACCTATGTAATTGTGTAAATGGTTTTATTAGTGATAGATTAAGCAAATTTACATTCTTAATTCCTTATTAGTGATTCATTCTTTTTTACATTGAATATTAATAACAATATGTATAAATTAGTGTGAGTGTGAGGTGTAGGTTGTGGATTTAATATCTTCAACAGACACCATAGAGACCATGGAATCAACACCGCAGATATTTCTCTCTCTACAAATCTTGTAGTATCCATCCTCTCCCCATTGATCACCCCATGAATTCTTTATGATCCAGTAAGGCTTCTTTTTCATACGAATTTGAGAATAGGCAGCTTTGCCATATCCCACAAGCAGTACACCATGGTCCACATTCTTACAACACAAGTACGGGCATGACACTCCACCCCTGTAGGTTTGCATATATATTGCATTGATCCCAACTGTATACAAAATATGATAAACAAGTTGAATAGGTTTTCCATCTCTCAGTTAAGCAAATATTATTGAATATCGTTGATATGAAAATTATCTGGTACCTGCGAGAGGTCCATTTTTCACAAGATTGGCAGCAATTTGATTGGGATCGGAAGAGATAACACTGAAGCTTTTAACAGAAGCAGCAATTTTGGAGCGTTCAAATTGACATTTATGCCCGTCTTCCCCTCTGTAAGGGTAGCTTTTTTCACTCTGTATACCACCGGCCTTGAATAAATACTCAAATGCATTTCGCATCAGTCCACCCTGACATCCTGAATCGCACGAGTCGGGATCTGATGGATCGCACTGGGAAAGAGAAATGTTAGTGAAAGATAGAATACATTGAGTGACCTGACCCACAACAGAGAAATAAATGATATAGTGATTTAAGGAAGGTTTTAGGTTTTACCTCATGATCACAATCCAAAAGCTGTTGCTTACTTAGACTAATAAGTTTCCCTGTTGCGAGATAATTTGCTCCTTCTAGAGCTCCTACGGCACTGAAGGACCAACATGATCCACAAGAGCCCTGAAACAAGCATAAACACTGAGTATTGAGGATTGAAGATCTCAAATTCTAAAGGTGTGCATACACCACCAGTTCATCAGTGACAGACTGACAGTAGGATGGGTCGGTAAAAATAGTCGATGAATTTTTATCGAACATCTCACGAACATTTGCAGTAACAAAAAAAAACAGATGGCCTATGAAAATAAAGATTTAGAGAAATCACCTTTCCAATACCTAACCCTAAAAACAACACAAATCACAACACAAATTGTACCTGATCTTCGACTTCGGTCACAGCACCATGTTTTCTCCAGTCGAAATCATCAGGTACTTCTGTGGGAAGTATCGGCGCCTCCGTCTCACCACTCGCATTCCTAAAAAGATTCCACTCCATTCCATTGTCAACACCCAAGTACCCCTTCTCGAACTCCTCATAAGTAAGATCGGAGAATTGTGTGACACCGTGAATAGCCGAGGGATCAAGCTTCTGATGTATCCTCGCTTTCCGCATGTTCCCCTTGAAAATTTCGAACCTACTCGTATGCTCCTCATCCGACTTGTATTTTTTACCAAACGTTCTTTTAAATGTCTCGAAATGTTCCTCCGCATCGAGAATTGGCTCATCGGAATACAGATCGGAGATGACTTGTTGAATCAATGGATCGGAGAGAACCTCTTTGGCAGGAGATAAGAGTGTGAAAAGAACAGCAATTGCTAGAAATGTGAAGGAGCACCGACTACGACCAAGATAGCGATCCATCTTGGTCGTTTTCTTTGGCCGTTTGGCGGGAGATGGAGTAAGTAAGATTAATTTTCTTCAACTCGTTTCTTATATAGAGATTAGAGATTGGGATTTATCTTACACGCCCCTGAAAATAGTTGAAATTGCAAAATACTCAACCATGGTTTTCAAATTTCAACTATTGATGCTCTGATGAGATTAATGGATCTGATGGAACCGCACAAAATTTGCACTCGATACAGTTAACAGATTAGATAGTTTTATACAAAATATTAATTATATTATTGTGGAATTATTTTATATGATTAACAATTTAACTAATTAATTTAACTCTATCAAAAAATAATTATGTCTTAATTTATCATTTTATTTTTAATTATTCATTAGAGTAAAATAATTAAATCGATTCTTTAATTAGTCTTTACTCATTTAATAAATGTTAAAAAATAATTATATACATAAAAAAATATGATAGGATAATTTAATTTAATTTCCAAATATCTGTTCATCTTATCGGACATATATAATCATCGCACGCTTAATTCATGATCTAAAACCAAATATAAACAACATAATTTGATGTACACTCAATTTGAATTCTCTTTTTGCAATCTTTCTTCTTGAGTTCTTCTTCCTCTACCACTACGTACTCAACGTGATTTATGCATGAGCCATGGCCCATGAGTGCACAATATCTATTAAGAAAGAGCGTGTTAAATACTTTGGAATATGAATCAAATGGATACTTTAATTACTTATGCTGGCCGGAAGAGCTTTAATTTTCAGTTCATCTGAATGAAACTGGTTGTTGTTGTGACAGTCTATATAAGCAAGCTATTACACACTGCATGGTGACTTAAACAATTCATTTGACTGTTGCAGTTTTGACAATTTTTATCTACTTTTCTTTAAGATTTAAACCAGATCTTTTTCATAAAAAAAACTACTATACAATACGTCGATATCAGAATTCATGTTCACTCAACAATTTGTGGGGACTACAGTACATGGGATCACCGAGTCACTGATCAACTGCACCTCGATCCATGCATGTGTATCTTATCAGTGAATCTAATTGAGATGATAGAAATGACATGCCATTACTGGTGCAGTCTGTAGAATGAAATGTATTGCACTGTCACGTATGGTTTCAAAAGATTCCTACAAGTGATAGATAGACATACCATGGTGAAACCTGTCATCGACGACGCATATGGTCGATCTATAACTCGTAAGACGTAAGCTCATCTCCTAGCCGGTCCCCCCCCCCCCAAATACTGACTACATGCTAGTTGCATAGATCGAGCCAAAAAGGAAGAAATTAATGACATGGATCGATCAATCTCAAGAGAGATTCCATAGTTGGTAGATAGTTAGCTAGCTAGTGTAGTAAAGGATAGGTTCTGTTGCCACCTTACCATTGCAGTTTCTTTCGATGGCCGCCAGTGTGTTTTTATATACTTTTCCGGTCGGAAACATATTCTCGTAATTTCAGCTTTTCAGGACATTGCTTGCTATCTTGTATATTTTTCTTTATCCGATTGTTCTTCTCCCTTCATATGAGATCTGTTATTGTTAGCCATGCATCAATGTCCAATTTATCCTCATGCTCTGATTCACTTCCAAATATATAATACCTATGATATAATTCATTAGATTCTAATTAGTTAATTAGTTATGTTTTTGGTTAATGATGATTTTGCTTTTATTTCCTTGTATTGAGCAAAACTCACAGTCTCCGACCATTGTTATTGTCGTTATCTGGAACGTTCTGTCCTTGCACGATGATCAACTCGCCTCCGTATTCCAATGTTCTGTCCTGGAATTATATTAACCTAGCTAGCTAGATCGATTAAGGAAACTAAAACATAAATAGAACGGTTTTTTTTATTGATTGATTCAAATAACTTACAGAGCAATAAAAGCAACTATAAAAGTTAACCATAAAAACAGTCATAAAAAGTAGTTATAATTGACAACATAATAAGTAACTAAACCATAATAAAGTAACTGAAATTAAATTATACAATTTACTCAGTCTATAAGGAAATTGAGTAAATTGCCCACTTCCCTGAGTAGTAGTCAATAATCAAGGACGAATCGTGACGTGGATTGCCACCTCACCTGCTGATGAGGATTGCCACTTCGAGGAAAAACCATATGCCTTTGGCAGAGTTCACTGGCTATTGTCACTTCATCTTCTCCAACGGAATCACCGTCTTCGGAGGAATGTTATAAATAAGTTGGTCGTAGTGAATAATGGCTGATTGGATTTTAATTATTGTTACCTTAGTACGATTCTTCTTCCCTTCTCCGGTGGACGGACTCCAATCGTTTACCTCTTCTTCTTCTCGACAGGTTTCAAACGACTGGACCATCCGACGTCGTCGTTCTCGTTCATGTTCAATTCAATAAATCGCACACTGTCGCATTCATCCGACAACTTCTTGTCACTGGCGGTTTTCTTCGCCCAATAATTTCTTGTTAATCGTTGAAGCAGTTACTTAATCGTAGTCAGAATTCTATTAAAAATAAAATTTGTATTAATTTAAAAATAAAATTTTGATATGAATTATTCATAAAAATATAAAATCGATTATAAAAACCTATAAAAATTATATAGGTCCTTGGAATGCGTAAAAAGAGTAACATAGGTTATAAAAAAAATTAAATTTAAATTTAAGTGGGGATAGGGAGCGGGGCCGGCAATTCAAAAATAGCAACCCTAATAATAATATCTGTGATTTCTGGGGAACTTGAGTCAAGCAGGATGGGCCACGCACCCTGGGAAAGATGGTCTGAAGCGAGAAGGATTGAACACTACAATCCCATATCGCCCAATGTGATATACATGCTGGCCGGGGCCATTAACGGGAAATCCTCTCTGGACATTACGTCCCTCCTGGTGAGGGTGATCGGGGAGACAACGGATGATGCCCCCATTGCGGCTTTCATCAAAAGCAATTGGAAGCCGATGGGGACGTTTAGAGTAACCAAAGTAAATCACCAATCGTTCAAAATTGGGTTCCATATGCGGCAGGATTTCGAGAGACTGCAATCCAAAAGATGGGGGTTCCTGAAACACGATCTAATATTTATTAGGATATGGAAGGTGAATGAGAACACGATTGAGGATACCTTGGACACAATCCCGCAGAAGACGCTCATACAAAACATCCCCGAGGCACTATATATGGGGGGACGAGGCAATCGGCAGGATTGCGAGCGCGCTGGGTAAACCACTCGACGTCAGAGCAAGGAG
Source organism: Zostera marina (assembly GCA_001185155.1). Lineage (NCBI taxonomy): Eukaryota > Viridiplantae > Streptophyta > Magnoliopsida > Alismatales > Zosteraceae > Zostera > Zostera marina. The sequence goes on from LFYR01001945.1 coordinate 118,783, forward strand.
GCCTTCGCAACCACACTCTTTCCTCCCTCCGCCGTTGGATGTATGTGTGATAGTGGATTGCAACTTCAAGTACCCCGCAACCTTAAGAATTAGACTCGAAGGGAACGAGGGTGTGCCAGCTAGGGACACAATAATCAACGTCGAATATAAACAGTGGAAGCCCTACTGCTCGCACTGCAGGGGATTTGGCCACTGGACCCAAAAATGCAGAGGGGACGAAACATTGAGACAAGGAAACTGGGGGAAAATCATCTCGACAAAGGAACCTGCGGTGAGCGACTGAACGGCGAGCCAAACCGTTCAGGATCCCGCCAACCTGCAAAATTTTCAAAAATCAAAAATTCAAAACCCAAAAAGCAAAAAGCGACGTGCAAGATCCCACCGCCGGCGTCGCGTCAGAAAGGAGTACAGACCTGTCCAGCGCCTACATGCACACAATCGAGTACGGAGATTCACTTGGGAGTAATCAGATCGTTGGTGCTCCCCTCACCACAGCGGTCAGAGACCCAGCAGATAGTTGACTGCAAGGAGAGGTAGCCATGCCCTTGGCCATTTATGCAGCTAACCCGGATACTTGACAACAAACCCGCCCGATCACCCGCCCAAGTACCGAACAAATTAACGAACCCGACTGCGAGCCCGATATGGGACCGATTACGATCCGGATTGGGTTCCATATGCATCGTGCCGGCCATCATCGAGTGGCAAAGATTGGCTACTAATAGGTGACTTCAATGAGATTAGGCACCCGGATGAACGCGAGGGTCATGGCACTTTCGATAGGGCGGGAGTGGATGAATTCGAAACTGCAATACGGGGATTTACTGAGCTCGATGCGATCGGGGGAAATTTATCTTGGTCCAACGGCACCGGGCCTCTTCACACCAGATCACGACTTGATAGAGCTCTTGGCAACCAAGGTTAGACTGCGAGATGGCCGCATACCCGCCCGAGGCTACTATCGAGCGATCATGCGGGGCTGCTCCTCAAGTTAACCCACATAGAAAAAAGATCGACTCCTTTCAAGTTCTACATAAGTTGGCTAAACGATGAGAACTTCAACCAAAAATTTATTGCGGTTTGGAAGCAAAATACAGTTGGAACAGCCCTATTCAACCTTCAATCAAAAATAAATTCAATAAGGGTGGCAGGGAAGGCATGGTACAAGCAGAAAATGTTGGATGCAAGAACGCCCGGGAAGATTACGACGGAACTGCAGCAAATCGCAAGATTGCAACTGGACCCATTGAACATAACAGTCCAGACTCAATTCAAAATGAAAAAAGAGGAATTAATGGCTGCCCAACACACACAGAGACTCGACCTTCAGAAGCGAGCACATGTGAACTAGTTGACAAAGAGGGACCAAGGCTCGAGATTCTTTGGGCAAGCAATTAAAACGAAGCAGGCCAGAAATTCTATAATGGCAACCATCGATGCAAATGGGCAGCAAACAAACTCGCTCGCAGAAATGAAGGATAGGGCTGTGACATACTTCACCAACCTCTTTTCAGCTACCGAGAGGTCACCCCCAATACTGAATCTAAACATCTCTTTTGAGGGGAGGCCGACCTTAGTGGAGAACGCAAAGCTAAGGGCATTCCCCTCCGAAGAAGAGGTCTAGAATATAGTTAAAAATCTGTCGAGAGCCAAAGCACCGGGAATTGATGTGCTAACGATCAAATTTCTGCTCCACCATTGGCGGGTGATAAAAGATGATTTTATTTCAGTGATACTACACTTATTCAACACAAGGAGAATGCTACGCTCGCTCAATTTAGCCACCTTAACCCTCATCCCAAAAACTCAAGTTCCGGAACGCCTCGAGGATTATAGACTCATCTCATGCTTGGGTATCACTTACGAGGTCTTTTCTAAACTTCTAGCCACAAGGTTGAAAACAGTACTTCCAAGCTTTGTTAGTGAGAATCAAATGGCTTTCCTAAAAGGTCGACGGATAAGCGATACGATAGGCTTGGCACAAGAGTTCACACAAACGTTTAATTGCAAGAGCACATCGAGACGATCTTGCATAACAATCGATTTCGCGAAGGCATTCGATACGATCCGATGGGATGCTATCGATATACTGATGGAGATGATGGGTATCGATCAAACCTTCCGGCAGTTGATCATGGCTTGTGTCTCTTCGGCATCGATCTCAGCTTTGGTTGAGGGGTCCCCAACCCAAACTATAAAATTGCAGAAAGGGCTATGGCAAGGGGATCCGCTCTCCCCACTTCTTTTCATGTTGGTCATTGAATATCTCACAAGGCTGGTCCAAGGAGCTGTGAGAGAGAGGAATCTCGAACTCTACACAATCGGAGGAGTCCAAATTGAAAGTCATCTTGCTTTCGCCGATGATATCACCTTTTTCTGTAGGGCATCTTCAAAGTCCCTAAAGACGCTAAAGGAGGCCCTATTGGAATTCGAGGGCTTCTCCGGCCTAAGGATTAACGCCGGGAAGAGCTCTGTCATCTTCTCGAAGCGAGTCTCCGACAGAGCAGAGATGGCAGCGATATTGGGGTTCCAACTCAAAGATCTCCCAATTAAGTACCTCGGCATCCCACTAACAGGTAAATTAATAAAATTGCGAGATTGCGATAGCTTGCTTGCAGAACTCAGGAGCATTTTCACAAGGTGGAGTTCGAAGAAACTTTCCTATATGAGACGGATTCAACTAGTTGAGTGGATTTTCATGGAAAGTTCGGTTACATCGCGTAAAGTAGTGTGTTGCCTAGAGCAGTTATACAAGCCCTACAGTCCATCACATATAAATTTATATGGGGAACCCAACACGAGGTAGCGTGGGCTAGCATGACAAGGCCAAGGAAAAATGGAGGCATCGGGCTTCGTGACTACCAAACCACCCAACAAGCGGCGATAATTGGCAGGGCGTGTAGAATGTGGGCCGTGAAGGTCTATGGAGCAAATGGATGAACAATCGTTACATACGTGGCAGACCGATTGCACACATCGGAAGGAAACAAGGTGACTCCGGGAACTAGAAAGCCATACTGGACCAGAGGACCCCAATTGCGAGATGTGCTACCTTGGGCACCCAATACTCGAGGATCTGGAATGGCAAGGGCAACAGTTGCTAGACCAAAAACGTCTGTGCAACGCTAGCATCGGATCTGGAAATCGATGAGTTGGCAAAGGGTATTTGGGCAAACAAAATAGGGAAGGTGGCCCTCAACCTATGGAGAATCAGAAGACGAACCTTACCGACCAAGGATAGATTGTTAACACGGGTGAGTGGCAACTGTGCAACACGGAGCCGGAGACCATAGACCACCTCTTCTCAACATATGATTACACCAGATGGGTACTAACGGAGGTAATGGGGGCTGCCGGAGGCCTGGTTAGAATGGAGGCTACAACTAATTTCGAGGAGGCGGCTTTTGAATTGAACAAAGTAATTAGAGGAACCCCGACATGGGGTCTTCTGTGGAACATCTACGGAGTAGCTCTCTTCAACATATGGAAGCAAAGGAACCAGAGGCGGATGAAGGCACGGAGGGACTCCAAGCAAGCGATCCTTAGGCAGATTATAATGATGACAGAAATTGGGTTCGATGGAACCAAATTCAAACGCATGCAAGGGCGCGGCTCCGACAGAACAGCAAGCGTTGCTCCAATTGGACGCGTTGTTCATGCTCATCTATGACGAATGAAAGGAGGTTAGCCTCGGCTAACTCCCCGGCTAGTAGGTAATCAGTAATTTTAATTAGAATCATATTATTCCATGTTTAAACTCTGGAATGTTTTATATTAATACAAGAGCACCTTAATAAATAAAAAAGTTAAAAAAAAAATATTATTATTATATATGTGAAATTTATAATTTAACCTTTAAAATATATTAATATAATGTAAAAATTATATTTAACTCCCTATAAAAAATTAAAATTACATATAGGTTTTTGGAATTTAACCAACTTTCAGGGGCGATTGTCCTTTTTATAGTTGAAATTATCTAGTAATATATAAATTTCAAATAAAAAAGAGGTGTGATTACATGCGATCCACCTCATACCTCCGTCTTGATCCAGCCTTTGGAGACTGACTCGATGTTTAGACCTTTAACAACCTTTAAGAACTGACTCGATGTTTTCTAAAACGAATTATGTCTCATTGTTCTCGCATAGTGGGCATTGGACAATGGGGGGTGAAAAAACTCTGGTGTGTTCCTGACATTTTTTCTTTTTTTCTAAGAAAAACCATGTCATCACCTTTCGGTCCACTATATGGAAGTGATTATTTATATCGTTTCCACTTTCAAAGATATAACTTTTTAAGTCATTCTATTATCTCACTTTTATCTTCTATGTTTTTTGGTGAGACATAATTCTATTTTTTAATTGAATTTCAACCCAGCATTAACCTAGATATTACAGTTCTTTAATACAAGTTCTTACCTGATATAAATTACAACACAATTGTACTAATAATAAAAGTTAAAATTAGTTTGGTGTCTGTTGGGTACTTCTAACTTGTACATTCGTCAATCGTTGCTTTTGGCTTATTCCTCTGGTCTGGGCAATTGCCCTCCTTTGCCCTTGGCTACACCCTTGCCCGCTACTTCACCGATTAATAGATCAACATAAATACATAGTCATTATCATATCCATACATACATAGTGGAATTGCATTCATTATGAACTATCATCATCATTTACCATGATTTGACAATTTGTTTGCATCATTAGGTATGTAATTACCAACGTAATTTATATTAATACATAAAATTTCTCATACTTGAGTTAGGCTGTACCTTAAGAGAACCATAATTTACTGTCTAAAGAGAAGTAATGAAAAAAGAGTAATAAGTTTTGCAACTGTTAGATCAGAGAATGTTTTTTTTTCTTCCGAAAATTATAAGTCTATAATTTACGAGCATGGAGAACTGTCTGGTGTCTAAAATGACTACTTGTTCAGGAATAATAATTACAAAAATATAACATTTGAATAATGAGGAAGAACGGTTGACCGTACGGTGACAGTTAAGATATTTTCATTTTTATAAAGAGAACCTTTCTTTTCAGTTGAATGTATTTCTAAAAATGTCAAGAAGAAGAAGATGACTGAAATCCTGTAACACCGTTGCATCACTAAAGCTTATAATTTTTTTTTGGAGCAAACTAAAGCTTTTAATTATATTTAATTGAATTTAAAGATGTCTATATTGAAGAGAAAATTTTCAGATTTGCCCATTGATTGAAAGGGACATAGTTCCAGGATTTCAGGAAGGAAAAAATACCAGGAAGTGATGCCATTGAGTTAAGTCTAGTTTGTGAGTCGTCCTGTCGGTAGTTGAACTGTGAAAGACGGATAACAAATAGAAAAACTTTCTTCACTATTTACTATTAACTAAATAACTGGTGACTCTTCATTTTTTAAATGGTATGAGTATTTTGAATACCGTGGACACTTGGCATTCACTCATCCATCCATGTTTAAATGAGATATTTTCTTCATTTCCCTTCTTAACAATAAACTTAAACTTTACATAGAAAAATAGATGTGTAATTTTAATTAAATTTCTATCGCAAAAAAATACATATAAAGTAGGGGAGTGTGGGTCGGGTCAAACCCGAACCGTTTGGGTCGATATTTTCGGTCATGAAACCCGATGTAAACGACCGGAACCCAAGTATTTTTACCCAATTTTTTAAGGATCGGGTTCGGAGTTTGACCCGAACCAAACCCGACTCACCCGAAACTCGAAGAAATTTATAAAAAAATTATTAAAATTATTAAAATATAAATAATTAATATAATTTTATATAAAACATTTATAAAAATTTAAATACACACAATTATAAATTTTTCATCTCTTTATAAACCTTAATTAATTAATTTTATATCCTAAAATTTAAACCTTAATTTCATTTTCTCTATTTTCGATCGCCATCGTCAACCCTCTCCTCATCGTCGCCGGACCTCTTCTCGCCGTCGTCGGACCTCTCCATCTCCCAAACCATTTTATTTGATTTTTATAAAATTTAAAAATTATTTTAACAAACAGAATTTTTTATACAAAATATTTAATCAATTTATTAAACCCGGACCCGACCAAACCTGACATCTAAACTGGGTTCGAGTCCGAGTTCAATATTTTTGACCTTCCCGAGTTTTGACACGAACCCGAACCCGATTTGAAAACTCGGGTCTGGGTTTAGACAAATCCGTAGGAAACCCGACTCATTAAGGTTAAAGATAGGAATTATTTTCTACAAACCAACTATAGCAATTACAAATGGGATTCGTGCTAAGTTGAGAGAGGACGAGATCCGCGTCCTTTTTTTCCAATTCGATCATAGGTCTTCTAGCAGATTCTGTTTGACATCCGCTAGATCGAATTCAACAGTTAGCGATTTATGAATGAATGAATGAATGTATGATAAATTGATGAAGGAATTATTCTAGTTGAAATTAATTCCTCTTATCACCGTAAAATAAGGCAAGGAAGAAGGATGTATGGCGAGCCATAGTTTTGAATGTTGTGATGAACCCTACCTAATAAGGTTAACTGGTTAAGGCCGTGAGACTGTGAGTTGATTTCTTTCACTGTTTGCATTTTGAATTAAAAAGTTGGGAATGCGAGACAGTTACTTCTCACTGTTCTCAGTTCTGAAGAGAGAGGAAGGACTGGGGAGTGAGAGAATGGAGAAACTGATATGACATGGATAGGGAGAATCAGAGGAAACAGTGGTTGGTAAGGTGGTGGGGAATGGACGGACGGACGCAATGTCATGTCTCTCTGCAGCGTGAAATAGGGCATTTTTTGTGGGTATGTGAATGTTAGCACGTGTGGACGGTGCAATCTTGTCGATGATTAATTAATTAACTAATCAATAAATTATGATTGGCCTCTTGCCAGGGATCAATTCTTTAAAAAAAAAAAATAATAAATTAAATTAAATTAAAGAGAACATACAGTTACTGATTGATGGGTAAACGTCACACTAAACACGAGATTAAGATGATTACATGCCGTCACGGTGCATGGATAAAGAAGGATGATGACGTCATTCATTCTTCCCGATTCGTTAAACCTTTGGTAATCACACTTGCGACGATTCACGTAAAAAAAGAGTAGGTTGGTTAGTTACCATCGGGATTTGTGGTATTTATTGGTCTAATACTCAAATGGGGAGGTAACACGGGGCTCGATGTTAAATGCAGAGATAAAGAGATAAGCCTAATTAGATCTCCTAGCTTATTCCAGTTGTTTAACGCGTTTACTTTAAGAATGGGGCATCGATCGCCATTCAATGTCATGGGAAATCAAACCAGCGTTGAAATAAGAAGGAGGAGTAGTAGAAAATTGCACGGGTTACGAACATGCATGTCCAGCGGCGGTGCCGTATTAACCGGGTTTTCCGGCCGGCGGGGGATATTATTATTATTATTATTTTGAATAATAAATAATGAACGAATGGTGGATGCGGCAGACAATGCATATTTTGATTATTTGATGTTCGTAAACAATATTAATAAATAAATAAAAAATTGTTCAGAATTTTGACTAGAACACCATGGATTTGAATATGATGAATATCATCGATCTCGATCTTGTTCATGACATTCATGACCGTCCTTCTCTTACTGAGAAAGAATGGGGGAGTACAAAATAAATTAAAGCAAGGTTAGAAAAGATGACGAAGGGTAAGAAAAAGGAATACGAGGTGGGGAATGATCTACGAACTTGTCAATCTACAGTGACTCGCTCACTGCATGCACAGTTTCTTTTCCTTTAATTTCTTCTCCCTCTTTCGGTCTTTCATGAGTTCCAGATTAATATATATTAATCCTGTTCTAATTAATTAATACACTCTCACAATCTCACATCAGCATATGTGGTTAATTGTGATTACGGCTAATAGTTTTTGCATTAAGAATATTATAAGTATAAGAAAGATATGATGATGAGTGAGTGAAAATCTGAATGATAAAGAAAGAACCCAAATTCCGATTTTTGTTAAAAATGTGGAAAAAACAACAAACATTGAAGTGAAAGATTGGAACATTAGGAATATGGAGTGGAGAAGAACAGTGACACACACAGAACACAGCAGACACAGACAATAAAGTAAGATGCATGCATGGTGGTGAGTTGGTAAAAAAAAAGCTAGTATCCCAAGGAAGAAGGGAATTGAACAAGATCGAAGGACAGAGATTAAAAGTTATCTTTCAATACGTGGTGAGTTATCATCCGTCAGATCGAACATCGTTATATGAAGAAGAAGAAGAATGAACTGCAGGTTTTTTCTTCCAGCAACATCAAATTAGCTTGAGAATCACGACAGACAATCGACGACGACGGTGCATGCAGGCAGGCAGACAGATCGATCGAGGAACAAGGAGTGATTAAAATAAATAAAAAGATGGAAAAGACGGGCAGATTGGATGGATTTTCGCTTCCTTTTCTTTTTCAGCAGAAACGATTTATTGTTTGATTTCATTCAACTTACTGTTTGACGCATCATGTTCTATCGATTGTAGCCTCAGATGACTTGTTCTAGGCAATAATTTCGGCAGTGGGCGCGCTTGGTTTTTAAAGATCCGGTCATTACCTCGCAACTTTTGCATTGATTTTCAAGATCCGGTCATGGTTGATTTTTCTCTCCACACCTCATGTACGTACGTTAATCGTTGTTCTGAGAAAAAGAGAGAGAGATCGACCATGAATGATCGATGACTTGCGTCTCTGTCTGTTGTTTGTCTGTCTGTCTGTCGACTGCCATAAAGAGAATTGAAGCAGAGTGGGGGAAGTCAGAAGTCATCTTCCGGAAGGATAAGGAGGAGAAGAAGGAGGTTATCGAGGCAAATAGTGGGAGGGATGTCTCAAAGGCGGCGGGTTGCAGGGATCTAATCCACTGTCTTAATTGCATAGCACAGCGTGCACAGACAACGCAGTTCAGCAGTAACAGACGATTACGACACGCGCGCAGGCGGAGACGTGGGAATTTCAAGATCGATCTAGATGAAAGGATACGAAATTAAGCACTGCTACGCCGCCTAGCTGTTACCTTTTTGATTCATAACAACCAAACATGTTCACATTCCTAGGGTTTAAGTTAACAATCACATTCAAATACTCACACATGAGATTATGAGAGATCGAATGGCTAATTAAGTAATCAAATGAAATCAATGCATGGTAATATCGTATTACTATGTAGTAAGAAAAATCAAGTCAAAATTACACCAAACCTGAACCAGGTGTGGCTGCTATGGTTACTCGAGGTTAAAAACGACTAAGCAGACGAGTAGCTCACAGTTTTCACTAGAAATTTTCACTATAAATATATTTAATGAGCGCAGCAAAGTCCTAAGAAAGCAAGGTCCCCCCAGAGCATCTCATCACTTGTATGATGTATCCATCCAGCACAGGCCGCAGTTAGCTAGCTACCACAAAACCCAACTACCCAAAAGGAGAAACACCACAACACAAGTAGAGATAGAAGCAGAAGTAGAGATAGGAAGAAAGAGAGGGGAGGTAAAAGGAAAAGGGAAAGAAAAAAAACCCATGCCATAGATCATAAATACGATCTGCATCCTATTCCTGTTAAACCCTTACTTCAAAATCGAATAGAAGGAGAAAAAGGAAAGGGAGATCGAGGAGAAGCTCAGCCAGGAGACGAGACAGCTGAAAGCTAGGTACAAGCAGGAAACGGGACATCGATCGCGAAATTAAATCTGCACTACTACACACAAAGTAAAGCTTGGGTTTTTCGTTCGTTCGACCTACCGGACAGATCGATCTATCTATATATCTACCGCTACATAATTAATTAGTACTCTTTAATCTTCATCAAACAACACCATTTTGTACATATCATTACTTCAATTTGTGCAGGTTGTTAAATCGATATTAAATATGATCGAAGCTGGAAGATCGAAGACGAAGGCGGCGAAGATAGAATAGGCTGCGAGAACGAGCTTGAACTGTACTTGCTATGGAGGAGTGTTCTTTGACAACACAATTAGCAGTTATTTTTAGAGTTGTTATACTACCACTAGCATCACTAGCATCGTCTTCAGCACCACTACCAACTCCTAGATGGCTGGGTTTTCTTTAGGTGGGAACCAGCCACCATCGGAAGAACAAATCCCTCCAGAAAACCTCTTCCAATACCACAGTGCCGGGGGAGGACCTGCCAACACTAGCAGTCGGAACGAAGAAATCACCATCAACTACGCAAAAGGGTTTGAGATATGGCAGCATCACCAACAGCACCTTCAGCAGCAACATCAAAGGCACCACCAGCTCCAGCTTTACTCATCCGGTCTCGGGATCTACGCAGACGATGCTCTCGCTGGAGCTGGACCATCCACGATAGCCATTGGGTCCGGCAGTGGTGGAACTGGTCGTGGGTTGAGAGGTGCTGGAACTAGCATGAGTTGCCAAGACTGCGGCAACCAAGCTAAAAAAGACTGCATGCATATGAGATGCAGAACTTGTTGCAAGAGCCGAAATTTACCATGTCCTACACATGTTAAGAGTACTTGGGTCCCCGCCGCGAAACGCCGTGAGCGACAGCAGCACCTGTCGTCCTCTATGCAGCAGCAGTCTCCTTCCTCCCGTCTACATCGAGCTTCCGGAGCCGATCACGGTCGTGGTCCTACTACTGGAGAAACTTCCAAGAGACCGAGAGAGATCACCGCCCTCGCCTGCACTCGACTCGCCGTCTCCACCATCTCCACTTCCGGTACAGATCAATGATCTCCAACAATAACTCCCATTGACCACTATTCGACTATTCTTTCACTCAACGTACTTCAATTTTTCATCAATTAATTCTAACAACAATCAATCTTATCCTCTCTCCTCTCATCTTGTTTTTTTTAATTCTTTTTTATTTTAGATCATATCATTTCATTTCATGTCACCGATCATGTCATTAATTCGGCTTAATTATATATAAATATTTATAGGATCGACCATGTGATCCATGTCGCGTAGATTTAACTTTTTTTTCCCTGCTTCCCATACTTTCCTATGGTAAATTAATCCATGTTTTGTTTTTCTTTGTATGTGATTGAGAACAGGAGGAATGGAGATGATGGGGAGTTACCCGTCGGAAGTGAGTTCACCTGCAGTATTCCGATGTGTGAAAGTAAGCGCAATAGACGACGCCGATGAGCAATACGCATATCAGACAGCTGTAAGCATAGGTGGGCACATGTTCAAAGGAATATTATACGATCAAGGACCGGAGTCCCAATATTCCGGAGGAGGAGGAGGTGGTGGAGGGGGTTCATCTTCGTCACCAGTTGCCATTACTAGCAGCAGCGCTGCTTCAATCGGCACGAGTACTGCTGCTGCAGTCGCCGCTTCTTCAATGATGGACCCTTCGTCAACTTTCTATTCAACAACTCCGTTCAACGTGTTCTTGTCCGGTACGCAATTCTTCCCTCATCCCAGACAATAGAGACCACATTAGTCCACCGTCCACCACAGTGTCAATCGATCGCCGACGCGGAAATCCTCAATTACCACTACAACCACTGAATCACACGGTAGCATGACGTACATCATTAATTTTTAATGACACCAAATCAACAAAATCTGCCTTGTTTTTTTTTAATCTTTCCATCGTCCGATCGATCTAATCAGCTTATTCTTCTCCATCCATTTTATGAATTGCAGCATTGTTTCTTGTATCGCAGTTAATTAATGAATGAATGAATCGTTCGATTTACTTTGAAATTCATTGTTGTTGTTGTTAATGGTTGGAATTAAAGAAACGAATAACATACCTAAATCCTGGATATGCTCATGTGATCGATATTACTCCTTATTTAATGAATACCTAAATACCAATGTATATGCTATCAAAAACACTCCATGGTGTTCAATCTCCATTAATTGTTCCAATGATCGAAGGGAGAAAAAAAAAGTAAGAGTAAAAGGAATTGAAACATTGCTTTGTGGGTTTCAGTAAAATATTTCTTATAGATTGAATGGATGAAGTGACCTTTGTCTTGGTTCCTTTCCTTTGTTTACTTGTCTTGCAAGTGATCGGTGGTAGATTCGTACCAGTCGTCGGACATTTTTGATATCATTAATTTATGGGCTGGATGTGTCCGGCCGGCTATTCATGAATATTTCAATTTATTTTGAGCATTGTTCATATATATATTCAGTTTTGTCAGTTCCTGTCAATCATGTAAATATATATTTTTCAGGTAATAAATTTTAATCCATCATTACGTATCTGCAAGTGAAATATTGCAATTCATGTTGCTTAATAATTGAAAGGGTTCATTAGGCCATTATTTTATATAGCTACTTGGATCATTTCTTGGCTATTGTGTCTCATCTGATTAATATATATATAAACTATTTCCTGATTAATCTTGAGCCTTGTGCACTTGTTCAATTGCCATCTATCAATTGATCTATTCCTCTCCTATCGAGGTTTCTTCATTGCATTTTGCTACTCGATCATGCATTTTTTATTTTTCCTAATTATTGTTTGTTATTGAAATTTTATTTTTAGTGTGAATTTTTTAGATCAAAATTCAATTTTCTATTTTATTTTGACACTGAGAATTGAGACAGTGACAAGACGGTTGAATAATTAATGGAAATATCAATCAACAACAATTGTTGATTTGTTGATGGAAATGGAAATAGAATATATGCATGCAGTTACAAAATATATCTACAGGTGCCATTCAACAACTAAGCTAATCCGACCATATGCAATTCAGAAGCAATATATTCATATAGTAGTTAAGCAGTACTTCACTGTTAATCTTTATGGCATGGTATGGCATGGAACTACACGCTCCTTTTCTACAAGCAGAAAAGAGAGATGAAGTATCACAAAAACCTAAAAAGTCCAAAAGTTGAACTATGACAAAGACCTCACAGAATAAATTAAATACTAATCGGAAGAAAAAAGATACTAACTTCCTCAGTTCTATATATATACTAGCCAGACCGACGATCTTCACTAGCTAATTTTCGCCTTGTGAGTTAGAAACAAGGCTATGGAGGAGAGCAAGCAATTCAGTGACCTTATCTTTCTCATCTCTAGCTAACAATCTTCGCGCAAGGAACATCTGAGTAGAGGGACACTGGCTGGAAAGTTGGGAGGGGATCAAGTGTAAGGTCAAGACAGAAAAGGAAGAGAGTGGCGAGAAGACTTGCCCAGGACTACCAGGCAAGTGAGGCTTAATTCTTTATCTAACAATCTCAAAGCTAAAATTTTATTAAAAACTTGATTAGAAATTAAAGTCTAACTACCAACTATAATAACTAACTAACTGACAACTAAGGAGTTACAGTTACTATAATATCATTAACACCCTTCCATAACTGTGACACCTTTATTAGTATTTAGTTTTTAAGATGGTAACATCAGAGTGGAATCTGATAGCAGAGTATACTCGTGAAATCATCGAAGTTGATATCAGCAATTGAAAATTTCAGCATAGTGATTTTGAATTGATTAGCAACACCATGACTGTTAGTATCGCGAAAATCATCAGCGATTTTGAATCGACCAGCAACTTTAAATTGAATTAAAAAATGATCGATCACCAACATTAAAATTGTTCAGAAATATTAAAATTGATCGGCAAATTTAAAAATGATCCGCATTTAAAATCGATCACAAACATTGAAAAAAAATGATCAGAAGCAGCAACATGACCAGCAACATGTTTAATCTACAGAGAATTAAAACAAATTCTGAAAAGCTACACCCTCCGAAGAACTCTCTGGTAGAACGCGATCTTTGACGTACCCAGTAGAAGTGAAGTGGAGGTATATGATTTGATAATCGTGAAAAAGGGGGAGAACGTGAAATAGATGAAGAAGAAAGATTAATTGATTTGAGGAATATAAAATTCCCTTTTATATATAGTCTTTACAATATTTACTGAATTAACCTTGGGCTCCCATTACGTGCATTACAAGATACATAAAACAATTGAAAATTGGACATGACCTATCTATTTCTCCATTTTCAAATAATCTGTTGTACTTGTGATTTAAAACAGCCTACACATAATATATTCAATCTAAACATTCACATGTATTTATTTTAATAAATTCACAATTAATAAGTAATAATATATAGAAACTTTTTTTACCTTGAGCAATTTGATCTGAAAAACAAATAAGTAATAATCGATGAGACGAGTACTCCAACAAGCTAACGAGAATATTTGGAAAGTGTTTGGGAGTAAGAAATCTTTAATTTAGTGAGAAAACCCAGAGGAAAAAGAAGACTTTTTTCATTAAGTGGAGCATGAAAGGATAGCTTTTCTCAATTGGTTGATGATTTTTAAAAGATATAGAGTACATGAGTAATTATAATACTCAATTAACTTAATTAATCACAGACACTACTATTAAACTGGTTGGTGATCCGGAGTTGGAGTTTTATGTACTTTAGTTATGCACCCGTTGCACACCTACGTCATCATCTTTAGTGAAATCATCCCGTCCAACTTCCTCACTGATTTAGAAATAAGCGATGTGTGGAACAGTACCGAACTCATCACAACCTCCCACCCAGTCCCACCTCTGTTTTTCCATTTCGGCGCTGCGGTGGAAGTTGACGGTGGTGGTACTGGATTGTACTGGGAATTGAGGAACTTGAGAAATCAACCGAGGTGGAGCTTCGAAACTGTTAAATCCATTTGAATCCAGATGGAATTCATCATGACCCATAAAAGGAAAGGAAACCATGTCTATGTTTTTTTCTTTTCCTTGGTCAAAACCCATCTGAGCATTTCATTTCACACACAGATGTTAAAATAGGAACGAACAGATTACGGAGAAATAGGAAGAATGGGGGTGGACATAGCAAACCTGGCCGAGATCAGCATCGGTGGTGTGAGCGGTAGGTAAGACAGAAGAACAAGAACCGGCTCCGGCTGTAGTAGCTGTAAGGTAGTCTAAAAGAAGGTTGTCTATTTTCCATCTCGGCAAAGTGTTGATAAGATTTTCACAAAAGTCTCCTCTGCCATCAATACCGGAAACTTTATCACCGTTTCCGTTGCCAATCAGATCCGTCAACTCACAACTTACCTTCTTTATCTTCTTCTTTTCCGTAATTTGAGTCACGTCTACCACAACAGAAGAAGATGGTGATATCTCCATGGGTGTGGCTATGGATGAGATCTTCAATCCGGCAAGAAGGAATCTTGTATGCTTCATTGTAAACTCATTGACGGAGTGGATTGAACTGTCACAGTCACCGCAGAGAATCGCTCTATCTTGTTGGCAAAACAGTAACGCCTTCTTTTCCTACACAAACGTACACCGGTACACGTAAACTGCAAAGCTTTCCAAGTGTAGCTACCGTTGATACATATATATTATATACATACGTACGTATGTACGTGAGTAGTACCTGGCACACATCGCACCGGGGAGCAAGAGCATCGGATGAGATTGGATGCACAAGAGAGAACCTCGGGTGTTTAGCGGCGAGTTTATTCGCTGTGTGAACTCTGACATCACACGTGGCGCATAGAGCAGCTTCATCGGCGCAACAGAAAGCCGATGCCACCTCGTTCGCACACACGTCACACTGCACTCTCATGATCGATCGGAATATCGGATAGTATTATTACGGTATCTTTCTATATTTCTCCGATCTGATGGATCGGTATATAAATTTATAGATGGAACGATAGTAAAAGAGAGATGAATTTTAATAATATTGATACGACCTATTCTGCTTCTGGGCCTCTGGAATTCCATTATTGCCTACTAATTAATCTCATTGCTTTTTTTTTTTTTAGAACATACTTACATACCTTTAAAATTTAAATTATCGATCTATGAATCCCATGATATAAAAATAAAGTATACGAGATTTATTTGTGAGTTCTAACTTATAATGTCTATCACTCTAATGACTCTACTTACTATTGGTTGTCTGGTCGGCACCGAAATTTTTATTAAACTGGCCGTTTCATTGAATCTTAGTTATAGATGCACTGAAATTTATTCCAATCATCATATTTGCACATGCGACCATCATGTGTCATGTGTCCTATTATCAACTATCAACAATTACTATCATGTATAAGTAATTAAGTATAGTATACTTAGGACGCACTTCAGGTAGATCAAAAATTGGGTGTGCCAAATACGTATACGACGTAATACTATAACGAGTAAAACTTGATGATAATGTAATGTACAACGTATTGATAAATACAACGTCGTTGTACATAATTTAATTGTTGATAAACAATGCATTATCAGTCGACGGATTAAAATCTAATGGACCGGAATTTTTTCGACGCATTTTGACACATGAAAGACTTGGCATACCTGAAACTAGCTCAGTATAATTATATACACAGAATTTTTGAACGATAATGTTATTTTTGTCCATTGCTACGACGTACATATTGTGTCAAACGAGCTGAGTCGAGTCAAGCTTTTGTTTATAGAGTCGGGTTCGGTTCGTTAAGGAATTGTCCAGAGCTCGAGTTTGGTTTGGTCGAATTCGAACTCGAATTTAAAATTTAACTTGTAATTCTGAAAATTGAAAAAAAAAACTAAAATCTGTAAATTTAAAAAATATATATACAATATGTTTTAAGTTTTTATAATTTAATTAATAATTTTTATAAATTAAAATCCAAATCTCTTAATATCTATATGATAGAATATATACTTTGAAACGCAAATAGATATATATGTTAATTAAAACATATATTGAATGAGAATGCATGATTGATGATGGAATTATTGAATGATTTAAATATGTATGTAAACTGATACTGTAGGATCAAGAATTGATCAAGGCAGGATTGATGAAGCGATGATCCACAACTTGAATTAGTGAATGGAAGACTGAAGTGTTGCGGAAGCGATTGAGAGTTGCAACGATTACAGTTTGAGTAGTCAAACTTTAAGTGTATGTATTTGCAGATTTAAAGTATGAGAACCTAATTACTACTGATGTTTAGGTTGGTTTATATAAATAAGAAAACACCCAACGACTATGTTGGTTGGTTGTATTAATGAAATGTAATAAATGGAAATGAATCATGAATTATTAATATAGATTTATTTATATGTTAATATATATGTGTAATTAAGATGTGTATTTAGAATGTGAAGAGTTGTGAATAAATAAAAGGAGTTGTGCGTAATGTTTACTATAATGTTATTTGTGTGATATTATTTTAATTTAGAGGTGTATCTCTAATACTATATTTAATTTAATTACTAACAGATCATTAACAAACTTATCGAGTCGAACTTGAACCTGAACCGAGCCGAGCTTTAGTTGACTGTTGACATATACATGTTTTATTGACATGCTAAATATTCATATTTCAAGTTTTAGGTTAACATGAAATATGTTATTTCTCTTGTATTTTGATTCATCCACCCTATTTTTCAAAATAAGTCAAAGACTGTCTCCGTAAATCGCATCCATACAAATATTATAATTTTTTTAATAACTTAATCATTCCTCATTATGAATTATTTGCGTTTTCTTTTTCAAAAATCTAGTTAATTTTTTAGAAATAGCTTGAGTAATGAAAAATTTCATAAAAAAATTTCAATCATCACCGTTTAGTTGATATAACGTTTTTAAATAAAAATAAACACACATGGTTTCATTTTTATAAAAAAAATCCATCTTTCCATTTTCACACAAAGATTATAATAATTTTTTCATCTCTGATTTTTACTCTAATTTTTCTATCACTAATGCATCTTTTTAATTTTTCAATTAAAAAAATTATGGAAATGTTAAATAAAAAAATATCAACATCTCTCAAAATATCATAAATGACTTCACATATATTGATTTTCGAGAAAAAAAATGTACACGGTCTGTCGGTCTTGTGTCAAATGTTGATATTTTATGATAAAAATGTAAAATACATATTTAAAAAAAAATGTTATTTTCCCGATTTTTTTAGATATTAACACAAAATTCTTAAGGGTAACTAAATAAGGAAATTATCCAAAAATAATGAAAATAATTCCTTAATAAATAGAATGGAACATTTGTATTGAAAATATAGTAATTTCAGCGTTTGACCTCTTTCTGACAAAAATTATTTCTCAAGCACAAATTTAAGAAATCCCTAAAAAGTCAAAACCAATTTTTTATTTTCTTTCTTTTTCACCCACACGCAACAGTGGCAACACCCTCCGACCTGTAACAGCTCCACAAATGATATTCTAGTTTCTCTTCCGATCATTATCATCTGCTTCCGCAATTACCTAATTTGGTGATTTTACGAAAGAAATATATTATATATAAAGTCTATCTATTTGATTTCTTTCGTATTTCCTTCCCTCTTTCTCCGATTGATCTGCGTTCTGTTTCGATCGATTCCTGTTGGCTTCTCGGTTCGGCTAAATGGATTCTCTGTGGAGGCATGCTGCGAAGCTCAGCAACCAGGTGGCGAGTAAAGTACAACAGCAGGTCATTGATTGATTTGAGACCTGTTTTTATCTTCTTATTATTTATGATCTGCTTCTGAGTTCTGATTTTGTTCCTATAATAATATATACACCTTTTAACATCTGAGATTTTTACATCGTTATTGTAATAGAAATCTGGATGTATTGTTTTGCAATAACAAACATATTTATATACAATATGTATTTATGGATTCTTACCTTGTTCGAAACTTGATGCATATATGACATGATGCTTACATATATGCAATGATCGATTTGGTCAATGGATTATAATTTTTTTTGTCATTAGACATTAATTTTTCTATCATCTTTTCTTCTTATTACTAAATGCTACTGGTGTTGAAGCAGTTTCTAGGAGGAAGTTCTGAAAACTTGGAAAGTATAACAGATGAAGCAGGGTTTTATCGTCATCAGAAACTTGAAGATCTTTATACATCAACCCGCACAGCCAAGGTTAGTTAGTTACTTACTGCCTTTGTTTGTTCATATGATACATGCTTTCTTTTTCTCTCTTTTTCTCTAATTGTTTTCAAATTTTTTTATCTCAGCGCTTTCAAAGAGACATTGTTCGTTGTATTGAAGGTTATATTGCTTCCAGTTCCAAACAAGTTGAAATAGGTTAGCGTTAGCTAATGTAATCCTTTTTATTCATCTCATCCATGTGGCCGATAATCTTTGTACGATCCTTAATTGTGTTTATATTTATTAAAAAAATACGTATAGGGAAAACATTATCAGAAAATAGCTATAAATATGGCAAGGAAAATCCATGCACTAGTGGTGATATACTTGCAAGAGCTGCTTTGAGTTTTGGGAAAGCTCGTTCTCAAATGGAAAAGGAACGTCTGAATCTGATGAAAACCATTGGTATTCATGTATGTTTATATATAACACCATTTCACTTTCATGCTCTTCCAAATTACACACCATATTTTAATTGTATAATTGTATTAATCAAATGACTCGTTAGTAAATACTAAATGGTATGAATATTTTTACATATTCTCTTTTTTACTTTGCATCCGACATTATGGCTTTACTAATTACTGATTCAGTATTTCAATCAGACAATTTGCATTCGGTCAATTTTCCCTAAATATGACTTCTCAAATGATAGATTCTATACAAATTTAACTGTATGAATTTTTCATCTGTTAATTCAATGGCATATATAATGTGATGAAGATCTTGCTTGAATCACGATTAATTCTCATCACTAAACCAATTAACTTGTTCATTTAATTTATTGCTATTTTTCAAAAAAAAATCATTTGATGAACATATTGCTACTTAATTTTTCATCTGACATTCTGACTTATGGTTGTTGTCATGATTTTAAATTGGAAATTAACTATTTTCCTGAGTTATTAAGCTTACTTTTTCTGTATCATTGTCTTGTTTTAGGTCTTCAAGGGTTCTCTAAGCTATATAACTTTAGCCTTTGGGTGAAAATAAATCATAACTAACTATATTCATTTAATTGCAGATTAATATTGTCATTGCACAAGTTTGAAATATAACATGATAAATTAAAATAATAGTTTGCATGAAATTACCACTGATATTTTCTACAATCATGGATAATGAATCAAAATTTATAAAATTTTAATTTATGATTATGAATAATAAAGTTCAAATTAATTATTAATATCTTCATGTTACAACAAAGCAAAAAATATCATTTAAATATTTTTGTAATCATGATTCTTCATAATTTAGGTTACAGAGCCATTAAGAACTATAGTAAAAGGAGCTCCGTTGGAGGATGCTCGTCATCTTTATCAGCGTTATGACAAAATACTACATGAAACAGAAGCTCAGGTATGGTAATTCCAATATTTTTTGTTAGTGTATTAGTATATTGTATATCAATATTTATAAGTGAAAGGTGTAGTTGTGTAGTGTATTAGTATATTGTATATGAATATGGTAGCATATATATATACAAGAAATGAGTGATAGAATCTGTTGCTAACTATCTTATCTATAACAATAGAGTTATGCATAGTAATCTAGTTAATTCTATTTATTAATTAAATATTACTAAATGATTAGTTAACTATATCATTAAAAATAGTGATTGTGCAAAATATAGATTAGCCAATACCTTAATCCTTTGTTGCATTTATTACATGCTCATTTAAAAAAAATGGTTGTTTTTGAAAAAAAATACAAAGCACAAGCTATCAATGTTATGTAACATGAAAATCAAATTCTTTGTCATGTGAGTATGTCACAACCTATATTGCTTGTTAAAATTAAAACTAATAATATTATGCTCAGTTATTCATTCATTCATTTTGTTTTGTTTTATTCTATGAAGCTATATTAAATTGTTAATGCAATTTGAAGATATATCATTTTTTCTATAGGCTATCGAAGTTTCTAGGCGTCAAATGAGAGTAAAGGAAACACCTGGTAATTCTGATAATATTTTAAAGTTGGAAACCGCTGAAGCAAAACTTGATGAACTCAAGTCAAACATGGAAATATTGGGAAAAGAAGCTTATGCATCAATGACTTCTGTAGAGGCCCAGCAACAAAGACATACTCTAGAACGATTGGTTTCAATGGTGTTTTTCTAGTTTCCTATCGTTTGTTAATGCGTTATCAGAGCAAAATTGATGATTTTTTTAATTTATGGGTCGTCTACCTTTCTGTTTCCATGGAATGTAGGTTTTATCAGAACAAACTTATCATCGGAACGTTTTGCAAATTCTAGATCAACTCAGACCAGAGGTAATTAAGATATAATAGGGTCATATTCTCCACAGAAGTTTTTCTTTTACTGCATTATTCTGTGTTTACTTGTTTGTGTATAATTGTAGTGTTTCAACAATGATTTCAGTATCATGAATTGCACTTTTCCATGTTTTTAATTACAGATGGTTTCAGAATTTGAATCTGTCAATGCATCTTTTAAAATTGCTGATAACAGTACACTTCCATCATACGAAGAAGCCAATGAAACGTTATCATCTCAGTCTGTTGATGTGATAACTAATGTCATGGAATACTTTTTAGGAGAGGTACTTTTTCTTATGCTCTTACATATAAAAATAAGCTGAAATAAAGCATCATCATAGTATCGAACAAGTGAACAACACTGTTGTTTAATTTAGAACATTCAGTTTTTTAGAATTAAATACATATTTTTTAACAGGTTATTCAGTCGTATCAAGCAGAATCAGAAGTGGAACTTAACCTTTCTAAAGGAGACTTTGTTGTCGTACGGAAGGTTTTTATGTTTTATCTTTTATTTTAATAATTTTTGCAAATAAAATTAGCCTGTCAACTTAGTGTTATCTTTTAGGCTTTTACCCTGATTTTGTCAAAAGTTTATTTTTTTTCTTTCACCATTAGGCATTAGCATTCAGTAAGGAATAAGAATCCATCCTACAAGGCTACAACAAGCCTACGATACCTTTTCTTTTATCAGAACCACATAATATATCATCGGTTACATCGTAGTGGAAATTTAATTAAAATACACAGATGAAACTCGGACCATGGATTCTCAGAAACCTTAATGTTTATTGTTACCGATTGACCTGATCTCCTTGTGTTCCTCGTCGTCGGTGTCAGCAACATATGTAGTCCAGACACCGTCGATTTCCCAATATTCCCCCAAATACGTCATTGGGTATGGCAGGGCAGATACATGACATCCGACGGGTGCAACCCACCACTTCACACCCAACATGAATAATTTTTCCCAATTTGAGCCCACTCGTGGGTATGACTCAGTCAGACTTGGTGATGGGTCGGTCCAACCCATTCACCATATTGGATCTGGTAAAATTCTTTCAAACAACCCATCATCTCCTTTTATTATTATATATGCTGCACACCCCTATTATTTCTAAATCATTGCTTTCAATCCAAATATTATCTTCTGACAACAATTGTTATTTTGTGTTTTACCCCTCTTATTTTGATGTTAAGGATCAAATCAACCACACTCCCCTACTTCACGGGGTGTATGATAGAAATCTCTATCGCCTCTCCAGGCAATCTTTACAACACAAAATGGAACTCATGCCACGCTCGAACATTGATTATCGCTGTCTAGCTGGATTGCAGTTAGCAGAGGTAGATGAATGTGAAATTGTGAATCAACCTCGGTTAAATCAGTTCTGATTATCTCCAAATTGGAGAAGAGCAATGGAAGTCGAGTTACGAGCTTTGAGAACAAACAAAAGCTAGACGCTTGTATCACTACCATTAGATGCCAATATAGTAACATGCAAGTGGGTGTTTATAGTTAAAATAAAAGGGTCTGGACCCCGAATTGGGTATGGCGAGATACCTGAGGAGGGGCCGAGGAGTCTGGTTGGAGTTCGTTCCTTAGGGACGGATCTCTTTTGGGGTGGACGGGTGGCGGTGGCTACCTTATGTTTGCCCCACGTCTGACTAGTCGACTTAGTTAATTGCTGGTGAATTCGACCCTTGCTTTCTTTTGGAGAGGAGGGGAAGGAGAATGCCTTCAACAGTCTATGGTTGTGTGGGTTTGTCGGGCCCTCGGGTGGACACGAGCACATTATGGACGAAAGCATATCCCAACCTCTTTGAAGGGTTTCTGAAACTGAGATGAGAGGGAGGGGGTGTGGAAACCTGAGACTAGACATACGAGTTTTTAGGGAATGTGTGAGTTGTTTTTGTTTATATTATGAGTTGTATTACGTGTAGTCGTAGGACGTGCCTCTATATAGGGTCAGGTTCAGCGTATCTCACTGCCACGTGGTGTACCATTTTTTTTGAGTATATATTTATCACGATATTATTCAAAAAAAAAAAACAGAGTTAAAATAAAAGGAAATGATGGGTTGTTTGAAAGAATTTTATCCGATCCAATATGGCGAATGGGTTGGACCGACTCATCACCAAGTCTGACCGAGTCATACCCACGAGTAGGCTTAAAATTCAAATTGGGAAAAAATATTCATGTTGGGTGTGAAGTATGTTGGGTTGCACCCGTATCCGGATGCCATGTATCCGTCCCGTCTGACCCAATGACATATTGGGGAATTGACGATACCTGGATTACATATGCTGTTGGCGCCGGCGACGAGGGGTTGTAATGAGGAGATGTCGGTCGATGCTGCGAAATTGTTCCCGCGTGGAGCCGATAGGGGCATTTGCAGGGGGAGTGATCGTTGGCCAAGCAAATCGAACAATTGAGTCTCTTCTTTTCGTCCCCCTCTCATAGGAGACTTGATTCACCTCTGGAGTGACATTTCCAGATCGTGTAAGATCCACAGCTTTGGTGTTGTTGATTCTAGTTTCATGACCGACTAGGAAGTTTGACAGCTCCGTGTAGGCAATAGGATCTCCTCCTCGGACCTCGGATAGACGTTGCCGCAATGATCTCTGAATAATCCGGACCAAGATTATTGAAGATTGTGGCATTGAGCCCTACCCGCCGTGGATAGCTCGTCAACGATGAGCTTGATTTGCCGGAGGTAGGTTGACACACGTAATTCATTCCTTTTGAAATTCTGAAATTGCATGTTGAGTTGGCAGATTCGAGCTTCGGTGGGTGCTCCATAAGCGACACGAAGAGCTTCTTAAACAGTGGTGGATGTGGCCAAACCAATAGTTTGGGGCACCACCTTGTCGGAGAGCGAGGATAGGATCCAACTCTTCAGTAATTGATCATTCCTTCACCATGAGCTATAAAAAAGATTTAGGGCTGATTTTCCATTCTTTCCTGAGATGATTGGTTAGGGTGGTGATATGATGGTGGAAATAAATTGGTTTAAATTAAAACAATTGATTAGGGGCTCCATTTGGTTCACCCACAAGAAGTAGTTGCTAGGATAAAGCTTGACTTGCAACAAATGTTACAATGCAGCCATGGATTGCAGTTGAAGCAGTCATGCTAACCTTCTCTGATACCAAGTTAGAAGTGGAGGATCCATCGACAATCATAATGAGAAGGATGAAGAAGAATGCAATATAAATGGGTGTAAATCCCCTTGGTGATTACTCACCATTGACAGAGTGTTTTATATTCATAAAATGAAAAAAAATCTGTTGTAAAGTAAACGTACAATTATTCCCATCCACTCAATAACAAACTTGGTAGGAGGAATAAGAATATAATGAGATCCATAACACCATCTTCTTTTATTAATTTATGGATTGATCATTGATTGATGACATGGCCGGCAGACTTAACAATTATGAAAAAAAATTATCCATTATGTATGTCATTTATAATGTGATAACAGATCACTGATGTCTGTATGGTTTACCAGGTGTCTAAAAATGGATGGGCAGAAGGTGAATGCAAAGGAAAAGCTGGATGGTTTCCTTGTGGTTTTATTGAAAAAAGAGATAATGTTCTTGCCAGCAAAGTTTATTGAATATCCTGTGTTTTTTATGTTGCTAATAAAAAGCATTTCGATTCATCAAATCTAGTGTATACTAGCCTGTCTAGCCACTAGGGTTATAAGGTTGTTAGGTTTTTAATGTAATGTGGTAAGGCTTTGATCAATGCTAATTGATATGTGAGAATATATTATATCACACACTAGCTAGTGTTACTACTTAGTAGTTAGTACCTACTACCTACTTATTATATATTCCAAGAAATAAGAATATAACATACCAGATTACAAGTATATGCAACAACTATATATATCATTATTCATTAATGACATATATTATAAAATATCATTATACAGGAATTATTGTATAATTATAATATTTGGTAGATCTTGGCTTGGTTCATATTCATGAAAATTGATGAGTTTAAGTTGTGAACAAATAAAGAAATTGTGTGAATTTATGATCAAGATAATTAATTTGATTAAAATGAAAACTTTTTTTGCTTCTTGAGTTATTTAAGACCAATAAAATTAAGATTAGATCGATATTAAATCGAATTTATAATTAGTAACTTTTTTATCAAGTTAATGTGTATTATTATTTACCTCTTGCTCAACTTGTCCCAACTCTCAAGCTTGCAATTCATTAGTACATTATATTATTTAATTGTAGTTGATTTTTAAAATATTAACTATATTTGACTGTATCATTGTCTACTGGATTAGGTACAATTTTTTAATGGACGGATTGACACCCAAAATCTGTATACCTGGGTTTAACCTTTTAAATGAGGCTAAATCTAATCTGATCAATACCTATCTGCACTACTACATAATTACATATTTAAATAATTATTTAATTAGGATACTTTTTTTTAAAAGCAAAGTTAATTAGGATACTTATTAGTTATTAGATTTAACAAGTGGTGGTAGGTGGACAGTAGCTGTGAGACGTTAGAGCTAGACTATGGGTCTAATTTTTCGACCCGGTGGCCAAGTCGTTTTTCAGGTCATATTTTAGACTATTATTATTATTATTATCACCGTTATTTTTATATATGAATCGTTAAATTGACCAAATATACTAAATTTAATTCATAACTTACTAAGAGCTATTGGGCTCACTTAATTAAATGATACATTTACATTTTGTAAATTGTAAGTCAGTTAGATCAGTTAGATGTATTGATTTACACGTCTTATACTCTTATTTGACAATTTGCAAAATTACGTTAGTTGAAATTTGGCCTACCGTCGTCGGTATAACGTGGCCAAGCATTTCTACCTACTGCATTATTATTGTCTTATTACCACCAATCTTAACACTTAATAGAGTAATTAGTACAAATTTAAGTTTAAATACGGACATAAGTCATAATAGAAATATAGAATATTTTAAATACTGTTTGAAAATAAAAATGTATATAAATCGCATATCTATCTTCGAAAGACATAGTCACATGGAGGAGTACTGGAATATTCTTATCTTCCTTTTCATCTCGGTCGCGACTCTAATTGTGTTTTCTCTTCGGTCGAGGAGATGGAAGAGACTTCCAATGCCTCCTGGCCCAAGTGGATATCCGATCATCGGAAACATGATGACGATGAATAAACTTACCCACCGTCATCTTGCCCACCTGGCCCAACGATACGGTGGACTCTTCCACCTCCGTCTTGGTCTTCTCAATGTCTTCGTCGTTTCCACCCCTGACATAGCACAACAGGTTCTTCAGGTTCATGATAAATCTTTCGCCAATAGACCGGTGGGTAAAGCTATGCGGTACCTGAGTTACGACAGAGCTAACATGGCCTTCGCTAATTACGGCCCGTTTTGGCGTCAAATGCGGAAACTTTGTGTGATGCGTGTTTTTAGCCGTAAGCGAACAGAGTCGTGGGTTTCAGTTCGTGACGAAGTTGAATCTACCGTCCGTTCAGTTGCCGCAGAAGCTGGTCAGAGTGTAAACATCGGGGAGTTAGTATTTAGCCTTACTATGAATATCACTTTCCGCGCCGCTTTCGGAACGACTTTCACTTCGAATCAAGACAGATTCCTCTCCATATTGCAGGAATTCTCCAAACTGTTTGGAAGTTTCAATCTCGGAGATTTCTTCCCATTCCTCGGTTGGTTGGACCTGCAAGGTATGGATGACAGACTCCGTAATGCTCGCAGGGATCTGGATCGATTTATTGACGTTATCATCGATCGACACATAAATAACCCTAAGATTGACTCCAACTCCAACTCCAAGAGCGATGCTTATGAACTGGATATGGATATGGTTGACGACATGATTGATTTCCTCGGAGAATCTACCGATGCCGGAGATGGTGATAATAATAATAATCTTCCAGGACCGCTCAGGCTTACCAAGAACAACATCAAGGCCATCATCATGGTGGGTATACGTAATAATAACGTATATATTAAACAGTATTCCTTTTTCAATTATGTATGTGCGTACGTAAATATTAATAATCGAAGCGCTCGAATTGATAGGATGTGATGTTCGGAGGAACGGAGACAGTGGGATCGACTATCGAGTGGGCTTTGGCGGAGCTAATTAAGAATCCTGAAGACATGAGAAGAGTTCAAGAAGAACTTGTCAACGTCGTCGGACTGAACCGGAAAGTGAACGAATCCGACATAAACAAGCTCCTATTCTTCAAATGCTGTGTCAAAGAAACTCTCCGTCTGCACCCACCAATTCCACTCATGCTCCACGAGAGCACAAAGGATTGCGAGGTCTCCGGATACTTCATCCCCGCGAAATCACGCGTCATGATCAACGCGTGGGCGATTGGAAGAGACAAACCTGCATGGGGCCACGACGCAGATACGTTCCGTCCATCGAGGTTCATGGTTGACGAAAAAGCTTCTGGATTGGATTTTCGAGGTGGATTTTTCCAGTTCATACCGTTCGGATCCGGAAGAAGATCATGCCCTGGAATGCAGCTTGGACTTTATGGATTGGAGATGTCTTTGTCACAGTTGCTTCACTGCTTCACGTGGAATCTTCCTCATCCGATGAAACCTTCAGAACTTGACATGGGAGATGTATTTGGACTCACAGCACCAAGAGCGGTCAGACTCGTCGCCGTGCCCACGCCAAGACTAAATTGCTCCATCATCTCATAAATTTACACAAAATACCGCATACAGAACTATAATTCTTATACCATAAACACCATTTACTCGATCCCAACCTTCAAGTTTTATTAGAGATGATTATATGATATCAATAACTACATCATTATTCAGTTTATATTTAATTAAATCGACAAATTAAACATGCATGACAGCAAGACCATGCCGAACTCTCTCTATTTGGCCGTTTGCCGTAAGGGTATAGTATGTCATTTATTGTGTCCTTGACGTAGTTGCCAACTTTATTCAGGTTCCGGCTAACACCGGAAGCTACAATACCTGCATTTCTCGAAAATCTGCACCCACAATTCATTTCACTATTTCAGAAATCCATGATTTTCAGTTGCCCAAGTTTGGTTTGCGGGAAAAAAACATAAATCATCAAACTGAAATAAAATAATATCATGCCTGTTGAGAAACTCCACTCCAGTAGAACTTAGCGATTTCAATTCTCCAGCTTGATTGCGTTCATCTAAATTAAACAAAAGGGGATGTGTATCAAAACTTAATCTATATTACCACATCAAGTCGTGTAAATACTCAATAGAATAATAAATTTACATTATTAAACAGCAAAACCCGTTTGACGAGCTAACAAAGTCAATTCTATCAAGAAAATATTTGAATATCAAAAGAAAACCAATCAGTTATCATGTCGGTATAAACTAAGTTCAAGTGTTCAACCACTAATAGAGACTTTCTGTCAATGTTCCAGCATTAACAATAACGTCTATGGATTTTCAAAGAATAAAACAACTTGCTTTCAACTTCAAGATCATAACATCTAGGTGGGCATTCAATCGATCATAAGATCGCATAACTGAACAACCTGCATACCTCTTGCACGAAGCCGATCGACAGTTGGAAGCTTGGACCATCTCAGTCGTCAGCAAAAATCGGAGACCTTTGGGATCTTGGAAGCCCAGACCCCTCTTGCTTGACTGTCCGACTGTTGTCTTGATCTGACCATCTCTATTATATTAGCTAATGTGAGACCAGTTCATCTGCCCTTCCATACCAATCTGTTATTATTGCCACAATCAATACATTCCATGGTCGTCTCCTTATGCTTTAGCGTCACCTTCCATATAAATGAGTCATTGTACCTTGGAATTATATCTTGTAGAGCTCTGTCTCTGATATATCTCCTCCAAAATCGGCCCAGATCCCCTTATGAGACACCAAGCTCTGCCCGATCTTTTTATCATAGCAGCTATCTGCAGATATTTGTAATAATCTCTAAGCCTCCTTCCTTACTTGGGTACGCCATCGCCTTCCAAGCCACCTCTCTCTGATTGCCCTGAATGAATCGATATGATATCGACTTGATTTTCTGTGTTATCGACTTGGGGACAACAGTGCTTTATAATAAGTAATGCAGCTTACCTTGAAAAATCCATTGAACGAGCTGCGCTCTCCCTACGTATGACAATCTCCTCCCTTACCACCTTGTTAAAATGTCCCGTAGTCAATTATTGACCTTCCTGTAATTAGTACTCCTACGTAATTAAATGGCAATTCCTGAGTTGGGAACCCAATTAGACCTGCTAGTTCTTGCTTATTCAGAACACCCTTAGAGAAGATGATCCCGCTCTTCTGAACATTCAATGCCAATCCCGAAAATTCTGAGAATTTGTCTATGATACCTCTGATACAGTCCATTGGTTTCATTGTTGCCTTACAGAATAAAATGAAATCATCCGCATAAGAAAGATTCGATTCCACCTCAGTGTTATCAACCTTATACATTTTTAACTCCCGACATCCAGCCACCCTATCAAGGAGCCTGGCTAATATTTTCACAACCACAACAAAGAGTGAGGGCGACAACGAGTCACCCTGATTTAACCCCCTCCTAGAGTGAAACATTGCCGTTGGTGAACCTTCCGCCAACGCACAAAAAGACGCGGAGCTGATGCACGCCTAAATATGTAGTCAAAACCCATTATTTCCAACGACACGTCAATGGCGTCCCAACGGACCATATCAAAAGCTTTTTTGAAATCGAGCGTAATTGATGCCCTTCTGCACATGTTTTTGCAATTGTATCCCATCATGAATTCGTGCAACAATCCTATATTATCATTGATTCACCGATCTTTGAGGAACCATGTTTGATTCTTAGAGATAAATTGAGGAAGGACCTCTGCCAGCCTGGTGGTCAACAATGTAATCATCTTCTTGTACTTGGGCAGTTTTCCAATGTCCTCCAAAATCAGATCCATGCAATGAGCTACGCACGGTGTCTAGAATAAGTGGTCGTACTTGTTCACCAATATTTCACCGGCGTTGACATAGTTTGTCGCATTATCTATACATATCTGTACCACATTACTCGGACCAATGACTTGCATTGCTTGATCTAATGCCTTTGCAATGTAAGAAGTTGTCTTTCGTTCATGTGTCGTGTCTATGGAATACAGATAAAAGGATCCTTCGGTCGAATTCACCAAGAAGTTCATGAAGTTTCTTTCTCTGGCGTCTGTTCATCCATCAGACAATAAAGTACAGCCATTGGTCTTCCACTTTATCTCATGTCTAGCTCTCATCCCATTGATGTCACCCACATGTTTTTCTAGACACGACTCTCGCAACTGTTTCATATTTGGAGGCCGGTATGTTGGACCATATCGTCCACTTTGCACCGTAGACCATTGTTTCCTCTCGATATTATCATTACAACGTCGTTTTCGAACCAATCCCATTGTTTCCTCCTGATATTTTCAAAGTCCTTATTCTTAAAACTAATGACATACAAGTTACTTTCCATCTTTTTGATGTAATAGACGTGCTTCAGTTTCCAAAGAAGTTTAATGCCTCCTATCACCTTTATTGTTGTGCTTGGCGCTCCTATTATTCTGATAAGAATCGATGTGTTTGCAAGCATAGCCACTCTTCCCATTGCACTGTTTGGAATGTAAGCGATTGAATTTTTGGGTAGAGGATAAAAATCCAGTGGTTGTCGCCTCCCCTATATGCGTCATGGTGCATCCTCCATACTAGAATGCTCTCTCATGGTGGCTATTCATTTTAAATTATACATTAGGAGACCGGACGCCATACTCGCTAACCGGAGCGGCAGTAGTTAAACAAAGATGCAATCCTTCAATACCTCCTACCACCGGTATCCTGTCGCGGGAATACACCCTTGGGTGCAATACTAGACCAACGAATACCATGCTTAAAGTTAAAGGTAGGGGTCTACCCATGGAAGGGAGGATGTTTAGGAGGATCGCCGGACAACGATCTTTGCTTGCATGCCGAAATACTCCCTTCTCGACCTCTGAGAATGCCCTCCCCCGGTACCTCGTCGTCGAAATACACGCACATGTGCAACACTGGACCTATGAGTACCAAACTTAATAATGGAGAAGCTCCATCAATGCCAAGGAGGTTGTTCGGAGGGTTTGACGGGAACACACGTATGTCTACTGCAGCTCACCGTAGTCGCTTAGCCAATCACTTACTCCTACCGCTTAAATGTTGTTCTTGTAATCAATGTCCATTGTAATTTATCATGCTTGCCAAAGTTCAAACTCCAAAGATAGCATGTCAGAGATCGATCTCTGAGAAGAGTGATCAGATGCATTTGGTCCAACCAATGTACCAAAGAGGTGCAAGTCTAATCAGAGAATGAACTATTGGGCCAATAAGAAATAAAAACCAACTCGGTAATCCTATTAAAAGATTGTATTACAGTATTGTCTGCATCTCATGTATCCCAGATTCTTGGGCTATTAACCATTTAACCCCATAGCATCATACTTACCTTCTAAGTTCTATCAAAAAAGGGATGAAAACTGAACAATGTCTCAACTCTCAAGTAGTCAAGCTAGTTAGCCCTGTCAATCGAACGAATTCGAACCGGATACCCCTGTATCCGAATTCGAATTCGATTAGTATCCGGATAATCCGAATTCGTCCGATTAGTATTCGAATTTCAAAATCCGTATCCGAATTCGAATTCGATTAAAAATATCCGAATTCGGATATCCGAATTCGATTCGAATAACATTTATAAAAAACCCCAAAAATAATATTTTATTTTTTTTGTTAAAAAAACCACAACAAAAACCCTATAACATATTAAAAAAACCCTATAACATAACAATTTAACATATAAAAACCACAACAAAAAGATTCACCAAGGAATAACACCATGGAAATATGTAAAACCAGTACATGTACATGGAAATAACAGCAAAAAGATTCACCAGGGAATAACCACAACTTTAGATAGTAGTTCACTAGTTCGTAAAAAAACATATATTCAAAATGAGTTAGAGTCAAGCATATATATTACTCAGAGTGAGAAAAAAATCAGAGTGAGATTCTCATGTGTGAAAGGAAGATGAGAAAGGAAGATGAAAGAAAAATGAGAATGAGCAAACCCTAGCTACTCTTAAGAAAGGGGGGAATGGGAAATATGAAATAACAAAATAAGAATGGTTTATTAGGGATTTGATATTTTTATTATTTGAGAATGATTTATTGTTGTTTAATATTTATTGTTAATATGTTCTAAGATATTTAATATTTACATATAGATTATATTACAATATTATATTAGAGAAGGTTAAAATTATAAAATTATTATATATTTAATATTTATTCGAATTCGGATAATTATCGAATTCGATTAGAAGTATCCGAATTCGAATTCGATTAGTGTCGGATAGTATTTTCAGTATCCGAATTCGATTATCCGAATTCGTTTAGGCCTAAACGAATTCGAAATCCAATTCGAATTCGGATTTCGGATATCCATTGACAGGCTTAAAGCTAGTTACAATAGAACGCAAATATTTATTTATGGAATGTAGAAAAATAATAATTATGTAACATTGGGAATTTGATTAAGTTTGTCTAATAATTAGCAATAAGAGATTGAGAAATCAGTTCAAAAATATATTTTAAATAAAATTTCACTATGCAAAGTAGTAAATTGGAATCTTATCAATCTGTCTCAACATCTTATCTATAACTTTCCTTTACTTAATGCAAATTTACCTTAAAAAAAAATCTACATGACTATATCTATGAGATTTCATTATTTTATTTGGTACCTTCTTTACTGTGGGCATGAGAAGAAGCATGATTAGTATTTCCAGTTCTTCTGTCCGTCAAAAGCTGCAAAAAAACATAAATATTTTCACACTAAGAATAGAAATCATATTTGAAATCATGATTTCTATTGTTACACACCTACACTCAGTCTTTTATATTATAATATTATATTTTACTATTCCTTTTTAGTTTTATTAATACATGTGTGAATGGCTAAGATTTAAAATAGGAGACCTCCAAAATATGCAATGGAAGGTCACCATCGGTCGCATATGCATCCATGCAGAAAACCTTAAATAATACATGAAGAAATAAAGATTGCAACCTCAACTCCAACACAAAATGGCAAGTCTGATGGTTTTCCAGTAAGATTATCATTGCTATTTGCAACCACTGAATAACCAACACAGGTATATTTGAAGTCTAATAGATTGTTCCCTTCTTCAGATGTCTTTGATTCAGATACTCTAACAATATATCCAGGCACTGTCCCATCAGAATGGAAGAAAACTTCATTGAGAAATACAGAAATACGAATAACTTGCAGTGGAATAAATAAAAACATAAGTTACATAACACATTGACAAAATACATAATGTTAAAAAATAGTTACATGTATTTTGCCTGATCTGTAATTTCTTCCCTGTATCTACACTATACGGATGACTGACTGTGCTCGTGTAAAATACAATTAAATGAATTTTGTGAAAATCGAAATACAAAAAAAATCATTATCTAAGGCCTCTTTCCGCCAGACCTTAGGATACAACGAGTTCAATTGATTTGCAAATATTTTTCATGATAGGTGAGTAAAATTATCATAAACCCAATTACAACATTCGGATCCTAATCCATCGAAACCTGAGCTTATAGTATTGATTCAGCATTCATTTCTTAAGTTAGTATCTTAGCATTATCATTCACGAATGTCAAACCATGTTCATTGAACGTAATCATAGGTTGGTCCAAAGCAACCAAAAAGAAATCAACCGTGTGACCTAGTTCAATAATGATCGGAATAAAATTCTAAATAATCGCCAAATTAGTGTTTTTTCCTTTAAAATCGAAAAAAAAAAATCGAAAGATAGAGGTATGAATCGAAAGAAAGTGACACACAATGAACATGACAATCTTGAAAACCACAGAGACAATGATGCGAGAAATCAAATCAATGTGAAGAACGATGGAATATAGAGGTGGGGAAAATAAGGGCAAACCATGTTTGAGGGTTCTGGAGATGCCAAAGCAGATGGGCTTTTTATTGTTGGATTTACGAAGTGAGGAATAATATAAACATCCTTTACAGGATTTCCCTCCTTTACCCCCATCTCCATCCGACAAGGAACTCCTCCGCGACTCCTCTGCTCCGCCGTTGGGGGTGTTATTTTCCATCGATCGCTCTTTTCTAAGTTCTGATATTGCTCAATGGTATTTTGTACTTTAATGACTAGATTCAGAAAGAAGACGGCAGGTGGGGTTGTGCGACCGTGCGAGTCTGAGAAACAGAGAGTGCGCGAGTGCCGAGTGATTAGACCTAGGATGAGTGTCAAAAATACGGTGGTCAAAACTAACCACCAAGCTTACGTTTAATTGGTTAGCCGTTGTTAGGAAATAAATTTTCTTAATTTATAAATTATTAGTTAATACCCGTTGGTATGATTCTTAGTTTCTTACCTGGTAACGTGTCACGATGATCCGTTTCCTAAAATCCAAAAAATGTTATCCGAATAACCGTTTATCTATAATTATATATATTTCTTCCCCTTTATTTTATTTTTTCACAGGGGTTTCAAAGAAGCAGAAGAGAAGAATGCAAAAGACGACACATCTCCTTCATCCGTCTTAGGGTTGGGATTCAGAATGGGGTTACCTCCCGGCTCCCCCTGGGAGAGTTGAAAGGGGATACTAAGAGGAGATGGAATACCTTAATAGAGTTAGAGTTTGAGTGGGATTTCGTTGGGATACTAATTCGGTCAAGGTTTTGTTCTGTAATTTTAAATTTATTTCTTTCGCACCCAATTAAGTACCAATGTCCAACGGAACATAATTTGGGTCTGAAATTAATCAAGCAAACTTGTTCAAGGAAATACACCTGTTATATCATAAACACAAGAACACGCAGGAATAATTAATCAAACAATATAGATGTTTCAGTTTTTAACTTTTAATTGCACTCATTCATCGGAAGGAATACTGAATTTCTTCCAGATTTCTTCCTTTGGTTTCCGGAACCCCAACACAGGATTGTAAAAGCCGTCACAGTTGTGTAAATGATAAAAGTCCCAAAAAAAATCAACCCGTTACATTTTTAATGACAAATGAAAATTTAAATTAATTATAAAGATAAAATGATTAAAAAATATAAACAGTTGTTTTTAACTTCAAAACAACTTATTTTTATACATTTGACAATATCCTTAAGTCTATGTGGGCCTAAGCTATGTAAATGTATAAATACAATATTGTAAACCCTAAACTTAACCTTTTCTATCACAATCAAACTCTGAAATCATTTTTTCTTCTCTCAAATCCTAACTTTCTTCTCCAAATCACGATCTCTCTTCACTTGTCCCCAAATCATCTCATCTTTCTCCGGTCTCTCGATTTTTTCAATGGCTCATAGTCGGATCCACTTATCGATCATTGCAAAAAAAAAGACTAATAAATTTAAAAAAAAAAATTTGAAAATTGAAAGACCCTGATCAGGCATGATGGTTTTGGTAGATCACTCAACCACATCTTTATAATGTTAATTAAATTTAGTGACTATATCACTATATGATGGTTACAATTTATAAGTCTATGCAACTTTTTTTTTAAAACAAGTCTATGCAAATTAACTTAACAAAAAAAACTTTATAAGTCTATCACGAAGATTACGACTTATATAGTTAACAGACTTTAAGTTCAACTAAACAACCTAGTACAAGAAACCGTCATTCCGGCAAGTTCAAGACCATATGATTAGAAACCGACAGTCAACCACTATTCATTTTGGATCAATCAAATATATTATTAGATAAATCCAAAATGAATAGATATACTCATTATTCATCAGAAATATAAATCATACATTCAAAAATTTATTATCACACTTATACTAATTGTGGATTATGACTATATATGGCCATACCCATATGTATACAAATTTCTCTATTTTTCTGAACAATTGACTCAGAAAGTCTATTGAATGTTCATGTCAAAATTTCATTACAAAATGGAGTTAATATAAAATTTACTTATCTACATGACTACATTCCTAATCTGATCACAATCCACAAACATGTTCGTCAAAATACCCTATTTTTATGATTGATGTTAGTGAATGGATATACACTTTACTTTCATGACACATGGATTTCTAATTAAGAATGATTCTCACTATATCTGAGATACCAATCATACCTTAAGATATTTGGGTGGTATCAAAATATGACTCAAATTTCAACCTATGTCCTCTCTCCTACTCTCCCTGGAGAAACGATACTATGAGCCTGAGGTGTTCACCGGAGAGCATGAGAAAACTGGATAGTATGTATCCATTTCAAGTTGATTAAGTATATGTTGTACAACCCAAAGGTAGGAAGAATGACCATTCAGATATTCGGTGACATCAACCTAGAAGTAATAAATTAATTTATCAATGAAAATATTTAATGGTATAAATAAGAATATTTTCAATGAAAATGATTTATTAATTACTCACATTTTCTACACCAGCAATATTGACAGGTTGAATTCCAGCTAACCCCTGAGTTAATAGGCTGTGCATAGTGAACCCAATAGAAATTTATTTTGAGCATTTGAAAGTTGAAACCGCTAAAAACTTTAAACATATATACTCATTTATTCATAATTCACATATATTGAATTTTGCTATATTTATGTACCTTGCACGGAAAGCACATCCTAGAATCCAATCATTTGTAGCATAGACATTCACAAATCTTCCAGCTACCATCTGCAAAAAAGCATAACCAAATTATTATGGTTAGTGGCTAATTGTGTAAATTATGTATAACTATGTGTGTTATGATCTGAGTGCAATTGGGAAATGGGGGAGAACAAGTGTTCGATCCCTCCTAAACTGTTATTAATTATCTTATATACAATTTAGGAGGATTAGAACTTAACAGAATAATAACAGATTCTGTTAAGTCTTATTCATTAGAAAGTTCTAGAATTATATCCTAGCTTATTACAAAGAAGTTAAAAGGTAATTAACTAATTACATAATAGTCTCTTATTATATCACTAATAGCCCCCTCAAACTCATCTATGTCTGTCAATGAGGTTGGCTTTAAGCTCCATGAATGGTGTTGGCCTCAATGCTTTGGTCAATACATCTGCTCTTTGCTTGGTACTTGGAATGTGAATAACTTCTAGAGTTTTATTCTCAACTCTTTCTCTCACAAAGTTGAAGTCTATGGCAGCATGTTTGATTTTTGTATGAAAAACAGGGTTGGCAGCAAGTTGTGTGGCTCTCAAATTGTCACACCACACCTTGTAAGGTTTATCAACCTTTAAACCCATTTCAAACAGTAAATTTGCCACCCAATCTAAATCTGCAGCTGCAGCAGTAATAGCTCTAAATTCTGACTCAGTGCTTGATCTGGACACTGTTGTCTGCTTTTGAGAACACCATATTACCAGAGATTTACCCATATATACTAGGTAACCAGACTGACTTTTCCTGTCTGTTTCATCTGAAGCCCAATCAGGATCACTGTAAGCTGAAATGTTGCAATTACTGGATTTTCTAAGAACAATTCCCATGAACTGAGTTCCAGTCAGATATCTGAGAACTCTTTTCATCATCAGCCAGTGAATCTCCTTAGGTTTCTCCATGAACTGAGCCAGCTTGTTGACTGAATATGCAATGTCCGGCCTTGACATTGTTAAATACTGCAAGGAACCAACAATCTTCCTATAATCAGTTGCATTTTCAATTACTTCAGCATCAGAGAAGAAAGGTTGAGCATGTTGCATTGGAGTAGAAATAGGTTTAAGGCTTTGAAAAATGTGTTTGTTCAACAGATTGACCAAATATAATTGTTGGTCTAAGAACACACCATCCACATGCTTTCTTACCCTTATCCCTAGAAAATATTCAAGGTCTCCACACAACCTTACTGCAAACTCAGACTTTAGAATATCCAGGCACTCCTTCACCTTTTCTGAGCTTGAACCAGTAATGACCATGTCATCAACATAGACTAAAATGTAAATAACTTCATCATCAATTCTCACAAATAAGAATTCATCAGAAAAACATTCTTTGAATCCCATTCAGTCCAAGGACTGTTTCAACCACATCCTAGACGCTTGTTTTAACCCATAAAGTGCCTTTTTCAAAAGACACACATGCCTTGGTTTTGATTCATCAAAGAAGCCAGCAGGTTGCCTCATAACAATCTTTTCTTCTAACTGCCCATGAAGAAAAGCATTGCTTATGTCAATCTGTTGCATCTCCCATCCTCTAGAGACTACAATAGTGAGGACTATTTTTATGGTTTTGGGCTTCACCATAGGACTAAATGTTTCGCCATAATCTTGCCCCTCCACTTGATTGGTTCCATCAGCTACCAATCTAGCCTTTAGTCTTTCAACTGTCCCATCAGATTTTTCTTTGACCTTAAATAACCAAATGTTGTTTATGACATTATCTGTGGCAGATCTGGGTATCAATTCCCATGTTTCATTCTTTATGAGGGCATCATATTCTTGTTGCATTGCCTCCTTCCATTTAGGATCTGCCAATGCCAACACAGATTTTGGTGCAATTTTCTGAGTAGGAGTAATTGATAAAACATATTTTGAATTTCCTCTCTTTGATGCTGCCTTTGTTACTGGAATATGCACCACACCCCCTTCTCAGACTTATTAGGATGATACTCCTCATCTGAAGAGGATGAAATATTTTCATCACTTAATGAACCTTCTGCCACTGCCTGTTGCTCATTAACTGCATCAATGGGATGTTCTGAAAAAACCACAGCTTGTGAAGATTCTGCTGGCTGAAGAACCTTCTCCCTTCTAGTATAAGTCTGAATTGCATGTATAGAAGGAATAGAAATATCTGAAACATTTTCTGATCACAGCAACCTCTGTTTCAGAAGTTTGCACTGTTTCTTGCTCTTCTTCATCATCTGTACTATGATCTGACTGAACTGTTTTCTCTGAATTCATACTCTTCTTGTAGAGAAAATCATTCTCATGAAACACTACATCTCTTGACAGTGTTGTTCTTCCATCTTCCATGTTCATGCATATATATCCATCACAATTTGCAGGATATCCCATAAACACACATTGATGAGATTTGTCACCCAATTTATCCTCCCTATAGGGCCTCATGTTAGGGTAACAAATAGAACCAAAAACTCTCAATTTAAAATATTCCGGTGCCCTATGATTGAGTGCTTCATATGGAGAGATTCCTCCCAAGACACTTGTAGGATTCCTGTTATAGATGTAAACAGCAGTCATAAACGCATAATCCCATAATTGATCCTCAATCCTTGCATGATTGAGCATGGCCAGCCATGTATCGACTATGTGTCGATGCCTTCTTTCCACCTTACCCATTTGAGGATGAGTGTGTGGACAACTAAGGCGATGAATTATACCATTCTTTCTAAGATAAGTGGAGAGCTTGAGAAATTCTTTGGCATTATCACTCTGAACTGCCTTAATTTTATATTCGAACTGTCTTTCCACTAATTTCTGAAATTGAATAAAACAGTCCTCTACTTCAGACTTCCTTTTCATCAAAAACAACCAATTATGGCTAGTAGATGCATCTATAAAATTTATGTAGTATCTATAGCCCTCTGAAGAGTCCCTAGGTGCAGGACCCCAAACATCAACAAACACAAGCTCAAGTGGATTACTGTAAACAGTGGATCTTTTAAGATGATTTAATTTCTTAGATTTTGTTACACAACAATTTTGACATGGTACATGAATATGTTTAGAATCAGTAACAATAATCATCTTATTTTTATTTAAATCTTCCACTGCTTTCGAGTGCAAATGCCCTAGCCTTAGATGTCAGGTCCTTGCATTAGCCTTTTTGCCAATCTCCACATGATTCACCTGCAGTTCAGCACTCCTTATATTTATAGGGATCTCATACAACCCATCTCCTTCAGGTCCAGATATCAACACTTCTTTTGTAACCAGATCCTTCACTGTCACCCTCTGTGGATCAAATTCCATAGAAACCCTGTTATCAATACAGAACCTCTTGACAGAAATCAAGTTCTTGGATGCTGATGGAACATAAAGAAGTTGTTTCAATTTAAACATTCTATTATTTACTGAAAAATTAGAATTACCATAATGAGTGATCTTCATAGGCCTTCCATCTGCTGTGCTGATGGCCCTATCACACTCCACAAATTGCTGAACTTTTTTTAACATGATTCGTAGCTCCTGAATCTGAATACCAGAAATGATGTTCCTCCTGCATTGCTACCAAATTCAAAGTAGGTTCATCAATAGTACCTGTTTCAGGGTACCAAATAGAACCAGAACCTTTATATGCAGCATTAACCGACATCTTGCCAGTAGGCCCATTAGGTGAGAGTATTCTATTGTGTGTTGGAGGATATTTGATGATGTTCAGCCTATTGTAACAGTTCAGTGCACCATGTTTTCCAGAGCAAATCTGACATGGAACAATGTTGAGTTTAACCTTCCCTTGCTTCTGAACTCTTTTTGTCTCAACGACATTAATGCTCAGAGGGTTTGCTACATTGGATCTAGATTTTCTGATCTCTATATCCATGAACATTGTTTTTACTTCTCTATATGTAATATCATCTCTCCTTGCTGTAATGTTTTGAATCAACG
Source organism: Zostera marina (assembly GCA_001185155.1). NCBI lineage: Eukaryota > Viridiplantae > Streptophyta > Magnoliopsida > Alismatales > Zosteraceae > Zostera > Zostera marina. Next base: position 159,626 of record LFYR01001945.1, read on the forward strand.
ATTCATATTCATCTCCTAGCCTAGCCACGAGAGGACTGTTCAAGTGAAAAGAACTGCTCAAGGTATATTCCTGTCAGTTGTCACAACAATTATATTTGTCAAATTTGTTGAAATGGATCATCTCAAACCTTCATCCACACCTATAATCCCTAATCAAGATTTGGTGTTGGAAGAAGAAACGAGTGACGATCCTAATGAATATAGGAGGGTAATCAGATTGTTGCAATATCTTACTCTCACAAGGTCCGAAATTCGATTTTCCGTCAATAAATTATTACAATACATGTCTTCACCCAAACTTTTGCATTTTTTTTTTGAAGCAATTAAATTTCATTAAAAAAAAGGCCAATGCCCAATTTACATAGAGTATAGAAATAAAAAACAAAAGTAAAAAGAAATGAGCAAGAAGCTCATTGACTCTCTCCCATTAGCTATGTAGTCTAGTTATACAGTAACTAGATACATTGTCGGTCTCACATACTTCCATCATAGATGTCTCCAAAGGGTGACAACAATTCTTCTTGTAATACTCTTAATCAAAAGAGACTGATGTCTTTAATAACTTCCTTAAAAACTACCTCAGGAGACCTACTAACGTGTTGTCTGTATCTTTTATTTTTTTCCGTTCATATATGCCACGACAAACACCCAATAGCATTCCATAGCAGCCCCCAAGGGGAAGAGTGGTGCGTAATTTTTGCGCAGCCTCCGTCAAATCCCCCAATCTAATATCTGGACTGGATTGGGTGGGAACTTTAATATTCATTATTTTCCAGAAGGCGAGATTCAGGTGCTCAGCCAACGGAATTAAGAGAGATCTGGAATAAGAACAGTTGAAGAAAAGATGACTCCTAGATTCATCTTCCAAGTTGCACTTTCCAACTTCTTTACTTCCTGAACGTGTTTAGGTGATCCTATTTCACCCTCCACAAGAGAATAGAGAATTTTGTCGGCATCTTCAACCAAATTCTCTCAGCTAACATGTTCAAACATTTGCATTGGCTTGCGACGAAGAGGGTGCTTACGTACTTGTCCGGGACATAATTGGTAGGCATCATGCTTAGACTAGTGTCTTCATTTAAGGATCGCCGGATTTTGTGCTGTCGATTAGGAGGGAGATACTCGAGATGGATATAGTCAGACAAGGTACTTTGGAGTTCAAAAAAGCAGTAAGCAGTGGCCAGTGGCTAGGTCTAGCACGGAATTTGAATACCGGGCTATTACTACTACAACACTATTGTTACAAAATTAGAATGGGTCAAGAATATAATGATTGAAATTGGAATTTCAGTACCTCAACTAAGCTTGTATATCGATCAGATTTGGCTCGGATACCCAGGTATCCGAATCCGACCGAATAAAATCCGGAAAGGAAAATCCGAATCCGGAAAAATTTCCGGATAACTTTTTATAAAAATCTTAAAATAAAATTATAAAAATACAAAATCACCCTTAATAAAGTTAATTAATAGTAAATTAATCACCCTAAAATTCGGATATCCGGAAGTCAATTTATATTTATTCGGATATCCGGAAGTCAATTTATATTTATTCGGATATCCGGAAATCAATTTATATTTATTCGGATATCCGTATCCGAAATTCTTAAACGAATTCGGATTTTAACAGCGGATTTTCCGGATATGCGAATCCGTCCGGATAAAATCCGGATATCAATTTAGGTATCTGAATCCATATCCGGAATCCGAAAATCCGAATCCGGATAGTCATATTCGAATTCGAATACGGATACGAATACGGATTCCGATATACCATTTACAGGCCTAACCTCAACCTATGGTGATCAAAACAGAAAACAAGGAAGCTACCTTTCTTGCTGCCAATCAAGCATGCAACACTAAATTGAATTGTGTCGCTACTGATTTGCACTATGTACGTGAAAAGGTGGAAGTAGGTTATTTGATTGGTCACCAAAGAGCTGACATCTTGACTAAGACATTGAGGCCCAAACCATTCTTGGAGCAAAAAACCAATCTTGTTGAAATACTTTCTCAAGATTGAGGGGTTGTATTGTAGTTAGTGGCTAATTATGTATAACAGAATTACATTCCCTGTAGTGGACAGCCCACTTACAAATGGTAGTGAGAACTGTTGGTTTTGTGTACACCCACTACACCATACACACACTGAACATTTCACGGTTTCATTATTCATCTGTATTACAATTTATAGTGTTGCATTCCCCAATTTCCTAACAAAAATGAGCTTATAATAAAATATTACAAATTAATGAAATTATACAAAATTTCCATATAGAGCATTCTACAAGATTTTAGAATTGTAATAATGATTAATGATGGAATATGATTCCAAAACAATTAATAAATTAAAACATAATAAATCCACGAGAATTGGCAAATAAATATAGGGAGCAAAAAAAATGTTTACTACTTTACTGGTAATACTGAATAACAGAAAAGAAATCTCAACTAATTCATAATTCATACCTTACGAGAAGACTCCCATGGCTCACTGGTAAGAGGAATAGGAGCTCCAAGAAGAACAACTCTTTCTATAAGTCCTTCTGATCAAATCAAGCATAACAAATTAACGAGTTTATTATTGCTTCGCTAAAGAAGTAAAGATTGCTGGTTCATGAGATTAGAAAGTATTTTATAAGGTGATACAAACATACAGTGATGATACTAATTAATAATGTAAACAAAAACTTAAAAAAGGGACTAGTCCGGGCCCATTTATAGGATTTTCTAGAGATTCCCTTTGGGCTTGTTGGCCTAGTTGACAAGCCCATTTTCCTAAACATGTTACAAATCCACTCAAATGAGGAATATAAGAAGAAAGGGGGATTTTCTTTGCAAATTACCTGATTAACGGACCATTTGGAGTTGCCCCAATGTGATGATTGGGTTCAGAAATAGAAGGTTGGGGGATCTATGACAAAAATTAGGTGAGAACAAATCCCACCTTAAGTTTGTGAGACTTAAATATACAATGAGTCTTTTTCTCACATGATCCTTCTCCTATATATATGTATGCATGCATGATAATATTGATTACTAAAGAGTTACCATTGCCTTCTGACTCAGCTAAATGCTGCAAACATTTGAATATAACTCGTGCCCCCAAAGAAAACCCAAACAAAGTAACTGGTCTGAGCTTCAAAATACCTCTAGTTAGCATCATAAATATATCTAAAAAGTTTTGAATATAAATCTATAAAATTCTTAGGTTGCATGCCTGTTTCCTTGCAAACCCTTTATTAGTGCCTCTGCAAGTAGTTTTCCTGCTTGATTTGATCTGGACAATACAAACTGTCAAAGCTCTAAAAGAATGGAAACTGTAACAATCGGTATGGTTGGTGTTAGACCTGTCAATGGCAACTGCCCAGTGACTATCTATGAAATTAGTAGCTGCGAGTAAAGTAGCAGGCCAGGCTAATGCTGTAACAAGTCCACTTAACACAGTCATCATGGCACCTTGTTTCATAAGTCCCATTGTAAGACCTGCTTAATGAGCAAGAAATTCGCTTCATGATAAAATAAAACAGTGAGTAAAACTGCTAGTCAAAATTATTTACTTGATGTGATCCAATCTTGAATGGCATTGCTCATTGCGATCAGATTCTTAGATTCCCAATGTATGGCATATCTAAGGAAGGAAACAAGGAAATCAGGTGAACGTTTGATAAAATAAGCATAAAAACACTCTAAGTTCATGTCAAAAATAGATTCATCTCAGAATATTTTGTTGTAGTCAGTACATTTGATAACTCTGTGAAATGAGGAATAAAAGAAGTAGAAAAATAATTTCAAATTAAAAGAAGAAAAGGTTTTTTGTGGTTTTGTTTGCATGGTGAAGCTTGCAAAAAAATTAAATCATCATGTTCCTAACATTTGTTGAATAGAGATTGATAAAGTGATTTAAATATGCCGTTTGTATAAATTTTTGAAGTAAGATACATAACAATTAAGGGACGTTTTGACCTCACTATAAAGCTTAAATACCAGTTCGTGACTCCATGCCCATGATGTCATTACACTCATTTATCTTTGTTGTATCAATTAATATAATATAAATTACTAAAATTAGAATGAAAATAAATTGACTATATGTATGTAGATTGAAAAAAAAACAAAATAAGTAGATGAAAATACAAAATGCACTATTTCAACTATATTTCATGTCTTAACTCTTGGGACAGAAAAATAACAAATTAAAGTAATGAAAAAAATATCCCATTACCTCTCTAAGTTTATTTCGACATGTTGCCAAGGCCTTAAAAAATCATCATCGTTGAAAACAAATCCGGAAACCAAAATCCCAACAGCTAAGTGCTGAAAAAAAATAGTTTGTTATTGAAAGACATTATAATGAGAGAGAATAATGGTCATTGATATGATTCTTTATCAGAAAAAAGCAATCACATCATTCTACATATGAGATGGAACCCAGTCCCACTAAAGAATTTCCAGTAAAATCTAAATGTACACTCACACCCTGATTATGATTCTCCCCAATAGGTTTAAATTCAAATTCTTTAACAATTCCAGTCCTTCTGGCCATTTTTCGTCCAGAAAGTCCAGCTCCAGCAGCTTTGATTCACATGCATATCATCATAGTAAACATAATTATTTTAGCATTTTTACTAAACAGACATTGTGCCTTTATCATAAGAATAAAAACCAAACCTTTTCTGAAAATTGAAATGTGTAGATTAGAATCTATATTATCTTAATATGATATTTTATAATTTGATTTAGATATACATAAGGTCCCCAATATATTTCGTTCATGTATGTTTTATTCTTCACCTTTATACAAGAGAAGAACATCCTTCATATCAATATAACAAACTCCTAATTTATTCTATAGTTTTGACTTTTGAATTTTAACAAATTACTTTTACAGTAATCAAGGATATTAGTCTCTCCTTCGGATCGGTATGTCACAGATGTCTACAATTGAAACGTGAGAGGCCAATCTCCTGAAATGAGACAGCTTATCTATTTACTATATTATTAGTTTATATAACTAATTGGAAAGAGTCAATAGGTTACTAGCTCATTTCCATATCGCTTCTTTTTCTTCTTCTCTCCATGTAATTTGGGCACTGCCCATCGTTATTAATGAAAAACTTTAATTACTACAAAAAAAGTGTCAGTTACTAATCACTACCTGGAACTAATCCATATTTACGAATGTGTTACCAGAAAATCATAGTAAATTAAGAGAATATAAAGTGAAATTTTATTTTACCTCCAAATGATGCAGCAACAGCCACAGATCCAGCAACTGTTCCAGCTGCACTGGCTGCAGCAGCAAAACCACTTGCACCTATGACGGGCACAATAGCCCCAAGTGTTGGAGCCAGCGCGCCAAATCCAGCAGCAATTGCTGGAGCAGCAAGACCTGAAAGAGAGGAAAACATGTGTACATATTAACTAAGACAGTGATCATTCATTATAGATATCTTTTTGTTACAGAGAGGAAAATTATCCAGTACCACCCGTAATGGCCAGCAAGGTTCCTCCAGTCAATGCAGCAGCACCAATAATACCACCACGTTTCCATTTGGACCACTTTCCTTCAGTTTCTTTCTCACTGCCAGATTTTTCAGCTACCTCCTTTGCTATCGCCATCGCCGTACAAGCAACCATGACTTCCATTGCTTCCTATAAAAAAAATTTAATAATTTTTTGTTTAAATTGAAAGTGTTGAACCCAGTCAGCAATGACATGTCAGTCTAGTCATAGCGTAACTGGTCAAGAAATTGTTACAAGTATATTAACAGTTAGCGTGTAATTAGCAATGAGTCTGTTACAAGACAGTTAGATTACTGTGTATAAATCATACCCAATTGGGGAATAATAACTCAATTAGATTTGATTTACTGAGTTTGGTTTAACTCTTGATTTTGTGAAATCGTATAGAAAGGATTAGTTTTAAAAACGAAAATATCAAAATATGTTAAAACAAAATAATCACTACAGTTCTGAAATCTTAGTGGAAAAAACCTCCTTGTATATAAAAAAAGGAAAGGGATGTAAAAAATAAAACACAGTGCAATTCCTTGCTCATTGTAAATACATGCAAAATGAAATAAAGAAGTAAATTAAAAGAATTGACTGGAACTAGGATCATAAGTAAAATAAAAATGAACATGTTGGGTATACATAGTTACATACCACTTTTATCCATGAGATGTTGAACCATGTTCCTAATAATCTTAGTGCAACACGATGACGAGCGTCATATCCACTTCTCAGATGGGATTTTTTATCCTTTTTTGGAGGATCAGCTATACATGCAGATAGAAGTTCATAGAAAAATGCCATTTTACACTGATAGTTCTCTGAATTGTTCCAAAGCATCGACTTGTCATTTCTTAGGCTATCTAGTAGATTCTTTTTAGCAGATGACTTGGCTCTCTCCAAATTTGATATTTCAGATGTAGTTGATTCTTTTTCTGAAGTTGTTTTGTTAGGGCTATTCCTCTCGCGACATTGATATTCATATTCACGTTGCTTCTCCATGGATTCTTCATTTGAACCAGAATGTTGTTCAAAGGTCATCACCAAGGCATCAATCGATTTTGTTAAAGCGAGTTTCTGATCTAAATTTTCTTGAGAGGGAGACTGATTACTTTCTTCTTCAAAGAATATTGTTAGGAGCTGAAACATGATAATTATACTAAATGAGGATTGAGGAGTGCTTAAAAGGAAATAAATTCAAATAAATAAATAGCACAGATATTTTTAGTGTGAATCCATGTATTTTCTATATATTTATAAACAATAAAACTCTAAAAGATCATTTCCATCCAGGTTCTATCCGAACATGTTTAATTAATTCTAAAAATTCCATTATATAGTTACTTATTGAGTAAAAACTGTAAAATTTAGTTTTATTTTAAAATATTTTTATGATTTATGGAGAGGAACTAATTGAAGACCTCGTAGGGTGAGAACAATGATAGCATGTTCCAAAGATCAATCAGTATCAAAAACATCCATAAAATAATATCGAAATGGGAAACAAATTCTAAACAAAGAAAATTAAAGGAATTGATGATTAATTTTTCAATTAGGATAATCTGATTTCGCTTAAAATTGTTAAACTATATCGACGTGAAGTGCATTTGAGCATATAAAAGGGCTAGCCAACAGGCAACAGCAAAATGATGAAACAAGAAAAGTATAGACAAAGGAACTACATGTATCCAGTATTCATCCATTCTCGAAACAAAACTTACAGCTTCAACATGATGGTCTGTTATTGACAACGCAGCCGTTTCCTCAATTGCAGACCATGTTTTGGGATCAATATCAAGAAAACTGCACAGAGCAACAAATAATGTTCGTTCATTGGACAAAAAAAAATTGAACTCTCCTTTTCTATGAAGAAATCGAAAGACGACTAAAAAAAATACAAATGAGATTAACGAAGACCTGAAAACAGGTCTGAGGAGGCCGCGACTTTCATGAGTCCACAAGTCAGGATCCTCGGGATCACTACCACCACTGGATGTATCCAATCCCAATCCCTCTTCAATAGAAGATCCCAAAGGCCGGGTCTGATGGATCTGCGCCTGTCTCAGTGCCAACGCCAGTAGCGATCCAACCGCATACCTCTGAATCGGAGTTAACAAAGAAGTCATTCTATCTTCGGTTTCTTCCTCTGCTTGGAATTTTGGAGTGGTATATTTATACAGTCAATCTGTGATGGTGCCTTGTCTAAGTTGTCTTTCAAATTGGGGCAGCCGACTAGGACCCACTGGATTTTCTCTACATGTTGGTTGATTCGTTGAGAACTGAATTGAGTGAACCACTACCACGAGTCCACGACTCATCGTCTTTCTTGTTATAGAGATAATCGGGTCAAGCCTGATTATATATTCACATCACATGATTTACATATTCGGATACGAACGGTTGTGATCGAGGGATAAAAGTGGATGGACGATTTTCGACAGAAATTCTCGAGTCAGATTTTTTTTTTATTCTTTCTAAAAAAGACTTCAGGCCAGAAGATTTCATGTCGAATATAGAAACAGAGATAGCTTCCGGTAGTTCGAACAGAACAGGTAAAAATTGCGAGGTGAGTTTTCTGTCGCCGATATGCATGCATATGTTTTCTGTCAATTTTGTACATTTGCCGTGGGGGCAAACACAATGTGCTAGATAGAAGAGTTTAGAAAGACATCTGATTAAGTTGGAAGGATGGATTCGATTGACGGCAGAGGGTCTAGCAGCATTGAAGGCAGCGGTGGCGGCGGCGGCGGCGGTGCGAAAGATGAGAGAATAGTTGTGTCCGTAAGATTAAGACCTCTTAATGACAAGGAGATTTATAACAGAGAACCCTGTGAATGGGATTGTATGAACGACAACACCATCGTCTTCCGCAACAGTCTCCCGGAACGCTCCATGTTCCCCGTTTCATATACCTTCGGTAAGTCCGATCAATCGATGTGAATTCTTCTTTTCGCACTATGATCAACATCCCGGTCGAACTCCGACCTCTTTCGCTTTGCGTATGTAATAGACAGAGTGTTCGGCTGTGAGTGCCCCACATGGAGAGTCTATGACGAAGCCGCCAGAGAGGTCGCTCTTTCCGTCGTCAATGGTATTAACTCCAGTGTGTTTGCCTACGGTCAAACCAGCAGTGGGAAGACGTACACCATGTCGGCTGTTACAGAGTATTCACTGAAAGACATCTACGACCATGTACAGAACAAGGTACGTGCCAAGCGGTTTCGCCTTCATCTTTTTCTAACTGTGTTTTTTCCCCTACTCATTCGCTCGCTCACTTACAGTCCGATAAAAGGGAGTTCGTTTTGAAATTCTCTGCAATGGAGATCTACAACGAAGCAGTCAGAGATCTTCTTAGTCATGACACCACTCCTTTGAGACTCCTCGACGATCCCGATAGGGGAACTGTCGTCGACAGACTAACTGAAGAAACGTTAAAAGATTGGAACCATGTCAAACAACTCCTGTCTCTATGCGAGGCTCAAAGACAGATCGGAGAAACTTCCTTAAATGAAACTAGTTCCAGATCGCACCAGATCATCAGACTCACAGTTGAAAGCTCTGCTCGTCACTTTCTGGGAAAGAACTCTTCCAATTCTCTTTGCGCAACGGCTAACTTCGTCGATCTTGCCGGAAGTGAACGGGCATCGCAGACCATGACCGCCGGAGCAAGGCTCAAAGAAGGGTGTCATATAAACCGGAGTTTGCTTACTCTCGGCACGGTTATCCGAAAATTGAGCAAAGGAAGAAGTGGCGGGCATATTCCTTATCGAGATTCGAAGCTCACGAGGATACTGCACTCGTCGTTGGACGGTAATGCACGGACGGCGATCATCTGCACCATGAGTCCGGCGAGGAGTTATGTCGAGCAGTCCAGGAAAACGTTGTTGTTTGCCAGCTGCGCCAAGGAAGTTACCACCAGTGCGCGTGTTAACGTTGTCATGTCAGATAAGGCATTGGTGAAACACTTGCAGAAAGAATTAGAGAAGTTGGAGAGTCAACTGAGAATCCAACAGCAAACGTCGCCGCCGCCTGCTCATGCCGATGCTTTGTTGAAGGAGAAAGACGTTCTTATACAAAAGATGGAGACAGAGATGAAACATTTAATGCAGCAAAGAGATCTTGCGCAATCTAGACTACAGGACTTGGTTGGGTGCAATGATCACGATCGTCACGATATTGGGTTTAGCTTGTTGAAAATAAATTTACCCGAGCAGCAAAGTGCTTCACGGAATTGGGTGGAAAATATTTCATCGCCACTTTACTTTGATGGATTGCTTCAGGACGATGATGGGAAGGACGATATCACATCAGACAACAACGAAGAGTTTGAAAATCTGTGTAGGGATGTTAAATGCATTGAGTCTACATTTCCGTTAATACCGCCACAATCAGAAGAAGATACTAAACATATTATGGGTGTTCAGGTGATAGAGGAAGATAAATACTCCGGCAACGACGATAGTTATCTTGCTGTTCAACTTGTTCAGAAAAAGCTTGACGAACCCTCTCCATTGACATTGAGATCTAGAAGGTCTGTGATGACTCGTAGAAGTAAAAGCTGCACGTCTTCTACATTTAGTAGTATGTCGTTGTCTTCTTGGTTTGTTGACGATAAAGATGCCGACAATACTCTGCCGGAAAGAAACTGTTCGGAAGACTTCTCTCAACGGCCCGAAGGATTTACGAGGAGAAGAGCTCAAAATCTGACCTTTGGCGGTGAATCTTCTGCAGCATTGTCAGTGGAAGTTGAAGAATCACAGCCAACAATTACAGTACCCAACATCACTTCGACGGAAGAAGACAATATAGTCGAACTCCATGATTTCGTCACCGGAATGAAGGATGTGGCCAACACTCAAATGGTCGTCGATAAGAAATCCGCCAACGAAGTAATTGGCGAAAGATTTCCCCGGGGACCAAAGCAAGGCAATCCAGCAACAGAATCTTCGGAGAGTTGGGCGATTGAATTCGAGAAGCAACTTCAAGAGATCATTGCTCTCTGGCACGAATGCCATGTTTCCTTAATCCACCGGACGTACTTCTTCCTCCTCTTCAAAGGTGACCCGTCAGACTCCATATACTTAGAAGTAGAACTAAGAAGACTCAGCTTTCTCAAACGAAGCTTCGACCACAATGAAAAGGTTTCAAAGCCCACATTCGACGACGGCTCCACCGTGACACTCGTATCAAGGTACGATGGTTCCACCATCTCCATCGACTCGATCATTCTTCTTTTTATATATCAATAAAATCATTCATGACTTGTGTGTGTGTGTTGCATGCAGCATAAGGGAACTGCGACGAGAGAGGGAGATGCTATCCAAGAAGATGACAAAGATGCTATCGTCGGAGGAGATAGAGACTTTATACCAAAAATGGGGAATAGCACTGAACTCTAAGCAAAGGCGTCTTCAACTTTCTCGGCTTTTATGGAGCAAAACCGGAGATCTGAACCACGTTAGAGAAAGTGCATCTATCATCGCAAAGCTCGTAGGTCTTCTTGAACCAGGTAAAGCTCTTAAAGAAATGTTCGGCCTGAGTCTGCTAACGTTTCAAAAAAGCGGCAGTAAACGAACAAATTACTTCGAGGGAGGATTTATTGGAAAATTATGTATATAATTTAATACTAAAATTATTAAAATATTTTATAATTTAAAATTTAGTGTAAAGAAAGATTAGAAAGTAATTATAAAAAAATTAAAATTAGTCTTATAGGGCTTTACCCTTGGTTAGAGGGAACCCTTCCAGAAATTCTCGATGATCCAAGGTAACCTAAGATCAAAGAGGGGGTTTGGAAATAGTTTTCAACCAGCAATTGACGCGCCTCGGTTAAAACCTCATTAGCTGCGTCATTGCCCCAAGCGCAAAGATAAACGTTAACATAGATGTCCGTTACATTATATAATACGATTTCACCAATGATGTGTCTGATTTATCGATGTGGGACTATATTGTCAATATATAATCTTTTAAATTCCTATATTTAGTCAATGACCATTGACCACAGTATATATTATTTTAATGAATATATAATAAGGAATCTAATCAAATTTTGGAGAAATTTCTCGACATTTTTCAAGTTCTTTTGTTCCTAGCCAGGCCTAAGACTATATAAACAGGTTCCTTGCCCCAGCAGGTTAAAGGATATCGGACGCGTGGTTGGGCCTTTGTATCCTTAGGCCGGAAAGGCCCAAAGTATTCAGTAATTGACAATAGAATAGTGTGTGGTGGACCTCAATAGTCAATACAAAGGCCCGTATAACTGAGGAATGATCCATCCATATACGACTTAGAAAATTCCACCCTCAATCATCTCCATCCATCTCAATCCCCTGATATCTATCATGCGTATTAGGCCTCCTCATTTATCTTGTTTGTTGGATGCTTGTTCAACCACAAGAGCTGCTAAGCTTCGATATATCGCTGAAAAAATGGAGAAAATTCTGCAAATATTCAATATAAATATTATGTGTTTGGGATTTGTTGAAATCATGAATGAAGAGCCTGATATTAGTGATATACCCATCTAAAATCTAAATAGCTATTCAATTTCAGTAATCGGTATTTACGATTTTTCTTGCAAAATAAATAATTTTACAATGTCAATGTCCGAACATTATAAAATTCCATAGAAAAAGTCGGATTGGAGAAAATTGAAATAATAAATAAATGATTGATAAATTGAAATTCGATTAAATAAGATTTAAGATGACATTTTACAATTTACATTTATTCAAAGATCGAAGATGAAAAACTCTCCTATTCACGTTAAAATAAATAATAAATAAAAACTGATACAAGGGAAACTTGAATTTATGATGTGAAATTTATCCAGACGCGTATAATTAATTTGATATTGACCAGTTAAATGTGAAATTGTCTTCTGACTTGTATTAGCCGGCTAATAAAGAAATCAGAACCAGTTGTCAATTCTCACTAATAACCGTGTGTACGTGTTACATGTTAAAAAAAGAAGTGATTTTTCTACAATTTTGAATAGTTTAATATAATAATATTTAATTAAGTGTAATTGTGTCTTTTTTTGTAACTTGTTGTTCGAACTTTATCTAGATTGAGTCACGTTATCAAAGACGTGTGATCTAAATAATCAATTATTATATTAGACATTTAGACCGATGTCCGAAGAAGTGATGACTGATGATTGTTTAACACTTTTTAATGGTTGAATTAATATAAGTAAAAAATACAAAATAAAATTATATTTTCTTAATGGGATTTGTTGACTTGATATTTGAAAATCTTAAATAATTAAAAAAATAAATACAAGGAAAATGTCAACGAAATATAATATTTATTATAAAGAGTATTTAAGTAGTTATTTGAAAACAGATAGATATTTGGTTATTTTTGCGGGCGGGAGTTTGTTCGATTAGTGTGATAAACTGGTAACTAAAGGAAAGATCTTCGATTTTTAGATTTGGGGTTTTGGGTGTCGTAACTGTCGTTAAGACGTTAACGGAAGAGAGAGGGCTGGAGAGGAGATGGGTCAGTGCTATGGAAAGAACCGCGCTCCGATCTCCTACGAACAAAATAATGGTCAAATCCATCCACCACCTTCAACGACTGCGAACGGGTCTAAGATTACTCAACATCGAAGTTCATCGACAGAGATCAATAACCCGTCAGTGGTGAACACACCTAATCCATGGGCTAGTCCGTTTCCTCACGGATCCAGTCCACTCCCCGCCGGCGTATCCCCGTCGCCAGCAAGGTCAACTCCGGGGAGAAACCGTTTTCCTTTACGCGGTTTACGTACTTTCCAATTACACCCACCTTCTCCCGCTAAGCACATCAAGGTGTCTCTTGCCAAGAGGATGGCGCCTTCAAAGTCCAAGGAGGTGCCTATACCAGAGGAGCCTGGGGTTAACGGGAAGGCGGAGGTGGAACGGAGACAATTGGATAAGAGATTTGGCTATCCGACTAATTTCGGGACCAGGTATGAGCTTGGGAAGGAGGTGGGCAGAGGTCATTTTGGACATACTTGCATGGCTAAGGCTAAAAAGGGAGAGCTCAAAGGAAAATCTGTCGCTGTCAAGATCATTTCTAAGGCTAAGGTGCTCTCCAACTATCTATTTCATTATTACTATTTTCTCTCTCTGGAACTTGTTATATTTTTATGCTATTTCTGTATATTTATATGTTATTGATTTCTGACTGTTTCGTTGAACCAAATCTTTCCAATCTCCAATTCCTCAGTGATGATGATACATTCTGATAATCTAATTAAAGTTTGCTGTGGCTGTTTATACGTTTTTTGTTTTGTTTCTGACTTTGCTGTATTTTTTCTTCTTCGAATAATGAAATTGCATTGATATTTCTTCTGTTTTTACATCAATAATCTTTTGCGATCTTATGCAATACCTGTACAGATGACCACACCCATATCAATCGAAGATGTTAGACGGGAGGTTAAAATATTGAAATCATTATGTGGGCATAGGAACTTGATTCAGTTCTACGATGCATTTGAGGACACTCTTAATGTCTATATTGTTATGGAGTAGGTTTTCTTATTCGTCAATCCTCCTCCAAGATTATCTTATTTGGTTTCTTCCTTCAAAAAAAAAATCTTATCTATATGTAAACACTCTTCTCCCTCTCAGATTGTGTCAAGGTGGAGAATTGTTAAACAGAATTTTATCAAGGTAAAAAACACATGTTTAGCTAGTGTCTGCTATTTTTGAATTCACTCATGAATGGTGTCTTTCTTTAAATTAAAAATATCATAATAGTTTATTGTTTATTATTTATCATTCACAGAGGTGGGAAGTATACTGAAGATGATGCTAAGATTATCATTGAACAAATTTTGAGTGTTGTTTCATTTTGTCATCTTCAAGGTGTCGTTCATCGTGATCTAAAACCAGAGGTCTGTTTTTTTTAACATTGCAATAATTTATTTTTAATTAGCTCACCCTATTCTTCTAGAATATAAAATTTGGCGTCCCTCTTTCTTATCAGAATTTTCTTTTCACTACCGAAGAGGAGAGTGCTCCAATGAAATTGATTGATTTTGGCCTTTCAAATTTTGTTAAACCCGGTAATGCTTTGTTGTAATATTGAATAGTCTATATCAAGATTTGTGATTCAAATCTTCTAAACTTTCCAATTTTATATTTATAAGATGAAAAACTGAACGACATTGTTGGAAGTGCATACTATGTTGCTCCTGAAGTCCTTCATAGATCATATAGTACAGAAGCTGATATTTGGAGCATTGGTGTTATATCATATATCTTGTTATGTGGTAGTCGGCCATTTTGGGCACGGACAGAATCTGGAATTTTCCGTGCCGTTCTTAGAACTGATCCTAATTTTGACAATGCACCCTGGCCATCGATATCAGAAGAAGCTAAGGATTTTATCAAAAGGCTTTTGAATAAAGATTATAGAAAAAGAATGACTGCTGCACAAGCTCTGAGTGAGTCCATCTGCTTCTTTTCTTTTCCGATATTTATAAAAATTCAAAATTACCAACATTATTCTTAATGAACAGCTCACCCATGGTTGAGGAACCAACACCGTCCTGTCCCTTTAGATATACTTATTTATAAGTTGATCAAATCATATCTTCGTTCCTCTCCATTGAAACGTGCAACATTAAAGGTTTGATTTTAGTCATTTTTCTCTTCACTTTTATTTGATTGTTTATATTGATACATTGACATCTGAATATGACAGTCGTTATCAAAAGCATTGTCAGAGGATGAACTTATATATTTAAGGGCTCAATTTCAACTTCTGGAACCAAATTCAGATGGGTGCGTTGGTACAGAAAATTTTCAAATGGTCGGTCTGAATTTTAGCATCTTACAACATCATTGTCAATTTTTATAATATTCAAATGAAATCAGTTAAAATATCCTTAAACCATCATGCAGGCTCTCATGAAATATCGCACCGAAGCAATGGTAGAATCCATGGTTCCTGATTTTTTGACTTCAGTATGACCTTTCTCTCTCCTGATCTCTAGTCTTGATCTATTTGTTTGTTTTTAAAGATGGATAGTCCTTATTGAGTGGTTTTATTTTAAAGATATAATGCATTAATGATTTAATGCCAAGAATATGAATTCAACTTTCAACTCTAAAACCTTTAAAAACAATAAACTCATAGTTTATTGCTTGGCTTGTGATTGTGTTTCATTTCCACTCCAGTATGGACAATTAAATAATAGAAGGATGGATTTTGAGGAGTTTTGCGCTGCAGCAATCAGTCCTTACCAGTTGGAGGCATTGAAAATGGAGAAATGGCAGAAGATATCCAGCGAAGCTTTCAGATACTTTGAAAAAGAAGGAAATCGTGTCATTGGAATTGATGAATTAGCAAAGGTATGGCCTGCTGTTGATGAATTAACACATAACCAAACAATGGTATAAATTTATAGGATCCTAGGACATTTGAAACTAATAAGAGCCACTCAAACCAAACCATTGTTTTAAAGACTAGATGTGTTTGATCACCTTCTCTTGCATTGATCTGTGATGTCATGTTTTAGTTTCTATTTTTTATTTACATGTAAAATGAAAGAATAAATTTTACCATCGGAATGGCTGTGCAGGAGATGATAATTCCTAAGGCTGCTAGCTCGATTCTTCAAGACTGGATTCGACCCTCAGACGGAAAACTAAGCTTCAATGGCTACACGAAATTTTTGCATGGGGTAACGATTCGGACAACTAAAAATCAACGCCACTAATTGATCTTCACCATCAGTTCTAAATTCGCATTCATGGTAATTCTTTCATTTATAGTAGTGTCTATTACACAGGCTTCTGAGCTTCTCCTCCTTATATAGTAGTGCTCAGTGGTTGCTTCTCGTTGTTTTGTTTTATTCTATTTTTGTTCTTCATGGAGAGAGAGTAATTGGAGTCCTTAAAGTATGAGTTTTTTTCTTCATGTTTACCATTGATATCTATGTAATTATTTGATAATAAATTAGTTTGACAATGATTGGTTTGCAATTTAGCATTTAAGTTCACATGAAGTTTCTTGTTTGAAAATTATCTTAAACAGCAAAAAGTGCCTACATCGACGTGCATTTTGTTAAATGTATAATTTTCTAAAGCAGTTTGAAGAGAGACGCTGGAGTATGTCGGAAGATTGAGTTTGCCGGCGTGATGTGAAGAGAGAGAATGAAGAACATAGGGGTTGTCTACAAAACTAACTCAATTGACAGTTGGTTAGCACTGCAGTTAGTTCGTCAACAGTAAAAGTAATCGTGTGTATTTCATTGAATTAACCTTTGACTGTACAAGTTTGTTTAAAAGTAAATCAAAGTTTAACTACTTTATACATAATTACATTCTTTATTAATCGTTACTGGACTGTTAATCATATTATGCTCAACCATATCGATTCATAGATGCTGAATTTTTTTAATTAATTGGCTCAAAGCATTTATTGAAAAAATTGCAGCTTTGACGATTGAGATTCCCTTTAATCAATTCATCCTCTCAGATCAAATGAATCTGAATCACATTATTTATTAGAAATTACAGATCAGTTCTAAATTCTAATTACAAACGGTTGAATGAGTGATTGCTATCAATGGAGAGTGAGGAGGAATTGAAGAAGGCCATTGGGAGCAACTCACGGACGAAGAAGAAATGAGAGATGGAGATTTGGGCAAATCAATCCTGGATTGTGCCTCTAGACTATAGTTGTATTTATATATAAATTATAATAACAAACCCATGTATATTTGAGTGGGGTTTGTTATTTGTTACAATTTACAATGAAAAGTAAATAACAAAATATATATACTTAATATATATTCCAATATTCCTCCTCAAGTTGACGTTTGAGAAACTACGCCGAGCTTGGATCTTATTTCAAGAAATTGTAGAGATATGAGTGATGTGTATTTCTCCACTTCTGACTAATTCTCGCTCAAACTCGAAGTTAATTGTCATATGTTTCATTCGAGAGTGGAACACAGGATTATGTGCTAGATATTTAGCCCCAAGATTATTTGTCCATACTTGAGCTCGTGTGATTGGTACTAGTCGAATTTCCCTTAGTAAATTTTGAATCCAAACTGTTTCTGACGCTGCATCAGCCATAATGCGAAACTCAACTTCTGTGGAAGAGCGTGCAATAGTGGGTTGTTTCTTGGCTGACCAAGAAACTAGATTATTTTCGATAAATATAGCGAATCCTCTTGTACTACGTCGATCATTTAGGCATCTTGCCCAATCTGCATCGGTGTATACATCTATTCTAATTGAGGCTGATGGCGCAAACAATATTCCATATAAATCCGTACCTTATAAATATCTCAACACTCGTTTTGCCGCTGCTTAATGAACTGTAGTTGGATTTTGGAAATATTGACATAGTTTATTTACGGCAAACGATATATCTGGACGAGTATTTACCAAGTATAATAGTGCCCCTACCGTCGAGCGATATAACAACTTATCTTCCATAGGTTCCCCGTCAGTCGCAGTCAATTTCATAGTAGACGGTATGGGTGTAGATGCGGATTTTGACTTGTGCATATTTGTTCGACGGAGTAGGTCACAGATGTACTGATGTTAAGACATAACGTAACTACCAGTAGTGCCTATTATAACAGATAGTTTAGTAGAGTAACCGAATCTGTTACATAACTAATAAACAATAATACAGTAAAGAGATGTATATAAATAGATGAATGAATAATGGAAAAGATAATCGAATCCACTTCTTCTTCCTCCTAATTTTGAGTCATCTTCACCAGAGTTCACTAACTTCAACATGGTATCTTCACCAGGTAACAACTCCGGCTTTGTTGATCCAATTTCAGCTGCAGCAGCTCAAGAAACAGGAAGGATTGTGGCATCGTCTACAAAAGTGATAATGATGAAACACATGAAGTGTGTGACCCTAGACGGGGACAATTACTTCTCTTGGAAAGCTCAGTTCTCCGCCTTGCTCCAGGGGATACAAGCTATTACAGTATGTGGAAGGAAAAGTCGAAATCACTGAGGACTCTCCCGCTGAGCAGCAGGACCAACTCATACTTAGTTGGTTACTGTCGACTATTTCTTCGTCGATACTCCCTCAGGTGGCTGCGCTCACTACATCAGCGATGGTATGGGAATGTTTACGGCAAATGCATTCCTCTGATTCGGAGACAAGGATTCTCCACTTGCGACACCAACTGCAAACGATCCGGAAAAATAATCTGTCCGTGAAAGAGTATTTGCAAAAAATTTGTATCATTAAAGATCAGCTAGCAAACGCCGACGAGAGGATGAAGGACTCGCAACTGATCATGATCGCACTAAGAGGCCTAGGAACGGAATTCCAGCCGTTCTCGATGTCTACCACGACGAAATTCGACCACGCCATGAAGTTCCCCACTTTCCAACAGCTACTGGTCGATCACGAGTTGCAGGTAACGCCGATTCCGACGATCCAGATCGCGGCAACTCCGACGTTTGAAGCAAACGTCGCAAACAAATCCAGAGCCGACTCCGATTTTTCTGACCAACGTGAGGTGAAGTCTCAACCTTGCCGGATTTGTTTAAAAAAGGGGCATAGCGCCCTAAATTGCTACAACCGAGTTAATTTTTCCCGTTTTCCCCCAAAACACACTCGAACCCTAATGTCAGTTGGGTTAGCAACTCCAACAACAACAAATCCAAAGGTGAATTTGGCTATGACTCGAGACCATGGAGCCATGTCCATGTGGTATCCGGATTCCGGAGCCACTACGCACATTACTGGGACAGGTATGCTAATTCAAGAATCTCTTCCTTACAAAGGTAAGTCATCAGTTATTGTTGCCAATGGAGATTCAATGCAAATATCACAGTCAGGAAAATCAATGGCAAAATTTAACAATAATGATTTTTGTTTGAATAACATGCTTTTAGTCCCAAATTCTTCAAAAAACTTATTATATGTTCATCGTTTATGTGCCAATAACAGAATTTGTATGGAATTTGACAAACAAAGCGTCAAGGTACGGGATCTGGACACTAGAAGGGTGCTAGCCGAAGGTCGAGAGGAGAATGGACTGTACCAGCTTCCTCTAAAAATCGAGAAAAATAAAGTGGCACTCTCGGCGGTCACAGGTGATCAATGGCATGCTCGACTTGGGCACCTACATAACAGGGCAATAAAAAGTCTAGCAAATAAAAATCAAATTTCAATTTCGTATGAAAAATTCTCAGATTGTGAACCCTGTTTACTTGCTAAAAGTCATTCAATAAATCATAAAGCTACAAATTCATTGTATTCTCATCCACTCGAAATTATATATGCCGATATCTGGGGGCTGGCTCCGGTAGTATCATATGAAGGGTACAAATATTATGTCAATTTTGTCGACGAAGCAACCAATTTTAATTGGGTGTTCCCACTGGTCAGGAAATCGGACGTGGGAGATATTTTTAGAAAATTCAAGATTTGGGCAGAACTTCAAGGCGGTCGGCCAATCAAGAAAATTCAAACAGACACTACTCTCAAATTCAAAAAACTAACTGAGTTTCTTGACGAAGTGGGAATGGAACACAGATTCGCTTGTCCTCACAGTCACCACCAAATGGGGTCAGTAGAGCGACGGTATAGACATCTCGTCGACACAGCTATTACGCTACTTAAATAAGCAAATATGCCAACAGAATTATGAGACTATGCGGTACGAACAACTGCATTTTTATACAATCGGAACCCAAAGAGAATTCTCGCCGGAATATCACCGTTTGAGACATTATTTCACAAAATCTCGGACTATGACAAGTTACGTGTTTTCGGATCCAAATGTTTTCCGTGTCTGAAACCATATTGAAACAACAAGCTAGACTCAAAATCGGCCCCATGTATTTTTTTGGCTTACTCTCGGAAACAGGACGGGTATCTTTGTGTTTGATCCGAACACTAGTCGGTTATACTCATCAACAGACGTCGTCTTTTTGGAGGAGGATTTCTCATTAAATAAAATACTATGGAAGGGTGAACATGTAAAAAATCAAGAACAAGTCAATGTAACTCCAACTACAATTATTTAAACAACTCCAATTCTTGATCATGGGACAAATGCAACGGATCATTTGAATAATGGGCTAATTACGGATTATCAACTCACTCCTGAATCTGATCCAAATTAACTAAATTCTGAAAATTCCCAATCACTTGGGGACGACCCGATTACATCCGAATCTTCTGGATCTACTCCAAATATATCACCGACTGACAATGCAATCTCAACCAGTGTCGAGTCGCCGGAGTCAACAGAGGAATCGGAGAATGAAATTGAAGTACCGGAACGCATGATAACGAGAGGGGCAAAAGGTATTATTGTGAAGCCAAACCCGCGCTACGCTCTATCGGCAGCAGCCACACAAGTTTGGTCATTCCAAAATCAGTAAGATTAGCACTCATCCATCCAAAATGGAAGGCGGCAATGGAAGATGAATTCACGGCACTACAAAAGAATGAGACTTGGTCTTTGATCCCTCAAGGAAACAATGATAATGTGATCAACACCAAATGGATCTTCAAGGTAAAACAGAAAGAAGACGGCACGTACCATCGACCGGTTTAAAGCTCGGTGGGTTGCGAACGGTCTACGGCAAATCGAGGAAAGCGATTACACTCAGACATTTAGTCCGGTAGTTAAAGTGAACTCTATACGAATAGTTCTATTACTAGCAGTAACGAAAAACTGGAAACTCCACTAAATTGACATCTCTAACGCTTTCTTACATGGAAAGTTAGATGAACGAATCATCGTCTCACAGCCGGCCAGGTTTGAAGATCGAGATCATCTCGAATATGTGTGCCTCTTGAAGAAATCACTATACGGGTTGAAACAATCACCAAGAATATGGTATAGGAGGTTACGAGAATTCTTGATACATCTCGGGTTCAAAGAAAGTTACTCGAACTCCTCATTATTCATCTTGATCAAAGAAGGACACGCGGTGTTATTATTTGCATATGTAGATGACATCGTGCTTATAGGGTCGTCCAACCAGATAGTAAAGGAAGTTATCAAAAGTTTGGGAAAAGAATTTCCGGTAAAAGATCTCGGAATACTAAATTTTTTTTATTGCAAGTGATATATGTAGCTTCCAATCCTGTCAGTCTCCGATAATAAACTCGAGAAATATTCCGTTGGGGCCGATTATTTGGGGTTGGGAGACTTGTACTTACAGGGTCATCTGAACCTTGACTAATTGGTAGTGAATTATTCGAACTTTCAGTACCGAATACTAATGTGGGCCCTACCAGAGTTGATAAACTTGGTGGTTCTGGATTGGACCGAGGATTCTGAGAATTTGACCTTCCAGTCATAGGTGCAGCCGAATCTGATGGATGAACCGAAAGCAACCCCCATGGGCCTGATTGATTACCTGTTGACACACCTTGAGATACCTGTAATTTTGCAAATGGGAAAGAATTTTTGAAAAAAGTACAGTGACGCGAAATGTATAATTTTTAGTTTGTGGATCGAGGCAAATATATCACATATGAGATGGACTATATCCGAGGAAAATGCAAGATGTAGAGCGAAAAACGAACTTATGTTGATTATAGGGTTTAAGAAGTGGAAAGACCTCACACCTGGACACTTTTAGAAAAGCGTGTTTAGGTTGAATATTAAATAATTTTTGAAGTGGTGGGGTTCCATGAGTTTTGGATGGTATGTGATTTATAGTGAATACTGTTGTAGAAAAAGCAAAATTTCAATATGATAAGGGAACACTACCATGAGCAAGGAGTGTTAGACCAGTGTCCACTGTATGCCTGATTTTCCTTTCTGTCGTGCCACTTTGTTCATGAGTATGTGGACACGACCTTCGGTGATGAATCTCATGAGAGGTGAAGTATGTGGTGAGAGCTTGGAATTCACTGCCGAAGTCTGATTGGAAATATTTGATTTTATGCCCAATTTGTTTTCCCACCATAATATAAAATTTCTGAAAAATATCTGCAACTTCATATTTGTGTTTGATAGGGAAAAATCAGATAAATCTAGAAAAATCATCAATAAAAAATACGAAATATCTATGTCTATTATATGAAGAGACCGAGGCAGGGCCCCACACATCATTATGAATGAGTTATAACGGACATTTGGACTTAAAGTAAGTCGAGACAAGGTGGTTGCCACTTTCCTTGCCTAACACATACATGACCTACATTTAGGCAAATGATTTGAAGATACTACATGACGAAGGACCGACTCATGAGGGTGACCTAGCCGTTGATGCCAAACATCCAGATTGGCTTGAGTCGAATGAAGAATTGGTGGTAGAGTCGGAACAATCTTGTAGAGAGATCCATCATGTTGTCCTTAAAAGAGTACCTTGTGAGTAATTCGGTCCTTCACAAAGACACGAAAAGAGTCAAACACAAAATAACAGTTATTATCCCTGCAAAATTGTTGAACAGATAATAACAGAGTTTTAAGCGACGGAACATGTAAAATGTTACGTAACGAAAAAAAAAGGATCCACTTGCAAAATTACCATCACCCAAGTGTTGAATCTGAAGTTGGGTCCTATTACCTAACTGGCGGACCCGGGTCCCTGATACGGCATTGGAGATGAGATTGACTGGACATTTGGAGAAAAATGGTGTGTCGCTCCAGTGTTCGGGTACCAGGCTGCCATATCATATATGTTGATCTAGATTACTTGTTGAGAAATACGAATCTGCTATTTGAGTCTTGTTTGTCGTGGGCTGCCTAGGTATTAAATAATTAGGAATTTGTTGTTGGACTGGGATTGAGTGATATTGGGCCGACTGCATAGGTGAGGCCATATTATGTGGGGAGTTTACATTATTCATTTGTGGATTCGATCTTTTGGGCCGGGTTTGTGTTTTGATATGGATTAACCCGATATTAACATCTATATATATAACACCTGCTAAGTAGCTAGTTTATTTTACATTGTCTGGCCGTTTAAATAATTTATTTTACCTTATTTTTTTCTGTTCATAAATTATGTTTTTCAGATGGAATTGGAAAATACTATGGAAGATAAGGAACTTGTGGCATATGATAAATTCACACCTAAAGTAGAATGCAAGGTTATATTTTTGCCCCCTTCTTGCTTTGCCAAATGTATTCTCAAATCTCAAGGAGCTTATTTTAAATTCATTTAAAGTATTGAATGAATATGATATGATCCATATCGATATCTGTGTTTTCTTAGGACTAAAATATGTCCCCAGTTAATCCAAAATATCCATTTACAGTCAAAAAGAAACAAGGCCATCTGTAAATGTGATGGATGGTAATATTGACATCAGAAAGAGTTAGCGAGTTATTACTTATCAAATGCTCCTAATCTTTTATCATTTTTCATTTATTTTATATTTTTATCCACACCATGTAATACTCTAAAGACATGTTTTAGATGCAATCATCGAATGCATCTTTCACCTTCATTATAGTCAATATTTGAAAACCAAACAAACTTCATCATTTCCAACATTATTTAAACCTTGCTAATTATGCCAACATTATTTTAACCTTACTAATTGTGCCATCATTTATATTTAATTAAATCAATTAACGGAATAAACGGAATGGAATGGACTGTCGACAGATGGAACGGAATGGAACGGAATGGAATGGACTGTAGGTGATGAACTTACCTAGAAGTTGGACTGGAGGCCGCTCGCCGGACAGGAAGATCGCCGCTTGCCAGACAGGAAGATCGTTGGACTGGAGGTGATGAAGGATTTGGGGAAATAAGGATTTGGGGGTGATGAAGGTGATGAAGGATTTGGGGAAATAAGGATTTGGGGTATTAACACGATTTGGGGGTTTTTTTATTTTTTTTATTTTAAAAAAACTTAGTTTTAAAATAATTTTTATTTTAAATTATTAGTGTTATTAGCGATGATAAATTTTAAATCGTCGCTAAATGTTATATCTAGCGACGATCATCAACATATCATCGCTAATTAAACAAAAAAAAGATAATCAGCGACGATATATTCATATCGTCGCTAATATCGCGGGTTTTCTTCGAAATCCTTCTTGTAATTTAGCGACGATCCAAAATCGTCGCTAAAATCGTCGCCGTAGACCTCTTTTCTTGTAGTGTATGGGTTGTGGCCTATACCACTATAAACCGGACAAGGGTCCCTTCTTACTTGGGGAGCCCTTCCTCTTGACCGCCCTTTTCCAGCCACGTTTCTTCCGCCGTTGCGACCGCCGTCCTCCTCCGTTGAACGTCGGCATGAACGACCCTCCAGTATTGGTCGACGTTTGATTCAACATCGGGACCGGCTGTCGCATCTTCATCCTAATTTGATGGTTGGTCATGATCTCAAGCAGCTCGTCGAAAGTTACTGCCGACTGCTAGCGTCGTGGCTGCCTCTACTCCGAAGTCTGCTCCCAGATTGTTGTAGACGGTCATATTGAAGATGCGAGTGGGAATGAGCGCCCCGGCAGCCGCTAATTCGTCGGTCAGCAGCTTGGCTTGACGGAGAAAAATCGCGACGTCCTCGCTGGTCACGTGCCTGTTATTCTGGAGCTGCATCTGGAGTTGCAGGATGCGTGATTCAGACGGACGCCCATACGAAGTTGCCAAGGTCGCCCAGATGTCGGTCGCGGATTCCAGTCCCAACAATGTAGGGAGAACCTTCTCCGATAGATAGGATAGAATCCAGCTCACCGGCAGTTGATCTCTACGCCACCGAGCCATATAAATTGGACATTGTAGAGAGGGCGTAGGCGGAAGGTTCGAGTTATCAATCAGTGATTTTAAACCAAAACAGCTAAGTAATGGATTGAATTGCATTCTCCACAATAGATAATTTGTTGCAGATAGTTTGATGTGGAGAAAGCTCTGGATGGATCCAAGAGATGGGGATCCAACCAATATTTGTTGAAGGAGCAATGTTGCGTGATTGGATCCATTTGGATCAGCAATTGCAGGGATCATTATTGAGGGATGATCAAGCGGTATTGATTGCAGCGGAGTTATGGTTGACGGAGCCACGGGATCAATGCCGGCTCTAATACCATGTTGAATGAGTGATTGTCATCAATGAAGATTGAAGAGTGAGAAGGAACCGAAGAAAGCCATTGGGAGCAACTCACGTATGAAGAAGAAATGAGAGATGGAGATTTGGGCAAATCAATCCTTGATTGTGCCTCTAGACTATAGTTGTATTTATATACAAATTATGATAACAAACCCACATATATTTGAGTGAGATTTGTTATTTGTAACAACTTACAATGAAAAGTAAATAACAAAATATATATACTTAATATATATTCCAATAGAGACTTTATTCATTTATCAATTACAAGCCTGAAGCCTGCAATTAAGCTAATTACTTGTTTATATTTTGCATTAATAAAAATTACAATTGTCAGACTGTCTCTGTAACGTTATTGAATATGGTTTGCTAGGACAAAACACAAAACCAAGTTTGGATTTGTATATAATCTATATCTAGATGAATTCGGGAAAAGAAAAAAAAACTGAATCCTACTTTAATATGAACATTCTGTAAGCTCGGAAATTCCAGTTTAATAATGGTAATTGACCAAGCGGTGACAGAGCAGGTTTTAGCAACGGAATTAGATTTGGCAGGGGACTCGACTGATCCGGAAAGTGTTACTACCGACCCAGATCCGTTTTGCCCAATTCGGAAGTCTACCCAAAGAATTAGTGGGAAATAAATGTATCTGTGGTGTCTTTAAACGACTCTGTTATAAATTGAAAGTGTGATACAGAGTGTGGATGAATTTCATAAATTAAAGTTCTAAATTCTTAACTTCTGGATCCTTCTGGATATTCTATCGGTGGTAATTTTGAGTTTCCTTTCAATTCGAATAGTTAGCTTAGTAAATAGAGGCCCATTGGCCGGGCCCATAGGTTGATGATTGATATTTCACAAACAGTACTACACGGCACTCCGCCGTTTATTGATTATTTAACAAATATTATACAAATCACAAATCACAAATCAAACAAATGAACGAATTATAATTAACTAGATAGAGACGCTGTTAGGGATACCCTTTGCGGTGATTCCACCAATGCCGGAGAGATCAGACGTGTTCGGATATAACAGCTCGTAAGGCATATTCACTGGTCCATTCCTGTTCTTCAACGTTTTATTTTTGTTTTTCCTCACTATTTCGCCCTCGATTTCCTCCAACTTCTTCCCGAAGTTTTTGAATGCGATCAGTGCCTGTGCCTCCGATGTCCATTCTTTTGTCACCGTCTGCCCGAGGTATACCTCGTCGGATGAGTGTCGTGACAGTATCTCTATAACTGACACACCAAGAAGTGTCTGCAACTGGCTGGTTATAATCTCCAAGAACATGTTCTCAGGGTCAATTTCAAGCTCCTTGTAATCATCGGATCCTTCCTCCGGCATTAACTTCCGGCTGATCGTCGGTCGGTTGGGGAGGTATCCTCCGTAAGGGTACTGACCGAAATTCACGGCTGCATGCAGTGCGGAGGAGATCCAGATGATTGTACTACAGATGTAGGTCAAGTTCGAAACGCTGTCCATAGTTGGCCACCACGTTTCGTCTTTTTTATCGCCGTGCCCGACTTCCCTGATCTCCTTCCACCAGGCCACCAGCTCTTCGTCGCATTTCACTTCTGCATCGGTTTTGTAGTAGATTCTGCAGTAATCGTTCACCCATGTTTCGATTGCGCCCCAAATAGACAGACCGTCCATAGCGTATGGATAGTCCTTGATGAGTAGCCGGACTTTGTTCGGTGCAGTTGGATCCTCGACGGCGACTCCTCTTTTGAGAAGATCATTGGGAAGACTCTGATCGGTGAATTTCCAGTCCTTGTAAACTGCAGAAGACATCTCCATGGAATATTTACCTGGGAACTGGGTAGTCTCAACGATACCTCCAGCACTGATCAAAATTTGGCGGGCGAGGGCATTGATGTTCATGGTGTCTCGGTAATGAGGGTTAAGTAGTTTGTGGATCGGATGAACAACACTGAGTTGTCTGTTTGTGGCAATCACAAATGGCTCGATGACCGCATGCGTGTTCAGCCAGTGGCTGACGAGCTGATGAATACCGGCGTCGTTTACGGCAGCATATGCCTTGGCCAACTGCCACACCGATCCTTCCACCCCACCTTTCTCCGGTGTGAAAATTCGCTGGCTGGCACATCCTTTACGCATGTCTTCATGTGGCAGGCTAAGTTCTATCGCTACTGGCATCAACGTGCCGTCGTCTTCCAAGAATAGTAAGGTACGGGAAGCGTAGACCTTGCTGCCGGTATCCGAGTTTATCCTGTTGATATAGGGAATCAACGCGTCGTGGTGGTTCAAGATGTACATCCGGTTATGCCTCACAGCTTCCTCCGGTGACAGCCCATTCAAGAATTTCTTAATATGGGCTGCAGTGATTTTGCTAGTCTGATCGCCGAATATAGTTTTATCAAGTTTGCTCGTCGGAGGAAATGCTTCAAGTCGGCTGATGACCACCGGGTTGACGCCAGCAAGCATTTCACGGGCAAACTCTTCATCTGATCTCCACGCGAACGGTTGAGATTGGATGACATGAGGTATGGAATATTTGGGCCATTCAAAGCCTCTGTTTCCGGAGAACACTTTCTTTATGATCTCTATTATCGGAAAACATTTCGCCGGCTTGTTTTGATTAATATCAACGGTCGATAGTTCCAGTGTTTCGTCGTACATCTGGGTGTGCATGTCCTCTAACGAGTCGAACCGATTTGGAGTAGTATCTAAAACAGAATCCAGTCCTGGCCAAATCGCTTTAACAACCGCCCTAATAACATCTGTCAAAACATCCTCGGACTTCAATCCGTCGAACTTCTCATCCGGAGGCACATACACGTCTAAACTGCTCAACAAGGACACGATTTCCTCCGAATTTGGGTCTATTTAAAAACGATAATAATAAATTAGACTTGCAGTGACGTGAAAGATCCATGATTTAAAATTTATAGTATATATGAATAATACGATCCCTCTTTAATTTCAAAAAATACATAGTGATCGAGAGAAAAATACCGGACTGCGTTGGAGGGCGACTAGTTCTTCCACGGCGAGGATATGGGTAGTCAGTGGAGCCACCGAGCACGGGACGGGCGAGATCTGGAGATGAGTCGGGATTACCAAGATCGTTGTAATAAGCATAATCATAAACTCGATCTGATTCTACGAGTTGCCCCGGCAAATCACCTCCCTTTAAGTGCGAAAGCTCATCTTGTCTGTACTTTCTCAGAGGTTCCGGCATGTCTTTTGGCAAGTATGCCTACCATATTATACATTATTGTGAGTTATAAGTTGTCACTGTTACTTTATGACGAAGAACGTGGAAATAAATAATTATAAATAAATAATGTATAGTTAATTAGATGCATGCATGCACCGAAAATTTGATAATTACTTACATCGTTGACGAAGAAGATCCGATCATAGGTATACTTGTCGGCAGAGTACACCCATGAGTTGCAGACGAAGACGATACGACTCTTAGGTCCGGGAACACCTTCCAAGATAAGTGTCTTGAGATAGAACTCTCTACGTTGCCCACTTCTAACGATGACCGCTCCCGGCGTACCGAGCGCTGCATCCCACTCAAATTGTACGCCAAGATCCCACTGTTTTGGACTATTTTCCGGCAAGTTGTTGAAATTTTTGGTCATGTAAGTGATCTTTCCCAGCTTCCCTTTCCCTTCCAAGTCTGTTGCAGGTATAGATAATAATTGAATAAATCAAAACGTACGTTCAATTCATGCTGTATTATTAATTAAACGGGTCGAAGTTTACTTGGATCGGGAACGGTGGCGCTGACAAGTTGGAAGGAAATTGAGTTTCCGGTGAGGTCTTGAAAACAATCAAGGTATGTGTCGACAATATCACCCAAGCCTGAAACGCTTCTCCTGACGAGACAAACCGTTCCTTTTACGATAATAGTTCCTTGGGCTTCCATTAAATCGACGATCAATTGATAAAACAGAAATATTTGAGATGAATGATAAAACAGAAATCACAGTATAAAAATAAAATATGATGATTGAAGTTTAAAATCGGAGATAGATTGAAAAATATGGAATTCTTATACCTCTATATATAAGTATTTGAAATGCACGCGTCAAGTAAAATGGAGTAGAATCAACGTGCATTTTTGTCCAAACGTACAGGATCGAAATAGTCTTGTATAGCAATTTTGACTTTTTGAATTTCTTGAGACATTGATTGGTTTATTTCAGAAATTCAATATCAATTCTAGTTTCACAAGCAACAAAATCATGTCGAAAACCATGGTCCAGCCGTACGGTTACGACCAATTCAATTATTAGAAAGATAATAAGATAAAAGACGAATTCAAATTTCAATCATTAGAATTTAGAAAGATAATAAGATAAAATATAAGTTTTTAACTAAAAAAAAAGATAAAATATAAGGCGTGGCGTACGCCGCGTACCACGTGGATAGGATCGATGGTCATTTTTTATTCAAAATACGACTTCCAACTTTCCAGCTCATACAAATAAATTAACTATGCTCAACAATTAATTAACTGCTGACTGACCAGTGGCGTGACTCGTGGGGTTGTGATTTCTAATCGACCATGTATTAACATTAATTTAAATTGAGGAACAATGGCTAATTAATATTTCTATGCTAATTAGTTTTCTAACTTAATTGTTAATGAAACGATAATGAAATAGTTTGTCTTTAATTATCAGATATTTCAAAAGATATTAAATATTATTTGTTTTTTAATTTAATTCAATCCAATCCAGAGGTGTACATTGGGATAATGAAATTTAGTTATCTCAAATCATCTCATATTTAATATTTCATAAATAACTCGATTTACAATCTTTAATCATCGATTAATATTGCACTAATCTTAATTACACATGCCTTAAATATTACTTTCATTATCAATAGCTTAATTTAACTCTTGTACCTGGCTAGATACAATAAGTATATCCAATCTTCATGCTTAATAAAATTTAGAGACGTATGTAGTTTAACTACTATGATCTATAATTTTAATTTCCAACAAATATATCAGCTCTGACAGTTCATCTTTATCTTCTTCACCTTGTTGTTTTGAAAATGATTGATAGATGTACATGTACGGGAAACTTGGACTTTTGCCATTTAAAAATCGATGTTCTCAAAACCTGACATAAAATCAAAACGTGGGTTTAATCTTGATATTTAGTTGGGCCATCTTTGGTCTGAAAGGCCAATGTGAGTCCGAGTCCGATTACGTTGGACATAGAATCCGAATCTTGGTCTTCTCCTACTCTTCCTTCGACAGCCGACAAGCTACATCTGTCTTGGTTTTGAAGTTTTGATGAGCGTTGCCATTTGAGTCGGTGTGAGCGAGCCCATGCTGGCAAATCACACATGTCTTGATTTCCAACTACCACCACACTTTTAGTACGGTTGCCGGTTGGTATGTAGTATAAATTTTTTAATGATCTTACACTCTGAGATCTGAGTTCGTTTTTAAACAATGGAGGCCGTCACCGTCGACGGACAACTGAGACAAGGACGGTGGCTGATACATTTTTCTTTGATCAGTAAATGGAAAAACGCGACGGCCTGTTATCCCTCTAACCTCGCATTATTTGTTTTAATTTTATTCCTTGCTTGGCTTCTTACCGGTCTCGTTTGCTGGCCTTTTCCTGGCGGGCATGCATGGGGGAAGTACTGGTGGACGCGAGGTCTTTTCCGCCATTTCTCGTCGATACCCGGTCCTCGTGGAATCCCTTTTCTAGGCAGCATGTCCCTCATGATGGGGCTTTCTCATCGGCATCTTGCTAAGGAGGCGGAACGACATAACGCAAAGAGATTGATGGCGTTTAGTGTCGGAGAATCACGTACAGTGGTCACGTGCAATCCCGAAGTCGCCAAGGATATACTCAACAATCCGGCCTTCGTCGATCGTCCTGCCAAAGAATCTGCTTATAAACTCAGGTTCTATAGGTCCATCGGTTTCGCACCTTACGGGGACTACTGGAGAACTCTACGTAAAATCGCAGCCGTGCATCTATTTTCTCCAAAGCAGATAAGTAAGTTAGACGGGCCGAGATTTCGCATTGCGGCCGAGATGGTGGCGGAAATTAAAAACAAGTCAGGAGAGGCTGTCAATATCCGCAACTTGTTGAAACTCGCGGCGTTGAAGAACACCATTTGTCTCATTTTCGGACAAATGTATCTCTCTAGTCTTTCCGATGAGAAAAGCCGTCAGGTTCAAAAGCAGCTTCTAAGTCTTTTGGAAGATGGTTCCGATCTACTCGGAAAACTTGACCTGTCCGACCACCTTCCTTTACTCTCCAGACTCGATCTCCAGAGGAATCGTTCCAGATGCAACAAACTCCTACCAAGGGTCAATCGCTTGGTCCAATCCATGGTGAGAGACTACTGTCAACTCGATACTGATCATGCTGCCGGGAAGAGTTTCGTCGATGTCTTGTTTTCCATCCGGAGCAGCGAGAATTTATCCGACGCCGACATAAATGCCATCGTATGGGTATGCATTCCTTAATTTATATACTGTCTGGTCATTAATGAATAAATTAAGCTTGGATTTTCGGCATGCTTGCAGGAAGTGATATTTAGAGGAACGGGGACGGTTGCGATTTTGTCAGAATGGGCAATGGCTCGGATGGTGCTTCACCAGGAGATCCAGAAGAAAGCGCAGGAAGAGCTGGATAAATTCGTGGGGCGTTCGAGAGCAGTGACAGAATCCGACATGATTGAACTGGTGTACATCCAATCCATCGTGAAAGAAACGTTGAGGTTACACCCACCAGGTCCACTTCTGTCATGGGCTCGTCTGTCCAGACACGATACTGTGGTCGACGGGCATTATATACCGGCAGGTACGACCGGAATAGTTAACATGTGGGCGATCACACATGACCCGCAAGTGTGGGAGAGGCCTTTGGAGTTCGATCCGGATAGGTTTCAAAGCAAAAATGACGATGCAAAAAAAATATCGGTGTTTGGTTCGGATCTTGAACTTGCACCGTTTGGATCTGGGAGGAGGAGTTGTCCCGGGAAGTTAGTGGGTGTGTGTACAGTGGAGTTTTGGGTGGCGACACTTTTGCATGAGTTTCAGTGGTTTCCAGCATCGACACGTGGTGGTGTTGATCTGTCGGAGAATCTTAGACTCAGTTGTGAAATGGTCGAACCACTTATGGTTAAAGTTCAGACACGGTGCACTTGAACCTCTCCTTCTCCAGGTGGTCTCTACCGTTTTAACTTTAATCGTGTGGTGTACGTTTAATAGGAATCAATGGTTTTTGAGTTTGAATGGATCAAAATAACTATTCTTTAATTAAAACTAACTAGGCAGTAGGCACTGGTTGGACGGCTGGGCGAGTAACTTACAGCCGTCCATTCTGCATCAGCGGGTGTAGATAATTCTGATTTGTCTATTATCTACCTGGAGAATGGATTAATCATTGCGTTTTTATTTCGGTTAATGTTAATTAATCAAATGGCCTTATGAATTATTATAATTTTTTTTGTAAAAACCTTGATTTTATCAATGACAATTGAGGGAAAAAACTGGGGAAAATAAAATAAATAATAATACAGGAAACAAAAGGCGAGAGGCTGTAGAAAGTAATGGGCCAAGGCCCAAGTAGATGACAATTCAGAAACCTAAATCAATCGAGAAATCCGGTTTTCTGCAAAACGGCGTTCCTCACGCGTCTAAGATCTCTCCCTTTCAGCGTTCTTCCGATCCCTTCGAACACGGAGAAGGTCGTCACGTGGGATCTTGCCACCATTATATGTGGTGGTACCATCTCCTCTTCCTCCTCCTCCAAGTCCACATCCTTATCCCCATCCACGTCTACATCCACTTCCTTTTCCACCATCCAATCGCCTTCTTCGATTGTAAATCGACTTCCATTTGCGCCCCAAATCGGCACGTTTACCGGAGCCGACATTTGATATAGCCTCCCCGATCCGAATCTAACCGTTGACGGAGACGAATCCAACTTCGAAAATGACTGCGGCACGGCTTTCGCTGCGGAAATCGACGGAACGATGGTATTCGTATCATCTTGTTCCAAAGCCGCTGACAGTCCGAACTTCGCCGGCCGGAAGGAACGGTTCTTGGTGAGAAAAGAACCCCGATTCTCTGGGGTGTGACTGGGGGAGGAGACAAGGGACTTTGCGACAGACGAATAGTTGTCTACATCCGTCTCCTTCGGGGACTGCGTCTGAGTCTGTTGAATCGACGATGATGACCAAATGATATCACTCTCATCGAGTTCGAGTTCGTCCTCGAGATCATTATTATCGTAATTTGAGTTTGGATTTTGAGCAACGGAGAGAAATCGGATGGCTGGAGCGGCGGAATCGGTGTGTAGATAAGAGGCGAGAAGAGAAGGGTTTCGTTCTTCTCCCATTTTCTCTCTTACCTTCCTCCGCCACTCAAGTCTCAATTGGTCGTTTTGTCACCCATTTTATGTTTTATACTTAAGTGGGAGTGAAGAGAACGATGGATTAGCTCCGTTGTGCCACAGGAACAGCATAATAGGAAAAAGATGAAGAAGAAAAATGACATTTGGCATTAGATTGCGATCGTAGCATTACTCACTTGAATATCAATTTTATTGAACATCATCATCAATCACTTGAATATCATTCAGCCTGACGACTTTAAAAGGAAAAATTCAGTGGTGATTTTAGGCTGACAATGGGTAAGGTAGTATTCGACCCGAATACGATATCATTGGTTTTGGGTAGTGTACGAGTGATTTTTTATGGATCCGATCAACTGATTTCACCTGATCAGGCTTTTTACACGACCGAATTGGATAAGATACGAGTGATTATATTTTATCCGATTAATGAATTTCTCTCGATCCGAATTTTTGCTTGATGTCATACCGGATCCATACCTTACCCGTCGTGGTCAGTCCTACTACCGTAAACCCTTTTTGTTTTTTTTTCTTCTTCTTAGAGATCCATGGAAGTCCTATATTAAATAGGGTTGGTGAGGGTAATTAAATTAATCAAGTAACTATTTGTCACATTTTCAGCAATAGTCGTGCCTAGGCCGTATCGGATGAAATGTATATTGTCGGTGGGGCCTTAGAGATTATGATGTTTTGGCTGAAATTACGAGAGATCAGACGGTCAAGTACTTAAGTTGTGATGAATGATTGAAAATGGCCAATGGTGGCAGTTTTGTAAAACTAGATGAAAATAAAGGATAAAAACCGGATGGAAATTAAGCAAGGGTGTGAGCCCTAGATCCATAGAGTTTTGTCGGGACATATGCAATTTTCACTTAATATTATTTTGGAGAAATTATCAGAGACGGACGGACTTTAAATTTGGGACACAATAGGGAACTAGTCGAAATTGGGTACATGATGAAGATAATTGGAAGAGATAGGTGATCGTTGAATCAACATTCGAAGGTAATATCAATTATTATATTGGAAGAGTTGAATTTTTTTGAAGCCAAATTCAGAATTTTTACGATTTTTACTTAAAAAAAATGGTAGGTGAGATCAAAATTGAAAGTCAAACAAACAACACCACACCAACTCCGAGATATTTTTCATTTATAAATTACACTCCCTAAAGCCGACGTTTTCAAATCGAACTTCTCCCGATCCTAACATCTCGTTGATATTCCATCATTTCTGACAAGGATTTTGTCGGAGCAGGGATGGTGGCTGGAGGCAAGATATTCACTTTCGATGAGGTTTCTAAGCACAACCAGTCGAATGATTGCTGGATTATTATGAACGGGAAGGTTAAACTTTTTATTTATTTATTTATTTAATCCTCCCTGCTAACTTGCTCTCGAATTCAGTGGTGATTCTAGGGGAATCTGATAGTCAGTCTTGTTTTGTAGGTTTATGACGTGTCTTCTTTTATGGACGAACACCCTGGAGGTGACGAAGCTCTGCTTGCCGTAACAGGTAGAATTCAGTAAAGAAGATCGATCATACAATATCCCGGATCTCAATATCATTTTGATTTCTGCAGGCACAGATGCCACGAGTGACTTCGACGACATCGGACACAGCGAGAGTGCTATAGAATTGGCCCAAAAGTACGTTATAGGTGAAATTGACGCATCTTTAATCCCCAAAAAAGTTAATTATGTTCCGTCACAGACAACCTACAATCCAGACAAAACAGGCAACTTTATCTTCAAGATCAT
The DNA here is from genome assembly GCA_001185155.1 of Zostera marina. Lineage (NCBI taxonomy): Eukaryota > Viridiplantae > Streptophyta > Magnoliopsida > Alismatales > Zosteraceae > Zostera > Zostera marina. The sequence continues at coordinate 195,305 of LFYR01001945.1, forward strand.
ACAGTTCATGCTCCCTATCATCATTCTGGCCATTGCTTTAGGCATCCTAAAATACAGAACGTCGGTGTAAACTTGGTTTCTTGTTTCAAATGATTACTTGATATTTATCTCGTGTAATATGATTTACCAAACCATCTATCATTTTGATTGCAATAAATACTTATCCAGTGTTGCAGTTTGTTGTAGCAATTGTGGGGAACAGATAGAATTTCTACAGAATGAATAATGATCTGTTTTTGTTAACTAATGACCTTATTAACAATAGAAAAAACTTCATATTGTAAAGAATGGAAATACTATAAGGGTGTTTTCATAAATATACCAATAATGTCAATTATAAATATAGTTTTAATGTGTAATAACAAGTTAAGTTGAATGCTACAATCTATGCATTAGTCAATTAAAGAGTTTAAGTCCACTTTTGCTTCACTTCTTCTTCTTCCTTCTTCTTCTGTTAATTGACTCCAACTAACTTGATCTTCTCCTATCTTGGTTGTAACCAATCTTCTCTGTTCATCTTCCTCCTCTATCTTCTTCTTCTATCACTTTCTTCGTTGATTATTGGTCTCTGAACTTCTACACATATGATCACCTAACCCTAAACAGTGGCAAAAGGTGGACGGTTGGGATAAATAGTTCATAAAGATCAACAAAGAGGTTAGCTCGGTAGTTAAATTACCTAAACAGTCAATTACTATATAATATCCTGTGACTATAAGAGATTAATAATAATCACTTCCACTTCTTCTCGATTGACATTTGATCTTCCAGTAATCACATTCTTGTTATTCACATCGATAGACCTAATGTAAAATACAAAAAACAGGCAGGACTGTTGACTTACTGTCTTGCTTATAAATAGTGCTCAAATTATAAATTGTATAGAGAAAGATTGAAAGAGAGACACTGCAATGAGGGGAAAATCGAGACTACGAAACTTTGTCATGAAAGAACACAATAAGGTCATGTGCATCGTCCAGTAACTTCCAGACATCTAAATGTCCGGCCATGTTGTTGCACTCTTTCACAATATCTTCCATGCTGTTATACTTTTCAATTATCTGTTTTCGCCTCTTCAAAACACATGCCGCAACAGCATAGAGAAGCAGGTCATCGCTCGGTGGAGCCTTCATTCTACTCTTTCTCCATGACGATTTTCCTATTCTGGCACGTATGGCTGATTGGTCTGCCCACATTACCTCCCACAGACATACGGTTTGTTCGAAGCTGAGCTCTCTTCTGAAGAGAACTAAAACCATTCTGTATACGAAGAAGCAATCCTCTGCCTGAAGATTCTCCAAGTGTTTGTATAACTGAGCATCTTTTGTTTTAATGATTTTGGAAACAATCTTCAATTGTCTTTGGATGCCAACCTCATCACGTCTGAAATTATGTCGGGCTTTTCTCATGAACCCTGCAAAACACCAGAACGCTTCATGATCCTTCTCCATTACAGCAAGTATTGGTGAGAGAAGGTCACTCATTCCTTGACAGTAGCCAGTTTCTCGATCATAGAGAGCATACGATTCAAGAATGGCAACCAGACGGGCAGCATGGTATAGTCGGTATGACTCAAGGTTTTCATAGTCCTTCAGCCCAACGAAATCAGCATGCTTACGTGCACAGTCTTCAGAAACTGCAGCTTGCTTTGGAGAATACACAACCCATTCCGAACTGGCACGAAGAGCATCTAAACGTATTATACGCTGCCATTTGCCAAAATCCTCTGGAGTCTGATATACATAAGATGAATTAACTTCAAGGGAAACAATACCGTCGTACTGCATGCCAATCTCATCTCTCATTTCCATGAGTGAAGGAAGTTTATCACTTTCAAGTTCTTCAAATGAGCAATCACTATCTGAAGTTACATTGACACATGTGGTGTCACTTTCTTCATCTTCATCACCTTCTTCATATTCATCATCATCATATAAATTGCAGAGCAGTGGCTGGTTTACGTCATAATCAGATTCCTCATCTAAAGAACGCCTAGAGCTAAGTAATATGTCATCAGAGTACAAAGATTTAAATTTATTGATGGAATGGGGTTTCTCATTGCTTCTATCACCACTCACTTCCTTCAATTCCATTGAGTTGTCATCTGTAGGTTTCAAGAGCTGACGACATTGTCTCCTCAGTTTCTTATATTCTTTCCTGTAAACACAATGTGCATTAGAAAATTAGAAATCATAATTATGCTAAATTGCTAGCAATGGCGAACCTGTTTTAAGTAATAAACCGGTTTGTTCACTAGATTCAAAGATGATCATCATTACCTAAATTGCTAAACATTCTTTATTTATAACTGTGTTGTCATTTGTAAACAGTGTATAAAAACAGACCCATATTTAATTGAAATAGTATATACTATTAAAACGTAAGATTCATATTTTTTAGGGTAAAAATATAAAGATCCATTAATTTTCAAACAAAGTCCCATATCGCTCAAAGACAAAAAAATATAGACAAAGATAAAAGATATTTTTAGAAGATAAGGACAACCTAAATTATGATGAATCTATGCTCTGATTAGCTAATACTAACTTCAACCCTAATACCTTATACACAGCATTATATATAAATCATATGGCTTAAACTTCAATATTGATAAAATTAAGCATTTTGTTATTTCTCAGAAACCCGTGCTATCCCTTCAAATAACATTACTGAGAAAAATAAGTGAAATTAGTTTCCGTATATACCTTTTTTTACTTTTAACGGCATGTCTATCAGCCTCGGAACTGTTGAGATCATAACTGCATGAAATATAATACAGTTAAAAAAAAATTCATGTTGAATACTTGAGAGATTATATGTCAGTCAAACGCGAAAATAGGACTATATTCATATAACATATATATCAACCAATCTAATAAAGTTTAATATACACGACTATATTCTCACCAATCAAAACTCAATGACATATTCCATATTAAGACGACTCATATTAATCATATATTAAGACTCAAATTCCATATTCTCCATTTCTACGACAAATATATAAGTGAACGTTGTTAATGATATTTTTTTAGGATTAGAAAATGTTTAGGAAAATTTGTTTAGAAAGAGGGTGTCGTGGAATTCCTCAACAAATTGATCGTGAAACTTGTGATAAGTTAAAACATTTTGAACATTTGAAGACTTTATGCAAGACTGAGGAATTTCATGATTTTCGTAACAAACCCTAAACCCTGACAAATTTCCCGAAAAATTATATCCCTTTCCGCTTTATATGATTGTTTATTTTTTTAGAAAAATATGCATCAAACGGTCAATGTACTATTTTCATGAGATTTTTGGAAGAAAAAGGGAAAGATTTAAGAAAATTCTCATCATCAAATGTCAATATGATTATGTAAGTGTTGGATAGTAAACATTTAAATCCCAAATTTTCATCATAAGGAATCGAATAAACTTACACAGCCAAGAGGAAAGGCCAAACCTCTTCTCTGATTCTTGGATCGACACCCTGGTACAAAAATCAATTGGCAATTAAGAAAGAACAGAGGAAAATATACAGAATCAGATGATCCAATGTTAAATGTAAAAAAATAAGATTACTAAGAAGAACTGAAGAAGTCCTTACTCCTCTGCGAACTTTCTTTAGAAACTTAACTCCACCATCCAGAAATTTTCCATCTGGTGTAAATAAGTTCTTCCATTGATGCTGTGAAAGAGCGTGTTTTCTTTTTCTCCTAGACCATGGTGATTTGAGACTACTACTGGAAAGAAATCATAAACATGGCATCAAATCATCAATAACAAATATATCAAAAAAAAGAAACGTGAGAAATCATATAATGGAAGAACTTAAACGACCAAAACAACCGACCGACAGCCGACGCCCACATAAAAAATCAAATTAAAAGAAAACAGGAAAGAAGATTCACCGATCGGAATCGTGTGTTGAGGAGGCAATAATAAGAAGATACCGCAGAGGAATCCAGGACGAAACCGGTGGAGACGAAGATATGGTAGAAGAAGATGGCTCTGCCGCCGTCGAAGTTGAAGAAGAAGCTGCAGTAGCAGTGTGAGATCGGCAGAGGGCTTTCATCTATTTCTCTTCTACGAATTTCTCTGAAGAAATCCGCACACCGGAACAACAGCTACAGCAACAATAAAAGTCCACCTTTTCCCTCCAGTTTGGGTCTTATTTTCGACTAGCAAAAGTGCAAAACAAAACGACGCCACTGGCGGCAAAAAAAAGCGAGTCCTGCGGCCACAGCCGCTTCATTCCACCTCTATCTTGCCTCTTAGATCCACACAAACTGTGTAAGTCCACTTAGGTATAGATCCGTTGGTAAAATTTGACTTCAAAGTGGGAACATTTTACTCGATTGAAGAATCTCCGAGAACACAGTTTCTGTGGAAACCAAGAATGCAAATCAGATCTGATTAGGTGAAGAATATCCGATCGGAGATTTTGGAGTGTGACCCTCCCTGAACACCACCGCCGGGTTTTTTTTGTGGATGGTTGGTGTATTGATTTTTAGAAAATGACCGCCGAAGCGCCGAGTGATCTTATTAATTATTATAATATTATTAATATAGAATAAAGATATGCAAAATTACAAATATACAACTATACAATTAGATATTTAGATTTAGGACCATAATACCAGATTATCATCATTATTCATTAATAGCATTTACAATTTGGATTTACCAAATATTTTAAATGGCCGACTTTACAAATTGAATATTTGGGTGTCATTCTGCGAACACTAGAATCTTTGATTTCGAACATCTATTTATCGTAATCAGTAATTAGTTAATTGAAAAGATCTCAGCCACTCGTTAATTACTGAATTAATAGCAATGATAAATTTAATTAATTAATAAGATCTTGTGAGAATTGAATGGAAATAAGATCGAGAATTTAATTAGTAATTACGGATGGGTCGACACTCGAGACCGACTTGTTTCATTTTTAAAATGTGCTGCCTCAATAACACATGAGATTGATTTGAATTGAGGAAGAAAAATGGATTTTAAATTCTTAATTTATTATTATCGCGTGCAGTGGTGTTTTCCCACATGGGATTATTGTAAGATCCGAAGAAACTCAGAAAGAGATGAGATCATGTGAGAATATGATATCATATTATGATTGACTTTAATTACTTGTTTTTTCTTCCCATGATTAATTAATTTTGAAACAAACTGAATTAATATTGACTGTCAATAAAATAAAACAGGTCTGAACCCTGAAGAATCTTTTAAGACCAACAAGAGAGCATCCAAGTGAAGAAGAAGCAAAATATGGTTAAAAAAGAGGAATATGGTATCTATCCATTGCGATGACTAAATTTCCACCGATATCATTGATCTAAATCCATTTTCTTCATACTGTTGTTCATCACTGATATTGTTTGCTTTTTTTCCCATCATTCAATTCAATTCAAATAAATGTCTTTTTTTTTTTTTTTTTTTTTAAAGGCGATTTATATTAAAAATAAAATAAAAAGATTACAAACTACAATAAAAAAAGAAAGACAATTAAGTAAACAACTAAAAGTACGATAGGATGTATGGAATAAGTATAGTTTGTTAATCCTCGGCTTGTAGGTCAGTAACCAATAGCGAGACTTCCTCTCACCTTCTGATAGTTGTATCTTCTAAACTTAACCTGTGCGCTTTTTTAAATAGGCGGTAGTCATAGATGATAGTCAAATCTCGTATGAAATCTCTTGCAACGACTTTTACCGGCCGAGAGAGCCTCTCCTCGTGTCGTAGATTCCTCTCCCTCCAAAGATGTCATATAAATATTGCAAGTGCATTCCAATGTAGTCCCCAGCATGGTGCTGACTTCCTGAATTTGGATATCCCTTCCATGATATCACCCACCCTTATATCTCCTTGCTTTATCTCTGTGATACCCATAATCTTCCACAGTGCATAATCTGTCAAACTTGTAAATTCGTTCCAAAGAGTCCAGCTGAAGTCGCAATTGAAGAATAGATGGATTGTCGTTTCCTCAACTGTATCACAAAGGACACACTTTGCTGAAACCACTATCCCCCAATTCTTTAATTTATCGAATGTTTTTAGCTTACCCCATCTCAATCTCCATAAATAGAAGGCCATATTTGAGGCACGACATGTCCACACTCCTACGGCCAGAAGATCAGAGACGGCTGTCGGTGATAATTTTGCTCTTATAAGGCTCGATTTTATATTATCGCTGACTGAGCAATCTAGCCCTGCAGAATAGCATAATTTGATATCCTCTTTGACTCTCAGAATGCTAGACTAGATCGGGGAATCTTTGGGATGGATTTGGATTTCCGTCAACTCTCTCCCTTTGAAATAGCGTGCTCGCATCCAAACCGTCCATGGAGAACTCCCATTCCAGATTCTATATGCCCATTTGACCCTAGCAACTCTTGCGAGTAGCACCGGATCCGCCAAGCCTAGAGCCCCGTCCTCCTTAGTCATAATCATTCTGCTCTATGCCATACCTTTAGAATCTCCCCACATAAACCGATAAATGATTTGTCATGCTTTTTTGATAACCGTTATATATGAGAATTTTGAAATATTGAAACCAATACTGTAACTTCCCTACTAAAACCCAATTTGCAAGTTAGACTTTTCCTCCATATAACAATGCTCTGTTTTTCTACTTTTGGAGATACAAATTTAATTGATCAATTAGTGGGGCACAGTCCTCACCTACTTATATAGAGTTTACACATTAAATCCCTAGCTAACTACTACTAACAAACTAAAAGCTAAATAACTATTGTTATTACTAACTATTTAACAAATTTCAATATGGTCGATGTATTATCTATATCATGAGAATTGTGAAAATTCAATATAGAGGTAGACTCGCTCTAATTACTAAGAAATAAAATAGCAGAAAGAAACGGTGGGATTGAATTTATTTGAATGAATTAACGAAAATTGATCGATAGAATCAAATTTGATTTCAATAGAACAAATTACAGAGATGAAGAAAGGTTGAATTGAAAGAAAGATTAAATTAAGATATTAACCATAGTTAAATAATAACTAATTATGTATATAATCATAATTTTATTTCCATATAACATTATTTCTATATTGGATTGTTAGATCTCGGACTATATAAAAACCAACAACTTTTTTTTTCATTTATCGAAAAGCCAATGACGGATAACTTAGATGACTATATCATGAGATATCTTTTTAAAGAATCTCCCCTATAAATACTTGCATAATTAACTCATCTGTAGACTGTAAAACCCTCATTTTTGTGTTTCTTCGACATCTCTTATCTCTTCTTTGCACGAACCTCTGTGACAATACATACGTTAGACTTTAATTAGGAACCCTCGTATTGTCTTGATCTTTGGCTCTTCGCTCATGTTTAACCCTGCTCTACGCACACCTCCTGCTACTCTCAGCACGTAACTCTATCACCGCATATTGTATTCTTACACTCATAGTCATCGCCACTGAACCACCAGGAAACATCTTCATATTTAGTCGGACACATGATTACCAAGAGGACAATTACACCATTACTGTTTACCAATCTTGTTTTTACTAGTTCATGGGAGTACGTAACATATCGATCAAAAACTAATTTGACAGATCGATCATATTCATATAACAATTACAACATGAAACATGCATGCATTCCTATTTTCAATGCCATGCAAATGGCATTTGTCAAACGCATTCGATTTCCAAAATCTCACCCAACAATTTGACACCAAAAGAGTCTTTAAATATTAATTTCTTCGATCAGACAGATAGCTTAATTAAAGCTAAAGCACAAGTCCGGCCATGGATCAAGAAGCTGTACACACTGCCATGGAAGAAAGCCTTGTGCTAAGACAAGGCACAGACACTAAGCACGGTGGTGAAGCATGTCACAAGTTTTCTATGGATTTTCTAGGAGAGCTTGGGTTCCCAAAGGATGTGTTTCCTCTAAAGGATCTTGAAGAGTGCGGTCGAATTCACGAGACTGGTTTTGTGTGGATGAAACGGAAGACTTCATCCGAACATTACTTCAAAGGTACCGGCACGCGAGTGAGCTATGCACCGGAGGTCACTGCATACGTCGAGAAAAACAAGATGAAGAGGATCGTAGGAATAAAGTGCAGGCAGATGATGCTGTGGTTGCCTATTACTGAAATGAGCATAGAAGATTCTGATGCCAAAAGGATTTATGTCAAAACATCATTGGGGATTGGCAGGTCTTTTCCTTTCTCTGCATTTCAAAATGATGACGAATTCTGATGCATGCAGATCGTCCCAAGAAAGATAGATGGCAGAGATATCAAATATGGCTGAAGTACAAGCTCCAAGGATAATCATCAAAGAATTATAAAGAGGAAAGAATAAAATAAAAGCATATTAGCTCAAAGGTTTAAATTATAAAGAGGCTACTCGCACCCTGAGATTTAAAGATTTAAATTATAAAGATCAATGGATTATGGATGCTAGTATAATATAGACTTATAGTAGTATGCTACTCGCTAGTATATATAGTTATACTTTACACCCTGAGATTTAAAGTAACAAGGGAAACCTGACAATAATTAAATCAATCAGCAAAACCTAATTATAGGATTAGTGGTGGGCTTAATTGATAATTAAAAGTAAACTTTTTATAAACAAATTCAAAAAAGTCCATCACTTACTTTTTATAAACTAATCCCAAGCATTGCAACAAATTCAAGGAATAAGAAGATGTTTATCACTCCAAAGTTATGCTAAGATTCCACATAAGAATGTTTTTATAACTTCCAATGCAATGTTTTAGGGATACAATATCCTCCCCTCATAAATTAAAAACGTCACACGAATACACATAACAAAATATTGTTAGTTTTTTTACAAAGCACCGACTCTTTTGAGTCCTTCATAACCCAATATGAATCAGGTGGCTTCAATACAATGTGCATATTAATGACACAAAAAGACAGAGGTTGATCGAAAAAGAACCTCCACCTGATAATCGCTCAGTAGTTAAAGATCATAGCACCGAGGAACATGTGATTTACGAGGGTGCTGCTGCTGATGATATGTTAGCTTTTTGGTAGATACATTCGTTCCTGCAGATAATATTCGATGTTTCGGAGATGTGATAACAATTCACCAACTTAAAAGACTCGCAAGAATACTAAAGAATCATAATAATAAAACTCTGAAAATAACATTTATATTAAGGTTTTTTATACACACCTGAAGAAGCCGAAGAAAACATTAGACGATACTGGTACTGAAAATATCAACTCTCCCCACTCTCCTCTATTCTCTTCCTATCTTCCCTTTCTCTATTTGCATTACTTATCTCTTGCACTAACTGAAATGTAAAAAAAATAAGTCACATCATTGAAATAAAATATTTCTAAATCCACATGAGATAAAAATATGATATAGAACCAGTTTTTTCGGGTAAATTAATCACGGTTTTAGAGAAATTAAAGTGGCACAGTAAAAAAATATCTAACAATATGACATATGCGAAGGAAACTCCTCCTTGAAGAGTAAAACCTCTTGGTAATATACCAAAACCCATATAATTTATATATCCAAGAAGTAAATCAAAGTGGGTAGGAAATCATTGGAGTAGGACACAACCTCTCAAGATTTCCTTTACAGTGATGCACAATCTTAATAATAAGTAGTTAATATCTTTTTTATCAGGTTAACAGGTAAAGATGTTTCAAATAAATTCAATCAAATCAATTATATCAACAAACCTATTAAGCCTGTAAATGATATACCGAATATGACTATCCGGATTCAGATTCGGATACCTAAATTGATATCCGGATTTTATTCGGACGGATTCGGATATCCGGAAAATCCGCCGTTAAAATCCGAATTCGTTTAAGAATTCCGGATTCGGATATCCAGATATCCGAATAAATATAAATTGACTTCTGATCCGGATATCCAAATTTTAGGGTGATTAATTGACTCTTAATTAACTTTATTAATGGTGATTTTATATTTTTATAATTTTATTTTAAGATTTTTATAAAAAGTTATCCGAATTCGGATTATCCGGATTCGGATTCAGATTTTCATATCCGGATTTTATCCGGTCGGATTCGGATATCCGGATAATTATTCGGATTCGGATACCTGCATATCCGATCCGAATCTGACCGATATACAGGCTTAAAACCTATACATTGTCACATGCTCAGACAGACGAAAATAAAATTATCATTTTGATTCTCAAATGGCTGAAAACAGTTCACCATTCTGAGGTCCAATCATCTCCAACATATTTACTAATTTAAATATGAAATTATTAGCATATTTTCCTTCTAATTAATATAAAGTTTAAATATTAAATGTCGGATCCAAAATTGATAATACCAATAGTTTTTACTAAATATTGTATACAGTCCAATATTCTACTTTCATTTGTTTTCTTAAACAATATGGATGTTATATAACAACGTGACTCCTAGTTTGAAACTATTGTAAGTTGTAACTACCTGTGCATGTTTAATTTTTGCCGTAGTAAGTTCATCTGTTAGTCTAGACACCCTGCAAAGAAAGAGGTAATCGGGTAAAAATTCATAACATCATTTATTCATTTGGAAATTTTGTTTCTGAGACTTATTAGATATATAGTATACCTTGTCTGCATATCAGAAATTTTCATAAGCAATAGCTGTTCTCGTTCTGAAGCAGCTGGTTCAAACTACACAATAGAGTAAATTAGTATGCAGAAAGAAATAAAATCTTACTAATGAATACAAAAATGAAATCAGTAGTAAAAAAATGAAATCATGCAGCTCCTATTATTATAATCAAAAGAATAATAGCATATCCAAATTCTATTTCTAGCATGAATTGAAATTTCCATTTTTATACTAGGCACACAAACGGTCTGATTTTTATCATTTATAGTAATCTATCAGTTAAAAAATTAGACATGACAAAGGTATTTACTATTTAGCACCGAAATGTGTTCAATTTTAGAAGTTACTCTTAAAGTGTAATGTTAAGTCTGACAACATATTACGTGATTTACTTAGATGTTCCGTAAATATAAAAAGTTAGTTCCTTCCTTCTAACAGCATATGACAGTGAAAAAGTTAAATAATTGACCACTCCATGAGGTTATGCATAAAGTGAGTGCAAACATGACCAATTTAGGGAAAATGGAATATATGGCATAAAGTTTATAATCAAAATATGAAAACGTGACGCCTATGCTGTGAAAACAAAACAATCATTAACATTTCAAGTAAATCTAAGCACCTGGTGTTCAGTGATCTAAGCAAACAAATAGAGAGGATGATGATATTGGTTACATATTGTAGATTCGTAGCATTTTCAGTATTAAACTGCAGCATAATAAAACTATAATACCAGGCCAAATCATTCATTAGATAAGTAAAATGTATTTTTACAATTTTGCCTTATAAGGTTTGCAATGAAATAACATATGCTGGGAAATAATTCAACCCAAGAGACCCTCCTTGCAAGATGGAGTGGAAAATGCCTTTCTTATGAGAGAAGAATTCAACTGGATAATTACATTATTGCTGGAAAGTAAACATAAGGTATAGTACTAACCTTCTCTGTTGAGGAAAAGGTGAGGAAGTTGACTTATAAAGTTATTTGAGATGGAAAGAAACGGATCCTCTAGTTCCAAATGATCCTCCCCAAAGCAGGAGGTCTAGGAGTCAAAAATCACTCCATGATAACTACTGCACTGCAGTTAACATTAAGAGAGCTGCAAAATATTGGGAGAAAAACAACGTTCTAAATGCACGTGCAAAAGCGCGCCTAAGCTACCAGGAGACGCTTTGCAAGACGCCTCCACGTATTGGGCCTTAATCGGACCGGACCCGGATCCGATTAACTTAAATTATTTTTTAAAATAATCTTCCCTAATACTCCCCCAGTCTGTGCTCCCTCCTCCGGAAACTGGTTTTGAGGTGGAAAAAAAACCAAAATATATGAAATATAAATATCTGAATTAAGTATTTAAAAATATCTGAATTAAATATTTAAAAATATCTGAATTAAGTATATAAATATATGAAATTTATATATTTTTTAAATTAGTTACCAAATTATCCCTGGCGCACAGTGCAATTGCGCATTTAAAAGTTTGGAGAAAAATGACTCCGTCCTAGACCCTTAGCCTAATTGCTAATTGATAAATCCTTGAACTGCAGGCCACACAATATAGCTCTATGGAGATCAGGAACTCCCATCAAGAATCTAGGAGGAATTACCGAAACCATTAAGGATAGTAGCCACAAAGACCCTCTAGCTGAAGGAATCTGATCCAATATGCCAACAAAATTCTCCATTATGATATTGAGAATTCAATGGGGCCATCTCAAGACATTCCTGAAACTAAAGGCTTGAGGAGTGCAAGTTCCATCAGCTTGTCTCCTTTGCAACATCCAGGAGACGTCTATTCTTTAATTTCCCAAATTCAAGAACCCACTAGCAGAAGAGCTAAACCACTCATTCTGGAAAATACTGAACATTCTAATTGGAAAATGTCGATGGGTTTCTAAATTCTAACCCATCTCCTTTTTTTTATCTCCATGTATCTAGGGAACTTCCCATCAATTATTAATGAAAAAATTTAATTGCTTCAAAAATAATAACATAACATAACAGTACTTACTAACAAATCGTTCTTTGGATTGACAGCTAAAGAAGACATCGCCAAGAACATATCTAAAAAACATTACAAGTTTATGTGTTATGCAATATTTTTTTGATAAAGCAATATGGCATAATGCAAAAGAAACTTTTTCAAACCATCAGATTGATCAGTCTGATGCAGGCTATTCAGCAAATTATCAATAAGATCCTGTAGACAATAGAAGTCACAGTGATTCAATATTTAAAAAGAAAACAGATTCCAGCAAGAAAAAAAGTATGTTAAAAATATAGACAGAGTCTGAGATAGAAATATCAAAATGAATAGTAAATCAAACTTTACTTACATGTTGAAATGATGTTTGCTGGTATAGATTCTGAAGATGTGGCACAAGAATAGAAGTTGGTAATCTGCTACTACCAATTTCATTGATGAACTGGTCGAGAAATAAATTTAGAGGTGAGAAATCGAAAAAAGATGAATTGAAAATAATAAGTTACCAACCAACCCAAGTGTAATCTCTTTGTAGAAAAATCAATTGATAATGGATCTATTAAAGCTAATTAAATATGGTCCAGTCAAAGAAGGTTGGTTGCCTATGAGAATCATAAGAATGTGATTCTTTTATCAATTGCAAGGACACCTGGCATGCCATCTTTTCATTTTAGCTGAACTACATAAATCTTGTATTGTCTTTTTTTCTTTTTTGGTTTTTGATTGCTAGCTTAATCCTGCTTAACCTTGCAAAATCTCATTGGAGCAGATCAAGATAAGATCTGATCTCAGTTACTGTCTCAGGACACCTCGGTTTCTTGAGTGTGTCTTTAATGGTCTGAATGGATTTATGAATTATGAATCTGTGATTGGCCTTAGAGAAAATTAGGACATCATCAACAGATATTAATTAGTGGGAGCAGACTTAGGTACATGGCCCCATTTAACCATGTAGGTATTAATTTTCTTCTCTTCTATCTCTTTTACTAATAAACTGCTGAGTACATCCATGATCCATCAATAAGTTGAATAGGATGGGAGAGATGAGGTCACTCTGTCTGAGCCCTCGTTGGCTTTTGAAAGGCCTCTTGAGGGGTGAGCCATGAATCATTCCAAAAAATGAAGCAGATTTCATGCAGACTGCTAAGTACATCCATCACTAAGTTGAATAGGACGAGAGAGGAGGTCATTCTGTCTGAGCGCTCTGTCTTTTGAAAGGACTTGAGAGGGGTGAGCCATGAATCATTAAAAAAAATGAAGCAGATTTAATGCAGTTTCCTATGATATATCCGAATTTTCTGAAAAACGTCATGGCCTTTTGAGATAGCATCCCATCACAGGATATCAAATGGCCTTTTGAGATTTACAATAAGGCAACATATTTTATAGGTTCTTTCCCTGCCAAAATCATGGAGCATCTCATCTGCAATAAGTGTTATCTGAAATAGTCGATCCTGGCACGAATGCTGTCTGATTTATCAGAAACTAGCTCGCCTGCCACCTCCAACATTCTTACTGCAATAATCTTGGTTAAGAGCTTGTGAATCAGATTGACACAACACAAAAGATGGGCCTAAAATCAGCTAGGATTTCTGCTGTTGGTATGTTGGATACAAGGGTGATGACTGATGAGGGTGTGCTTTGTGGTCCAATGGAAAAATCTCCAATTCATCACATAATAGTAGACTTGAGTCGGAACTTCGGGAAAAAGAGGGTTGTAAGGCCACAGGTTCAAGAAGCTTTTTGAGGCTGAAGGAGAACAAGATAGTCTTAAACTCCTTTGAGAGCTTCTGAATGTCTGAATCAACCAGTTATTCATTTCCTTAAATATAAAATTGAATGGACCATTGGGGTTCTGCAGGAAACTTTGAAAACTTAAGAAAAATAAAATACATTCTCCTCTTCAAGCTTCTTCTTGATCTGATTGGGAGCTCCATCTCTGTATAGTAATATCAGATCTTCCTGATCTTCTCACCTTAGTGACTTAGTCTCAAATCTCAACCAGTTGACCATACTCATTTACTTTACATCAGCCTCTTTATCACCGAGTTTGTTCTTCAATATGTGCGGGTGGGAGATTATTCACACTTGTCTACAGAGTTCAACCTGTTTGGAAGAAACCTTGATCCCTAACCCATATCTTTGCTAGCTCTTTAACTTTCCTCTCAACTTCTGCTGGAGCCTGAAGAGAGCATTGCCACAGACAGGGGTAACTAATCCATGCCTGGCTAGATCCAGTTAGTGAGCTATGAGTTAAAAAGTTCATCTATTAATTAGACATTATCACATTATGTGACAAATGACAGTGGTTAGACAGGTTCATTTTCAGTTACATCTCAGGTACTTTTTTTATAATATTGAAATTTCATTCATGAAAAAATGTCACTAAATCCATGCAAATGAGTGTGAGCTCATGGTTACTAAATCTACATCGTGGATACCTTCTCAAGTTTTTCAGGGTTAACGACTAATCCAAATCATACAATCAATGTTGGAAGCTTATCCAACCTCTAGAAAGCATGCTCACAAGATGTAGTGGCAAATGTCTCTCTTATGGTGGAAGAATCCAACTTGTTAATTGGATATTAGCTGGGAAATACACCTATTGGGCCCAAAGGATTTCACAAGAAAATCCAGAAATTGGCTTACCAATTTATATGGGATGGAAGAAAAGAGACCCCCTGGTCCCTAATGATACTGCCCAAGGAAGAAGGGAAATTAGGACTTAGAAACTTGCACACAATATCCAAAGCCTCCACATCAAAAAAATTGCCACAATTTGGGGAAAGCAATCAATTTTGTCTGGATGGATGCAAATGAGGTATAAAAAAGAAAATTCCCTGCAAAACATCATAATCAAGCCCACCATTGATTCAGCACAATTGAAAGAAATAATTGACTCTAAAAACTTCATCAGCCAATGCCTAGATTGCGTCATTGCAGGGCAGGTAAGTCGGTCATCTGGAAATAGGAAATGAGAAGCATAATCTGGGTACAATCATCGAGGCATTAAGAACCAAGGCCCCCAAGGACACCTTAGCAAAAGGTATATGGTTTCACATGCCCACAAAATTCTCAATCTTCCTATGGAGAATAAAAAATAAACATAATAAGACTATGCTAATGCTCATTGCTCAGTGCATGGAAGTCCCAATCCAACTCACTGTTTTCTATGTGGACAGGAGGATTATCAGAATTCCTACTAAAACTGCGAATACACTAGGAAACTCCTACTAAAACTCACAGAATTCCTAAATTAGGCTCTTTGGAAATTTTCAAACAGCCCAACCCCTACCCTTCTAAATTCAGATATCAGAATAAGAGATGTTATAGAAGCTTGCCAAAAAGTCACACATCAATCACCACCTTGGGGTCTCCATTGGAGCACAATTAGGGGACTTACTTGGCACATCTGGTCCGAAAGAAACAGAAGACTACGTCAACACACTCTTAGGCCTCCAATGGACATCATTAGGGATTGCAGTCTTTCCTATAAATCAAATTACTATAAGAAAGACTATGGTTCACAAATGGAGAGGACTACAATGCAGGTTTGGGAGACAAAACTCATGAGGCTCAGCTCTTAATTACTTGATTACTAAGAATGCAAGCTATATAGGAGAATGCCGATAGAAGTGAAAATCCACTTTATCATCCACTTTATTTTATTTCTTTTTCACTTGTATTTTTCAGGGTACTACCCTTCATTTTATCAATGAGAAATATTTCATTTTTGCAAAAAGAAAATGGTCACTAAATCTATAGAGTTATCCCTATGTTAGTTACTATAGGATTATGAAGAAAATTGGGTCAAGGATAAAAACCTGGGAAGAGCTAATAGGAGCGGTACTGCCGGTGCATATAGGAATGTCCTGCAACAATAATTATTCTTATAATATATTATTCCTAAATAAAGCTTCCATTCAAAATAAGCCATTAAATATAAATTGAGTTTTACCTTGACAATATCTACATTTTCTGAAGTGACTGAAAACCGGCCTTTTATCTGCACCTTGGATTTCAGAAAATCATTCCGCAACATATCTCTATTTCCTAGAAAATATATACAAGAAATATAAAATGCAAGCCATTCGTATACTTGTGAAAAAAGAGGAAAGTTCATGTTGAAAACAAGATTGACATGTCTTGTTTTTTTGACAATGAATATATTTACCCTCTTAAAAAAAACAGAACATATTACCACCCAAAGATTTCACAGGGACTGTTGGAGCAGATAGACTATTTGCAGAAGCACGGTTTGACAGCATCAGCGGGCCACTAAAGTTTGGTGCTTTCCTCGCATCCTGCTTATATTTATCAGTTTTCGGTTGGTTTCCAATATCAAATCTGATAAGAGAGAAATCGGTGAAGTCTATGAAGGTGTTGATATTTACAATTACAAAAAATAATATGATATTGATATTTAAACTGATAATCCTTCTAGTGAAAACAAACAAGAACTAATTAAAATTGGATGGTCACTAATCATCAGAAATCCAAGAACATGGATATTTAGATAGTAACCCTATCTTATTAGCATCCAGGGACAAAACCACATACATGGTAACAAACTAAGCAAAGCCATACCAAATAATTTCAGATAAAAAACTCATTAAATATTCGCATGTTTGTTAACAATTTAAAAAAAGAACTAATTACAAAAAATAAAACCCATTAGAGCATTTGGGTTTATATCCATGTGATGTGAATATATTGAATTAATAAGAGTCTATCCAATCTAGAATTGGTAGATTTTGTCTCAATGTAGTTTATCAGTTAATCTCAGTATATTTTATGAAAACTTGGTTACGAAAAATTAAAGAACAGATATCAATTAAACTTATAAAGCAGATTAAAAGTAGGATTATAGGGCATGAGAGGCCAAAGTTGAAGTTAGTTGGATTAAGTACATCTGATAATAGTAATAATAAATTAGAGATGTTGGAAGGACTAGAAATATCAAACTATCAAATACAGATAAAACACACTGTCAAAAAATACTACGTGACCTACATAATTTATCCTTTATCTGAAGATAAATTATATAATATATGTATAATATGATGTGCTAAATGTATATTATAATACTAGTAGTATTTATCCTTTATCTGAAGATGTATATGCCATCGTATTAACTGGATCATTAAGAGTTTTACCTTTTGTTATTAAGTGACTCACATATTTTAGTTCTGCTTCCGATTTTGTTATTGAAGTCTGACCACTTTTTTTTGATAAATTTAATGATTTCGTTAAATAAAATTAGAAATAGTTGGGGCATAGTCCAATTACAAATGTAGAAAATATATCTCATTGTCACTAATATAGCTTACTCTTTAGCATTAAATAGCTAAAAAAACAGAGGTGTTTGACAGATTCTTCTTCCCTGTCACATAATAAATAGAATTTTTGTGTTGATGCAGTTTAGTGAAAGTGTTTAAAATTTTAAATATCTCCAATTAATTCTCCATAGGCGAATATAGAATTTAGGGGGGACTCTGAACCGGAGAGGTATCCTCAGCACATAGCCTCTAGGGAGGATATTATGACTTTCCACTTGTGACTTGACTGCATCAAAAATATTTCTAAGATCTAAACGAAGGCAACAACTTTTATGTATTTTCATTCTACCAAACATATGTACCATTTCGTCTGCTAACAGTATGTTGCCTGACATGCATCTACCTGAGATATAAGCAGTTTGGTAGAAAACTTTGACATTCTATCCTCCAAAAAACTGGGTTAACTTTAAAATTTAAGCATGGGAGGTATTTTCTCATCTCATAAATACGTATATGGATAGCATGTGCTTCTATGCCAACCACATAACCACATAACCATACTTTCATCACGCTTGTGCCCAAAACAAACACGGCCTCAGATATGTCGGATTTCAGGCCGATATCATGTGTCAATTTGATCTACAAGCTAATGACGAAAATATTAGCAGATAGGATCAGTAAGGTCTCTAGTGAACTCATCTCTCCAAACCAAGCAGCTTTCATTCAAGGAAGGCTCATCTCGGATAATATTATTCTAGCGGATGAAATGGTGCATGGCTTTGGAAGAAAGAGAACTCCCAAGAGGTGTTGCTTGAGTATAGATCTTAAGAAAGCTTTTGACACAGTCAGTTGGGAGGCTATAATTGTCACTCTTGAAGCGTATGGATTTTCTCCTATGTTCTGCAAAATGATTTGGAATTGCATATCCTCTGCATCTTTTTCGGTGCTGGTAGAAGAGACTCCAACGCCTCCCTTCAAAAGCCAGAGGGGGATTAGATAGGGTGATCCTCTATCTCCTATTCTATTTGATATGGTTATGGATGTTCTAAGTAGATTGATACAGAATGGAGTAAAGAACAAAAAAATAGACACTTATCAGGTGAATGGTGCTACTTCTATATCTCACCTCATGTATGCAGATGATATCCTCATATTTTCAAAGGCAAATCCGAAATCGCTTAATGCAATTAAAACGGTGCTTGAGAAATTCTCATTGTTCTTGGGATTGGAAATAAATGTGAGCAAAAGCTCCTCCACCTTCTCAAAAGTATGTGCAAAAAATCAATCTTTACATAATATCTTAGGATATACTGTTAAAAGTCTACCTATAACATATCTAGGGTTACCAATCACGGGAAAGAAAAAGTCAGTTGGACAGTGCTGGAAGCTAATCCAGTCTATAGTGGCGCTCCTAGCAAGATGGAGTGGGAAATGTCTTTCCTATGGAGGGAGAATACAATTAGTTAACTGGATAATAGCCGGAAAGTATACTTATTGGGCGCAAGGTATGGCTATCCCTGATTCTGTGGCTAAGAAGGTGAGAAGGTTAGCTTATAGATTTATATGGGATGGAAGGAAAGGGATCCCGTGGGCCCAAATGATCCTTCCCAAGTCGGAAGGGGGTCTAGGGGTTAGAGACCTTCCTATTATCACCACTGCAACCAATATTAAAAGAGCTTCAAAGTACTGGGATAAGAGCGATTCTATTCTGGTAAAATGGATCCAAGATAGATATATTAAAAGAAAGGCGTTTAATGATATACAAATCAGACCTACTGTGGATTCGCATTTTTGGAAAGCTTTTGTTTCAGAAAGAAACCTAGTGGATAAATGTTTGGATTGTAGAGCGAATAGTACGATTATGTGGAGATCTGGTAGTCCGATAAATAAATTAGGGGGAATAGTGGAAAGTATTAGAGATAAAAAGCATAAAGACATGTTAGCTGAGGGAATTTGATCGAAGATGCCGACAAAATTCTCTATTCTCTTGTGGAGGGTGAAATGGGATCATCTAAACACGTTCAGAAAATTAAGAAATTGGAGAGTACAAGTACCTCCTGCTTGCTTATTGTGTAATCTGGAAGATGAAACTAGGAGTCATCTTTTCTTTAACTGTTCTTATTCCAGATCTCTCTTAATTTCGTTGGCGGAACAGCTGGATTTCGCTTTCTGAAAAATAATGAATATTCCAGTTCCTACCCAATCAAGTCCAGATATTAGATTGGGGGATCTGACGGAAGCAGCACAAAAGATTACGGGCCACTCCCCCCCTTGGAGGTTAATATGGAATGCTATTGGGTGTTTGTCGTGGCATATATGGACGGAAAGAAATAAAAGGTATAGGCAGCACATTAGTAGACCTCCTGAGGTAGTCCTTAAGGAGGTCATTAAAGACATCAGTCTCTCCTTTGATTCAGTGTATTACAAGAAGAGCTGTTGTCACCCTTTGGAGATATCTATGATGGAAGTATGGGAGACCAACCTTCTGAGGCAGCGTATCTAGTTACTGTATAACTAGACTACATAGCTAATGGGAGAGAGTCAATGAGCATTTTGCTCATTTCTTTTTACTTCTATTTTTATTTCTATTCTCTATTTTGTAAACTTGGCATTAGCCTTATTCTAATGAAATTTAATTGCTTCAAAAAAAAAACTTCTAAAAAAGAAGGTAAAAAAAATCCAAAAAAAGTTACATCGAACCACGAACTCAATCCAATAAGATGATTTCTACCTGTTGTCATCACTCTTTTTTAGTACTGATTTCCCTGTTTCCAGTTTGAAAATAGATGGATCCTGGACATTGATTCGAACAAAAAAATATAGTTCATTAAATGATTCTCCACAAAAGAACATTTACATAATTATGAGCAGTAACAAACAGTTTCTAACCATTTTATCTTCCTTCACTTCGGAAAATTCCTCATCTTCTTGAATCTAAGACAATTGAGAAAAAAATATAATTTAGTGTTAGTCACTCCAGAACAAAAAACAAATGCTTGCAGAACATTTTTAATAGATAAGAAGAAACAGGTAAGATTTCATACCAATGATGCTTGTCGCTTCATATCCTCGATATCAAAATTCCAAGCACTAACACCTCGCTTATATTCACTCTATCCCATACACATACAAAAAAATGGAGTGTCAAACTTCATATATATTTTCAGAAGAGAAAAGGTAATAGAAATTAGAAATTATATAATAAAACTAATGCATGCGCCTAGTATAGGGTTAGGGATAAGGTTAGACCAAATGTACCAGGTAAGACCTCTTAAGATAATCCAATGTAAGCCCCATGGAGGGGAATGTTGTGTTAATTTTTAGCAAGATTTTGTGATATCCCCTGAGAATGGGTGAGAGCAAGGTTCCGGATGCGCCTCTGCGCGATGCGCCGCCGCCTGGAGCATCTGAGCATATGCGTGCATATGCGCTCAGATGCGCCAGTGGCATTTTCGTAAATATTTATAAAACTATAGGAAATTAATATTTTTTTATATATCTAAATTATATTAATTAAATTTTTTAGTTAAAAATATATTGGATAGAAAAATTATTATAATACATCTATTTATTAATTATTATAACACCCTATAATTCATTGTAACACCAAGGTTTAAAAACCGGTTAATCATTTAGGGGTATTTTCGTAATAATATAGCTCTATAAATGGCTAGGGTTTCTTTAAACTTATAAAAGAGAGGCTTTTATAAAAAGAAAATAATAAATAACCCAAGAGGCTTTTAAAAAATAATAACGTAATGGGCTGGGCTGGGCCTTCTTTAATACATCTACAACATAAAAAATACTCTATAATAATAATTTATTTAACCACACATTTTTAGTCCCACATCGATAGAATTCAAAAAACACAAAGAAGGTTGGTCTATAAATAAAGATTCATTTTGTCTAAAACAAATATGAAGTCTAAAGAGTGGGAAGAGCTTATATTAAAAATAATATAACTCTTTTCATGGACCAATATAAAAATTTATAAGGTCTTAAAATAAATTTTTTTTACCTTTTTTTTTAAAATAAAAACAAAACACTGTTTTAAGTTATTTAAATAACTTAAAACAGGCCTGGATCCGGGTCGGATTTTACCCGGATCCGACCCGGATCCGGCTAAGGGAGATGCGCCTGGCGCATCTCCCTCTGGGGGCGCATCATCGCATATGCGCGCGCACCCGGAACCTTGGGTGAGAGTAAAAGTGTGTGTTTTACTTTCCAGATTGCTTGATTCAGTAACTCAGTGGCTTTTAAGAGTAAGGTTCTTGTGTTCCAGAATCCAGATTGCTTTTAGGAGTAACTCAGTTAAAAAATAGGTGGCTAATTGATTCATTTTCTTGACCACAAAACCTCCCATTCCCCACTTTCCATAGGATGGTGTTTCCTTCCCTACATTATAGGCACTGTTTGATGACTCTTCTTGAGGAAATTATTTCCTTCTACTGAGCAGAATCAATAGAATGTCTGATTGTGATGTCTTGCAATCCTTTACCTCGTATAGAAATAAAAACAGAAATAAAAAGAAATAAACAAAAACTCATTGACTCTCTCCCATTAGCTATGTAGTTTAGTTATACAGTAACTAGATACGTTGCCTCAGAAGGTTAGTCTCCCATACTTCTATCATAGATATCTCCAAAGGGTGACAACAGCTTTTCTTGTAATACACTGAATCAAAAGAGAGACTGATGTCTTTAATGACCTTTTTAATGACTACCTCAGGAGGCCTACTAACGTGTTGTCTATATCTTTTATCAAATGCTACATTCTTGGGTTGTGCAAAATTACAAATCCAACCCACATCCACATGTCTATTATGTGGGAAGGAACCTGAGACCATCAGCCATCTCCCTTTATTTTTACTTTATCTCTTTCATAGTGTATTTCAGAGCAATGCCCTTCATTTTTATTAATGAAAAACTTTACTTGTTGCAAAAAAAATATACCTTTTATAAGCCAAATTCCCTATCAACATTTGATAAAAACTAAAACACTATTAGTTAATCTATTCTTCATTAACAACGTTCAATAAACATAACAGAGCAAGGACCACTTCATATCTCAATGAAATTTTATCTTTATCAAAAACATTGTTCAATCAACTTAATATAATTATTGGAACAGGGTAACCAATGAATTTAGATGAGGGAATAGTAAACGAACCGTGATTCATTCCAATAAGAATATATACTTATATAGTATACTTATATCGTAGAGCATAATAGAAAGTTATTTTATTTCTAACAAATTACATAATTAATTAGTCAAATTATAATTAACATGCTTATCAATTATCAACAACAAATTTAATTAGTCTAAACCCGAAATAATAAAAAATCACAAAATTAAAGAGAAGTAACAGTCTAACAGACCTGAGATAATGCTTCTTCTGCTGCTGAAGGCATTTTCCTTAAAGCTAGTTGAGCAGCATCTTTAAGCTGGAAATAAAGAGAAAATCTTAAAAAAACTAAATGATCTTAAAAACTTAAACCATGTGCATTAGAGGGCAAACCTGAAGTTGCTTGACACGGTCCCATAGAGGTGCCAAGCCAGCTAAAAGATTTTTCACAGTGTTTTCAGGAGACTTGGCACCTTTGAAAAATGGGTGTTTCAGTAGTTTTTCTGCTGTTGGTCTCTTGGTTTGATCTTTAACCAAGCACATTGAAACAATTTCTTTGAAAGACTGATAACAACTGGAAAATCCTTTATGAGAACAATACTTGAGAGAAAATAATGTAATACTGCAATTTGTGATGAGCCATGTTTTTGAGATCTCTAATTATATATTGCACTAACAAATTTGACATCGTTATAAGAATTAAAACTCATAATCAGTAAATATTTAGCAACTGTTTTTTCTTTAGATTGCTAAAATAGTCATTAAATGGCAATCTTAATGTTTAAAAAATAAACTATTCTCAACTTGTTTGCCACCCATGTGAACATACAGCATTTGTTATAAAATAGAAATTGCAAAAGCAAACAGAAAAAAACAGCATGCTTCTGTCCAAGGATTTTCAAGCGATGCCTAGGCGCTTATGCAAGCCAGAACCTTCAGGCGCTGGCCGGGTTAGGTGGATCCGTTTTGATCCATTTAACCCATTTAAAAACTTAATTTTAAACTTAAATAGATCTGAAAATCGGGAATAGGATTTTATTTCCTATTCTCGATTTTCCAGCCCCTTTTCTCCCCTGCAGACCACTGGCGACAACTTCCAGCAAGCACTAATCCTGCCAGAAATCTTCTAAATCTCCATCCAGTCTTCTCCAGTCGCTCTCCTCTAGTCTTCTTCACTCCCTAGTCCTTACAATCCCTTTATTGTAAATTTTAACACTGTTTCATGTGACATCTAGGTGTTGCCTAGGCGCCTTTGGCGTTCATGCGACCAGCTCCATCACATGAATGCCTACTCTCCTGTAAAACCTTGCTTCTGTAAATCAGCAAAAACATAACAGTAAAAAAAACTAAAATAACAGGCTAGGAGGTAGAGGTAGGAACGGGTCAACATGCAACATGGAAGTCTTGAGGCAGATGGGTGCGTATGTTGTTTGATAAACTTAACCATCCCAAACCAACCCCAAAATTTGGTCGGAGCAGACGGGTCAGGGTGGGAATAGATTTTCCTTCCCACCATGATACACCGGGTATGGGACACATCCCCACCCTTGCTAGATGGTGATCAATTTTTGAAAGAACCTCAAAAGTTATGTGAAATATATATCCCTGAAAAGCAAAATAACTTCAAGCATAGGGAAAAGGCTTTGGAAAATGACAAATGAAGCCATGAACGAGAAAACTCAATCTTCTGAAAATATCGCCAAATCACACTATAGCATGCTGGAGTGGAAAACATCCCTGAGAAGCGGCTTGAGCAGAAAAGGGTAAAATGGCGAGAGAAAATCACGATTATAAAAGACATAATCATGATTTCCAGAGATCTCTCAAAATCTCAATTTTGTCTTTTATTTTCTATGGTGACCAAATCCTGAGGTCTATCCACCATGGGATCTAGTAACCGCATAGTCCAAAACAGCTAGTGACCGATATTTTTTCAAAGCAATAAGCATTAGTGATGACTGCTGAGGTTATTAAATATCGGTGTCAATAAACAATATGGGGTGACTTGTCAACATTATGCATAATGCATTAATGTCTGCACATTGGCAGGAATTGCCACATATACCTTTGAAAATTTTTTATCGCGGTCATAATCGAGTTCTGGAGGAGCATTCTGAATTGTCATCAGTAGAACCTACAGAAGGAAGTAGCAATGATAAATAAATGTTCAAGGATGCATTATTAAACAACTAATTACTAGTATTTTGAAATTTTTGAAGCCAAAAAACGGTACGAATTGAAAACAGGTCCAAAAAAGTGAAAAAACAAATGGAATGAAGCAACTAAAATAAAGGTTGTTATTGGTATTAGTTAACATGAAAATATTTCAACCAACATAAAAAATCTAGTTGAAAAATGAAAATGATGTATTCATGAGAATGAAAAGGCAAAAAATACGAGTAAGGAATAACTTAGGAGAACAAACCTTCATTGGGGGATATTTTGAAAAGGGGGCATGACCATGTGCCAATTCAAGAGCAGTTATCCCAAAAGACCATATGTCAGCTCTGCAAACAAATTACAACATAGGTCTCTTTAAGTTCCAACAATTAATTCAATTCAAACAGCTCAATGAAGAAAAATTACAATCAAAATATTATCTTATATAGTAGTGGAGACTGGAGAGTAGAGACAGTGATCACTAAACAAAAAATATCATGACTTACTTGAAATCATAACCACCTCCTGGTTGCAGTACTTCTGGAGCCATCCTGTAAAATATTCTTCAAATTTAGATAAAATTATAAAAAAAGCTGTAAACTGTAAAAATGCTACCAACACCAACACTGCCATTCCCAAGAATAAAAAGAAAAAACAAGACAGTAATAACAATTTTCTTACCAACATGGTGTTCCAACAAACGTATTTCTAGATCGTTGCCTATCTCCCTTATCAAACATGCAAGCCGAAACACCAAAATCACAAAGCTTAACAATGCCACCCCTGTCTAGAAGTATATTTCCAGACTGCTAGTACAAAAGCTAAGTCACTTAAATAAAGGGATCGCAAAAGATAATCCTCGCAAAGTAGTAAATATTCTATGAAATGATATGTTAAAAATATAATAACCTTGACATCACGATGAATATGACCATGGCTATGGAGGTACACTAAAGCCTTGAGTGTTTCTTTAAGAATAGAACAAATAATATGCTCGTCAAAACCTTCTGGGTAGGCTATTTTCATCAGGTGCAAGCAAGATCCCTCTGCCATGAATGGCATGACTACCCAAAGATAATGTTCAACAACAAAAGAACAATGTGCACTTATTAAATTTGGATGATTTATCAAGCTCATTGTCTGAGCTTCCCTTCGTACGTCATCCTGGAAAGCATATGTTCATCCGAGATTTATGAAAACTAATTAAATTAAAAATATCACTCTAGTCGATAAATTATATAACACTCCAGGAGTAAAACTGTAAAAGTATAGGCAATGCATAATAAAAGAATAAATGAGTAAAATAAAAATAATGAAAAGCATTCACGGATTTTATATAATTTTGTTAAAATTTAATTTAAAGAGGCGTTAACTTCTAAACAAGGGTGGCCAAATAGAGTGGGCATTCGATATTTGAACAGAGTACTCAACATTGAACACAGAGGTTTTAAGAACAAAATCAGAAGTCAAACGGAACACTAAAATAGCACAAACTTTTAACAAAACAACTTCCGCCAACTTCACTCAAAAGTCAAAACTGCAAACAAAGCTAAAATATAAACGATCCAAATTGGCACGTAATTAAACAGGAAGAAGAAAGAGCATGTCGCCTGATAATAGATGCATATATCAAAGAAGCAATCAAGAAAAAGAAAAATCACAATTGACAAATGGCTAGAGCCTAGAGGGCATCCCAAACTAAAGTTCCGAAATCAAAAGAAGAAGAAAATGAATAGAGAAGAAAATGACATGAAACGACATACGAGATTACTATTACACCGATCGAGATCCAAACACTTGACGGCGACGATTTTATCGAGAGGGAGGTAGATCGCACGGTACACAGTAGCACTGGCCCCATGCCCTACCTCCTCCTTGAGCTTATAATCCTCCTTATTCACCGAAAACGTCGTCGACTTCTTCTTGTTCTTCCACATCTCCTCACTCACCTACCCCAAATATCTCTCTCTGTCGACTTTAATTACGAGTCCACAAGCTATTTATTCTCTGCGATCACACTCCGACACTCAGAAATCTGACGAAGGGGGAAATATATCAAAAGCGGTACAGACGTATATTAGTTTTAACTTTTTGTCCATTTTGGATTAATTAGTGATTACTGATTAGTGACGTCTGACATGAAACAGACTTTGACCAACCTGTTCTTGTATTCTGGTTTGTGGACTGGATCAAGATTTCAGTCTAGCTCAATATGTTAGTTATATAATCACAGGGCTTGCCCGCCCATTTCTAATTCATGTTTTTGGAAAAATTAAATACAAAGATGAAATATGAAAGACGAACAACATGATAAGTTGATAACAGCAACAGGCTGCAGCCTCTCCTGGAGACAGTCATTTGCTTTTTTTTAGTTTTAACTCTTTTGGTGAAAAAAACGGTTGCATCGGTTCAACTGCAAGTAACAATAGAAGTTTTCTGCAAGACTACGAGGATAACAGTCCTAGACTCCTAGGCTTGATGAGATCGAGTTCATAGAAATCGTAGTTTGTAAGGTAAGAAATTCACCTTTGCAGATACGAAACTTGATTTTCCAATCTCCGACAGACGACGGTCCATAAAGAAAACTACTTTTCCAAACTTTCCACAACCAATCCGACCAAGGTTTTGGCTGAGACATTGCATCGGTTGAATGTTCAATGCTCAATGAGAGAGAGATGGCAGCTTTACAGTAGAGTGGATTCTCTTACGATTTGACATCGTACATCAGAATTTTATAACTCTAATGACACTGGAGCTTATCTCTGGCGGATCAAGCCTAGTAGATTATTAGAGATAAGATTTCTATGAAGGAAAAATAACACAGGAGAATGAAGAAAAAGATGGCAGTTAGCAGATTTTAAATCACCTTCTTTGATAGAATCTAGTCCATCTCTAAGATCGTCCTCCATCCCTATATCAAATCGTTAATCGACACGATGATCCCATTATTTTGAATATAACTATACATAAATTTGATGGTGGGGGATCAGTGGATTACAAACAATTATAACTATTACTTAATTTAGGGTTTAGTTATTTAGAAATTCCCAAATGACGACTCGTTCATCCAGTACTCAACAAATCCACAATTATTGAGAAAGGAATAATATGTCTAGAAAAAAGAAAAATAGATTATTTTAAGAAAGAAAAAAGGCATGTTTATTTGGGAGTGTAGTTTAAATATACACATAAGATGATTTAAGAGAATCATTAAGATAATTTAGAGGATAATTACTGTCTTGTCATCTCTAAACTCGTCCATCCAATTTAAACTTTAATAGGGTGAAATAGTAAATGAATTAGGAAAATAGTTTTCATAGAGTGCTTGGTTGGAGATCTTATATTTTATATGTTTTGATTGGGTCGAATACATTTCGGATATAAATAAATCAACCACATAGGACTAACCCACCCCAATATTATTTGTTCTCTGCACAACTAAAACTAGTACAACTAGTCTATCATTATGATGCAATTTGTTCGTGCTTTATATATAACTATAGGATCTAATAATCCACCCCAATATAAGACAACTTTATATATTGATTGTTATGCTTAATATTGCACAGACCTGTTTGTTGCAAAATTCCTCATGACATCATTATATTGAATCTCTAGATTCTCTGTACTTTCCTTGATCATAAAGTTATATACAAATTGTTAGGCATCCTTGCAACTATCATTTCATTCAATTCCAGTGAGAGCAAACCCAATGATTTTTTAGTAGAAACATGAGTGAACGTTAATTCAAAAGCAGCAAGAGAAACTAAAAAACCACCTATCTAAAATATAAGCAATAAGGTTCTTATTGGCTAATGCTATTGCTGTTCAAATTAAAAACATCCAAATAGACATATTTTCAAATAAAATTTAAATGTAAACACTAGGTATAAACTTTGCAAGCTCCTTTGTTCCCAAAACAATGTTTGTTTTTTCACGCTCATAAATCACCTATAATAGAAAGAGAAAGAGCAAAGGTTTTAGATCAATCCTATATACATTTTGATCATATGAAAACTTACCAACTTAAAAGTCAAGCAATAAACTCATTTTTCATTATTATTTTGTCTTTTAATGGATTGATAACTTGATATCACTTACAGCTCACAGAGTCACAGCTCAAGATCTAGAAGTACTTCTAGATGCATATCGATTCCCATATCTTCTAATTCCATGGTGAGTCCTTTCATAATCTAAGGAATAATTCGGTAAAGTCCTGCAATAAAATTGTATCCAATAAAAAATAAGCATAACATCCGACACTATTATTTGTTTAATACGAATAAAATCATTTTTTTTATAATGGTAAGGATTTCATTAAAAATGAAAGAGATTTAGCCCTGATCACACTAGATTAGGGAAAGAAAAAAGAAATATCAATCTCTCCAATATATATATACGGCTACTTCTAAGGCATCATATATTCATATATCATCTATATGTAATTGTTATCTCAATCTGTGTGATTGAGTTTCTTGTAGGTGGGCATTAGAGAATATGCCGGTAGACGGTAGTCTATGCAAAAGCCTTGAGTAAAGCTCTGAAGCAATAACCATGACTTTCTTCTTCAAAGGAATGAATAATACCCAATGCAAGGATTGGAATCCACTAATTCGATGAAGTGATAAACGAAGTAGAAGAAAGAAAAGTAGAAAGAGAGATGTACCTCAAGAATAACAAAAATCTGGAATAAAGCTGCAAGTACCTTAGTAGTTAGTTCCACACCTATCTATACTCAGCGTCACATAAATTAGAAATCTATGATGTGTGTGTAAATCTAGCCTAACCAGGTCAAGGAGTGAGCCAACTCGAGGCAAGACTTGGCTAAATTAGTGTATTGTTTTATATCAGTTTACCTATGAAAAGATCTCCTAGGGAAGGGCAGACCGGCAGAGTGCAGACAGGTCAATTAACACCCCAAAGAGAACCTGGCTCCTGTTCGTGATTTACTGGAGGAAAGGAGGCTCCAATATAACCAGCACAAGATTGATCAAATGACAACCTCTGACAAAAAGGCCTAATGACCTCTTCCTCCAATTAATGGAAAATCAAAAGTCAAACGATGAGGAAGTTCAATGAGTAGGCTAGAAGATGTCATTCATGGATGGCTCGAAGTACTTCAAAAGTTACTGGACATATCACCTCCTCAAGGAGAGAGATACAACTATTACGAATAAGAGGATTAAACTTCAAGCACAAAGCTATGAAATGTAACTTGGGAGTCCAACATATTCAAAAAACCTAGTTTAAGGACAAGCTTCTTTATAAACAGACCTTAAGTGATGCCTAACTATAGGACTTGTTTCTGGCAATTCATTATCCTGCAAGAGAAGTAGAAAATGCCATCAACATCAGTTCAAGACAACAAATGAAAGCCACATCAATGGTGCAAGAAACAAAAGAAATGATAACAATTTGGGACTTACAGGATCTAGAGGTTGATGCTTCGTTCCTGCAAAAGCAGGGTGATCAAAAGTTTCCAACTCCCTATCATCATATTGTCCACAATCAGTGTCATAAATATCATCTTCGTCACCAGAATAAGGCTGTCTAGGTTGAGTATAAGTTGTCAAAGAATCTTGAAAGCTCCCCAATGCATGTTGCCTTGAAGAATTTTCGACATAATGCTCTCTAGATCTGCTACGAGCAGCAGCTGTAGATAAAACCACATATGAAGGAATTTCACAAGAATGAAATACATTAAAATAATATACTGATGGATAAAATATAGAAAATTTTGCCTTACTTGGTGTTCTTATAATCAAATTTCTTCTCAAGCGGTTATCAAAATTTCCAGGTTCTTCAATAACATATCCTTTCCTTCTATGGCTTTCATATTTTTCCGGTATTTCATCCATACACACTCTCATGTAGTGATTTTCATACTTTTCAGGTACTCCTCCCCTAATATAAACCACCCTCCGGGATGAACTTTCGTAATTTTCTGGTAATTCTCTCATACACATCCTTCTAGAATGACTTGCATAATTTTCAGGTATTTCTCTAATATAATCCCTTCTGGACCGGCTTCTATACATTTCCCTAGTATAGTCTCTGCTGGTTTGAGCCTCATATTTTTCATGAATATCTCTTGCATCTCTTCTCAAGGACCGTCTTTGAAAATTTTCTGGTACTCTCTGAACATATTTTCTTGGTCGATCTTCATAATTGTCTATAGTAGGAGGATACATCATTCTATAATGACTATGACGCGATGTAAATGTATCAATATGTTTAGTGCTTTCATCATTGTACTCTCTGGAGACAAACTCGCGTGTTCTAATGGGCCTCTTAAAATGAGAATGATCAATTCCATGGGAGTTAAACCCTTCTGATTTTCTATTTGTATAACCCCTTTGAATACCATAATTTAGTGGTAACTTTCGTTCAGGTCTTTTTAAACTGGCTTTCAACGAAATCTGAAATTCATATATGCTACGAATGAGGTAAGAACGCATCACATGGATATTTTAAACTTGACTCAATTTATACCTTTTCAGATCCATCACTAATACCATCAGTATTGATCTTCTCAATGCAGCGCAATGCATCATTCCTATTATTAAAGCTTATAAAACAAAAATCTTTGCGCTTGGCAGTGGGCATATTGCAAGCAAGTTGTACATAGTCAATTTCACCAAATTTTGTGAAATGACGTTTGATTTCAGATTCATCCCACTTGGTAGGTAAACCATCCAGAAAAACAGATCTTACCTGAAAGGTATTAAGTATCCCATCAAGAAAAACAAATACAACAATACTAACTAAAGTACTAAACCTATAAAACACAAAAACACAGCACAATTCACATGATTATATATAAAAAAACTACAATATAATTATACTCACAAGTTAAAATTATACTCACAATATAATTATACTAAAATACTGTTCACAATATAACTTTTTGCTTCAAAAAGTTATTACCTGTGACATAGCCTCCTCATCAGGCTGAACTGACTTTGAGAAGGCGACCTCTGCTCTATAATTGGTGCCAAGGAAAATATCTTCTTTTTGAAGCTTACAGCATGCAGCCAAAGCATCCATGTGTGTCTTAAAATCAAGAAAAGCATAACCTCTATTCTTACTATTATTGCTTGAGTCACCAATAAGATTAATTCCATCAAGATTCTCAAGCTTATATGTTTTTATTTCTTGTACAAGCTGTAAAAAAATTAAAAGATCTATTATTTCCCGAACACGTACCACCAAAGCATTTGACATTCTTTTTTAAATTCATTGCCAAATAATGAAAAGAACAGTACGTCATTCTTTGTCCATGAAGTACATATGTTTCCTAAATAAAGTGTTTCATTGCTGTTGCTCCTTGTAACTCCACACCAATTACCTCGGACCTAACAACAAGATGAGAAATATGGTTGGTAACAAGAAGAGGGAGAAAGCAAACATAAAATAAATATTTTTTATAAAGAAACAATGATTAGGGAGATAAGCTTCAAGCTTATTAATAGATATATAAACATTATAAGAAATAGGAATTAATCGAATTCTTATCTACTATTTAAAGATAAGGAACTAGAGTTTAATAAAA
Organism: Zostera marina; assembly: GCA_001185155.1. Lineage (NCBI taxonomy): Eukaryota > Viridiplantae > Streptophyta > Magnoliopsida > Alismatales > Zosteraceae > Zostera > Zostera marina. Next base: position 228,010 of record LFYR01001945.1, read on the forward strand.
TCTGTGGTTATCAATTATCTTCAGACAAGGAAGTAAAAGACTTCCTCCTGAAGTAATACTGCATTACTGCCCACAGAAGGATGGAAACAACAAGTCATCCACGGTATATTACGTAAACTACAGATGTATACAAATAGAGAGAATGGCAATAGGACAGAGCAACTTTGCTCATTAAATATCTACGAAAACTATCACTATTCACTTATCGTCTTTATCTTTATATAGCTCTGCCAACACCATTAGAGTGTCAACTAAAGCTCGCGAGCCCAACGAGCCGAGCTCGAGCTTGGACTTTTCAAGCTCGGTTCGGCTCGATAAGCTCGTTAAGGGTTTTTTAATAATTAAATAAAATATAGATATTAAGAGTTATAGATATTAATTGATAAGGACTATTGAATAAATTATAAGAAAACTTAAATCAAAACCTAAATAAATAAAAAATGGATATAGATATTTCTTAGATTTTAATTTTTTTTCAATTTGCATAATTACAAATTAAATTTCAAGTTCGAGCCTGAGCCTGAGCCTGGACAATGCCTTAACGAGCCAAGTCCGAGCCTGGACAATTCCTTAACGAGCCGAGCCCGAGCCTGGCTCTATAAGCAAAAGCTCGGCACGGCTCGTTTGACACCCTAAACACCATCAAGTAGTTGGATCATCTGGATGTTGCCTCAAAGAATTGGATTCCCAATAAATTAAAGCATGAACATCAATCTATGACAGATTGGTTGTAATGAACATTGCCATTAAAGAAGAGAGATAAAGGTCTTCTCATTGAATAACATGGTCATTTTTATTGTAAGGTTCCCAACAAGAAAATCACATGTCGTGCATTTTATACAAATATACAATAGCACGATACTAAGTAAAAAAATACTATATTGCGGATCAGGGTTTAAACTCACCCAAGGAACCAATTAGGGGTATAAAAAAAGGGATTTATGAAATTGCTGAAACCCTAACCATTCTTCTTTGAGAACCATAGGTCCAAGTATCTGAAGAACTCCTGGCGAGCATTATTTTCAACTGCATCATCGACCTCCAAAAAAACTATTCAGGATAACCCTATCCATGTCATTTCCGGTATTAACTGTTACCCTATCGATTTTCAAGTAAAGATAGATATATTATTTATAAGACATTTTCTTTTTTTTGAAACAATTAAATTTCATTAAAATAAGGCTAATGCCAAGTTTACAAAAATAGAGAATAGCAATAAAAATAGAAGTAAAAAGAAATGAGCAAAAAGCTCATTGACTCTCTCCCATTAGCTATGTAGTCTAGTTATACAGTAACTGGATACGCTGCTTCAGGAGGTTGGTCTCCCATACTTCCATCATAGATGTCTCCAAAGGGTGACAACAGCTCTTCTTGTAATACACTGAATCAAAGGAGAGACTGATGTCTTTAATGACCTCCTTAAGGACTACCTCAGGAGGCCTACTAGTGTGCTGTATGCATCCAATAGCATTCCATATTAACCCACAAGGGGGAGAGTGGCGCGTAATCTTTATAAACAATTTAAATATAAGTAATATAACTATTATTTTATTAAATTTACTTCATTCCTAGTAAATGTGAATGAGTATAATTTATGCCACTAATCACAATATCTATACAGTTATTCCTATGTTGCTAGATGACTATAGTGTTGCTTCAAACTATTAGACTCACAAGCTTTCTACATATTGAGTTCAACCTGTGATTAGTTGCTCTTTTTGCAGGATGCAGTCTGAAAAAATATGCTAACATACCTGATGACCAATGAGAACGTTGAATTATTGATGTCTTGATGCTAATAAATATAGACTATGTAGTATGTACAACACTAAAACGGTAAAAAGCAATATGGACTGTGAGCATGTAACGAGATTCTCAATAATGGGTTCAAAATAGATTCTGATTTTATTTCTATAAATCAACTCAAGGTATTATGGGAGATTCACTAAATTGGGTGATACGAATCAAGGACAAAACCTAATATCACATAATATAAGTGTAAAAATAATACCTCGACAAACCTAAGCTCAGATGCAGCCTTCCTCGCCTGCCCTACCTTGGCAAACCTCACAAAAGCAAATCCCCTCCTAGAGAGAGGCCTCATAACCAATCTGATATCTACAACCTCTCCAACTTTCCTAAAAGCGTACACCAGATCATCCTCGGTTGTGTGCCTGTCAAGACCCCCAATAAAAACCTCAAATTCCCTCGGCTTCCTCCTCTCCTTACTCAGCCCCGTACCCATTGCTTCAGCATAATTATCTTCCTCCCTAAAAACATACTCCTCCTCTGTTGCCATCTTACCATAGCCATCACCTTGTCCTCTCTTTCTCTCCCATCCCAAACTTCCTTTCCCCTCCCCCTCCCCCTCCCCTTCCCCCTCCTCCACAATCTCTGGTTCTTCTTCGGGTTCCTCCTCAAGTACCTTCTTCAATTCTGATCCTGATTCCTCTTGGAAAAACTCCCCCTTGTACCGACTCGCTTTCACTCCCCATCGCAGAACTGGCTGGTCACTGATATCCCTCAACGCATCAGAAGGTTCTCTGTCCTCTACAATAGTAGCAGAGGCTGACGTAGATTGGTCAGCATGATGATTAGACTCCAAAGGTATGGTACTAGAATTAGGATAAAAGTTTCCTTGCTTGAGAGCTATTTTGGGATGCATATCTAAATCGATAGGATGAAGTAAAAGTTTAGTAGAAAAAAACGGGGAGCTGATGCTGTAACTTGAGACTTGTGAGTGTGTGACTGAATGGCTAATGATGAATACTGCTGCAAAAAAAAAGATAAATGAATGAATTCAGTCATTAATAAGAACTAAGAAGATACCACGGAGGAATCCAGGATAAAAGAAGATGGATCTAACACCATCAAAGTTAAAGAAGAAGCCGCAGTGGTAGTGTGAGATCAGTGGAAGGCTTTCATCTATTTTCCCTCTGCCAATTTCTCTGACTAAAACCGCAAACGGGAACAACAATAATAAACCAGCCCACCCTTACTTTCCAGTGCAAAACTAAACGATCCTAAGATGCAAAAATTCCTGCAACGCATATAAAACTTTAGTTTTTCACTTTAGCATTCATTTTATCATAACCATATTATTAAATCTTAACAATCATAGTTAAAGATTTTAGCCACATATACACCCACTTAACCTTGTCACAAAACTCCCAACACACGTAAATGGGAAATTACAAGAAAACTCATAAGAAGTATATTAAAAATTTAAAAGAAAACTTGTAAGTACTTACCTTCAGTAAAATTTACAGATATACCTATTCCAGTCCAAGCTGTCAAGACTGATGAATGTACTACCTGTTATGATCAATAGAAATAGATAAAATCAATTAAAAAAAGACCGCAGGAATTATAAATATATAATGTTATAGTAATAACAAAAACTAAATTCAACATACATATTGATTGATATATAAACTTCAACATATGGAGACCAATAGAAGAATATAATAAAAATAAAGAAGAAATGACAAAATGATTAGAACATAATAAGATTGATAACAAACAAACAAAAAAAGATTATGTGAAGTATATTTTGACATTTTAATTGTGTGAAATAACAATAAATCGATAGATCAACCAAAAGAAACCCAAAATAGAAATAGAAAAAACAAGAATTGGAAAAACAACCGACTAAAAGAAAACCAAAATCACGAGTGATGGATTTAAGATTATTTTTTATGTTTTGATGCATATCTTTTATTTATTTTTAAATTTTATTACAATGAAGTAAATAACTGTTCACTATAAACTAAAAATAATTAAATAACTTGACTTTCGTATTTTTTCTATTCAAAAGAAAGAACCTGTGGGGCTAAAATAACTCAGTCATAACACCCTTTAAAAGATTACATGGTTGACAAACCCCGATTGGCGATTGCTATCTTAATACCATTTAATTGACCTAAGCCTTTTTCAACAGGTTCGGTTAAACCAGTCTTTTTTTTGTTAAACTTAATGTATAACAATTTTCGCATTAAACCGATAAATGCATGTATTCTGATTTTATATTAAAATGATTAGAGCTTTTTCTTATATAAAAATAACTGAAATGAGAAGGGAAGATCGAAACGGGAACTGGCCTCTCTATTGATGTAGACACCAGAGAGAAATTGTGTGAGAGAGATCGGGCGGGCGAACGACGACTGACGACAGAAGCGGAACAGAGACCAGCGACAGAGGCAGACCAAGGTAGAGACTAGCGACAGAGGCAGACCAGAGTAGAGACTAGCGACAGAGGCGGAGCAGCAATAAGGCGGACAGTAGGAATCAGGCGGCACAATAGCAAGGGAAAAGGGGGATTGGAGTCGTGTGATTTAGGGGAATAGACGGTCGTGTGATTTTGGGGGTGGACGGATTATTGTCGTGTATAAATTATAATTTTGGGAGAAAACTAATGGGTTATTTATGTTTTTATTTCAAATTTCCATACCCATTTTTTTTGGTTGAAGGTCATTTAAATTTTCATACTTGGTAGTTAGTACCAATATTGTCTCCTGTCTTCATTAATATTCTTTATTTTATTCTTTAGCTTTATTGTACAAAATTAGTAACAAACCCCACTCAATTGTCGCTGCAAATACATGTATAAGATCGAAATATGTTGCTGCAATCGCTGGAGTTGAGAGATTCGACCTAGATTCTGAAGAAGGGGGAAACGACAAATCAGGTTTGTTGGAGATGATGAATTTACATTCACGTCCAATCACCCTAACGACCCATCCCATCTATTAATCAATTCCGTCGCCTTCCACGATCATTGGATTCTCCGATCGTTGTTCTCTATCTTCAACTTCCCGTATCGAGCTCCCTACTGGACAAATCAACAACAATCTCCAACTAGATGCCAGGTATCCTGCTCTCTTCGCCGATCTCTGGGTCGAAAAACTATCCATATATCTCAAGCACCCTTGATTTCAATATTGAGATTAACAGTTGATCTTGGTTGCTATCAACCACACAACTCCTTGGATGATAGCAAACACTTTGCAATGTTCAATTCGTTTTTTTTCGGATGATCTCTCCAAGTACTTTAAAATTTTGATGTATCTAATGACTTTTATTTATAAGACAGTAACCTTTGTCATGACTTTTATTTATAAAACAGTAACCTTTGTCTGATGACTTTTATTTATAAGACAGTATGTAATGACTTTTTTCGGATGATATCTCCGATGTCTTTTAAAAATTTGATGAAAATGATCTTTTATTTATAGATTTCTTATAAAGTTAATATGGTCATTAAGATAGTAGCCTTCTGTCTGTTTAACAACTTTAGATCTGACCTAGGATTGGCTTTTTGAGGTCGACTTTTTCTAAAACCTATTTGAGTCATTTCACCTTTATTGGTTTGTCTGTCTGAGTTTACTGGTGATATGATCAAGCACACGGGATCCTGTATCACTAATGCTCTCTCCTTCGACTTGTAAGACTCTTTGGGGGCTCCTTTTAAGTCCATGGTAATGTGGTGATGTGTATACGAGATCTTGTATCACCAACCTCAGTTCAATCAATCTCTTCTAGTGTGACCTTTTCCCGAGTTTCAATTATGTGTGGTTTTTTGTTCATGAAACATGGTGGTTCACGTCTTATAGAGTTGTAGGAGTCTCCAAACTTTGTGGATCGAATAGACCACATTATGGATTATCTATCAAGGATAATCGATATTCCTTTCTAATTTTTTGGAGGTCACGACTGGCGAAGAGTTGGATCGTTATCTGCTTGATGATATATATTAGCCTCCTACTTTGAGAGAAGGCCTAAATATTGATCGCCTTATCTCTTATCTCTCTGATCAAAAGACTGTTGAAGATAAAGATGGGGGGGAAAATACGACTGAACAATCTGAGCCCCATCCCACACCATGTCCTGGCCTCCACTCCTAAAGATAAGGATAACGATGGAGGGGAAAACACAATTAAGCAATCTAAGTCCCAGTCCAGTACCATATCCTCCAAACTCCAGATCTCTCTGCCACCACTCAACACTTCGGAGCCCATGGTCTTGTCTTACAATGATACAATGATTACACCGGCGTGACAGACTATGTTCAACAATTCCTTAGATATGACGCAGAATCTCTTACTTCAGAGGGGTATCCAAGTGACCGCTGTCAGATGCTTGACTTTCAGAATGTGGGACGCAATTTTGAAGAAATCACCAACATTCGTGATGAGCCCAATGTTCCCACCACTAGTACTGTTTCTGCCTCTACTTCTGATGTTGCGAATGCATCCACTTCTACCGTTGTACCTCCTCCTTCCGGGGGCAATGAAGTTGATGGCACTTGCGTGGGTGAAGGCCTGTTTTCTTATAATGTTGGAGAGATGGAAAGGCGGAGGAGCATCTACCTTTCTAGGTTGACGTTGAAATTCCTCCAAAATTTATGATAATTGACTAATTGGTGCTTACTACCAAAATAATAGGTTGATGCTGTAACCTCGTGTTCCGGCATCTGATTGAGGGAATGGCCGTTGGTTGCTCTGATTCCGTCTCGGAAAAAAATACATGCCCCGTTGCCCGATCATTTTTCGGGGCGGGTCTCGGGACGAAAAAAAATCTTTTTCCTTTTGTCCGTTGTCCCGTTCACTCATTCATGTCCCAATCATATTTTCCGGGATGAATCTCGGGGTAAGCTTGCCTTGTCCGTGCCCTGATTTTGTCCCGATCTTCATAAACCGGAATAAGGTCATCCCGCCCGCCACCCACCCCGTTCTCATCCATACATGCAGCTCTGGACAATAGAAAGTTGAAGATAAAAGGTACAAGGTTTCGATATAAATATGTTTAAAATTGAAGAGACAATGATGTCGATATAATGATAGGTGAAGCCGGAGACGTAGGTTTAGCATAGAGAGCAATCACGAAAATAATAACACGAAGAATAATACATGGAAAGCGACATGTCGAAGGTTAACACCGTCTCTGACGAAGTTTCAAGCATGGTGTCATAGTTATCATTAGGGGTGTAAATGGGCCAGATTTGGGCTGGTTGACTGGCTTTGAACCATAAAGTTGATCCGAGTCTGGAACCAGGTTCGAGTCCAAATAGAAACTTTTGCCTAAAAAAATTATGTTAAAAAAATTGATAAAAAAATCAGTAAAAATTTAAAACAGCGAAACATAAAATAAAAATGAAATTCAAAATACTACGTCTAAGTTTTTTAATATTTAATTAATCATACAAAATCAAAAAATCACAGTTACAGAAAAAAGAAAAACTAAAACATATCTTGTGTTGAGATTATAAATTTATAATTGTGTATTTTAGAAAATAAACTAGAGTTAAAAAAATGTAATGAATACTTTTATAATTAAAATTGAAGATAATATAAGTTAAAAAAATGTAATGAATACTTTTATAATTAAAATTGAAGATAATATAAGTTAAAAAAATATAATAAATACTTTTATAATTAAAAGTTAAAACTTAAGGTTAAAATTTTAAAATAATATTAATAATTTATATTTTTAATTATAATTTTCGGGTTAATCTAAATCCGGATTGGTTAATAGAGTTTGGATCCAGACCCGAAATAGGTCCAAAATGTTTAATGGGACTTAAATGTCAAAAAAAACCGAAAGACTTTAAAAATGATTTAATGATTTAATGATTTATTGATTTACGAAGAAAGTAAAACGAATAATTAATTATTTATAATTTATTTATCGAACAAATTTTTTAATTAAAGAATAAATTATTCTTAAATAACAATAATGGTCAACGAGTTTAGGACAAAATAGCAATTTAAATATGGATTGATGTTAGTTCGTCGTTCGGTTACTAAGATTGTTTTTTCCCGCCCGCGTGCAGGTCTGTGTCACTCACTCTCTACTCTCTAGCAGCTTTTGTGCTTTGCGTTCGACCAACGTCTCGTCTTCTTCCCTAATAAAACAAAGTGAGAAACCCACCTACCCACCAACCCACCCTCATTCTCCTTTCTCAAGCTTCGAATCCTATTCTCCAGCGATCATTCTCTATAATACAACAGCAATCTCCAAAACCGTCGCCGCGCGTCGACATGGGATCCAACTCCGATATGCTCGTAACACTCCATGGAGACCTTTCCATCACCATCTTCCGCGCAAGATCCCTCCCCAACATGGACTTCGTCGCCGAGCAATTCCGCCGTTGTTTCTCTACGTGCGTCACCCCTATTCCCACTCCCGATGCCAACACCGCTAAACACCACCACAAGCACCGAATCATTACCAGTGATCCCTACGTCAAAGTAAAACTCGCCGGGGCTACTGTTGCTCGAACTGGCGTCATCCCTAATTCCCAGGATCCTGTTTGGAATGAAGTTCTTAACGTTCCTGTTGCGCACAATGTGTGTTCTGTGGACTTCGAGGTCAAGGACAGCGATGTGTTTGGAGCGGATGTCATCGGTGCAGCGAGGGTTCCTGCGCAGAGGGTTCGTTCCGGTGAGTCAATCACGGATTGGTTTCCGGTCTTCGGAGCCAATGGCAAGCTTCACAAGGAAGATACGGCCATATTTGTTAATGTCAAGTTCCTGCCCGTTGACACCAATCAGATTTATCAATTAGGAATTGCTAGAGATCCGGAGAGTCTGGGGGTGAGAAACACATATTTTCCATTAAGGAAAGGGGGGATGCTCAAGTTATACCAAGATGCTCATGTCAATGATTGGGATTTCCCTAAGGACATCGAGTTGGAAGATGGAAAGGTGTTTGGGCATGGAAAGTGCTGGGAGGATATTTGCCATGCTATATTGCAAGCTCAGAAGCTTATATATATTGTTGGCTGGTCGATCTATGATAAGGTCAAACTAGTTAGGGAACCTACAACAAACAGGCTGCTCCCCAAGGCTGGAGAACTCACATTGGGGGACCTCCTCAAGTATAAGTCTCAGGAAGGAGTTAGGGTTTGCTTGTTGGTGTGGGATGATAAAACTTCCCATGATAAATTCCTTTTTAAAAAGGTAAGGACTTTAATCAAGATATTATTTCTGTATCAATAATTAATATTTTACAGTTTTTTTTAAACCATTTATTTTTTATTGGATATATAATTTCTGTATATAATCAAGATAGTTCATATATATGCTATTATGCTCAGTCATCATAATTTCACAAATTACTTTTTTGTTTAAATGTTTTATGTCTTTTTTATGATTACTCTTATCATTTTCACACATGCTTCATTTCTTACAGGAAGGAGTCATGCAAACACATGATGAAGAAACAAATAAATTTTTCAAGCATTCCTCTGTTATTTGTGTGCTTTCACCTAGATATGCAAGTGGTAAACTGAGCATTTTCAAGCAGCAGGCAAGATTTACATTGCAATTCAAATATTCAAATTTCTCATTCATAAAATTATCATACCATTTCTGGTGTGAGTGTGACACGTCGTTAGTTATGCACTTACGCCCACTAAATACATAAGAATGTATAGTTCTTAAAAACGCTTCGATCTTCTCAACCAATGGATTTGAAGTCTCGAACTACAATCTTTCAAATCCATCAATACCTTAATTTGCATTGATTTTTGTTACTTATTTACTATCAATATCGATAATTACTTCATTTTGCAATAATCTCTGATCTTTTATACATTTTTTTAAAATTTTTTATACTATCAAATTGGTTTGCAGGTTGTAGGAACTATCTATACTCATCATCAAAAATGTGTATTAGTTGATACACAAGCTTCTGAAATAAATAAAAGGAAGATCACTGCTTTCATAGGGGGACTTGACCTCTGCGATGGTCGATATGACACACCAGAGCACAGGCTTTTTAAAGATCTTGATACCGTATTTTTGAATGATTTCCATAATGGCACTTTTCCTGTTAGTTTCCTCTCCTCCTTTTGCTATTTTCATTTATTTCCTGATAAAATAACAAGCTACTCAACTGCTCGTTTTTATTTATTTTTTTCAATGAAGTTAAATTTTTTCATTAGATAATGAAGTGGGCCTTACCTATACTTTAACTACCATTAAACTAGATCCTTCTTGCTAGAGTCCACTAGCTGTCTTAATAATGTTGTTTGGACACTTAGTGGGCAAAATCCCCCATCAGGATAGGCGATATTATGGAAACAATACAAAAATTCACCCACAAGTCCAGTTGTTGGGGGGTACACTGGACTATGCTAGCATCCCTTTCCTGGTACATATAGTGTGAAAGGAATAGGAGATTAAAACAGCACACCCTAAGGCCTTCAGAAATTGTCAGCAGAGAAATTATAAAGGATGTGAGCATTGCATATGAATCTACATCCTATAAGAAGCACAATCTTTCACAAATTGAAATTCAAGCTATACGCTCATGGGAGTCCAACCTCTTGAGGCTTCAGTCCTTGGCTAGTTAGTCAGGGCCATAGCTGTATAAGAGATAGACAATGCTTTACATTTACTGTACTTGCATTTCCCTATATCTGTAATCTTGGGCTATGCCCAACCTCCTTTTTCAGTAATGAAAGCTTTGATTTCTCAAAAAAAAAATCTTCAGTTGTTTGAATCCTTCCTGAGATAAGAGAAACAATTAAAGACATCCACATGCCTGATATCACCAGTCAAAGGAACCTCCAAGGCTCCAACATACCAAAGACACCCCCCTTGCTCGTTTAAATCGTTTTATTCATCACACAACATAAATAATGAATCTTTTACCTTTTTAACTAATTATAGATGAGTAAACAATCATATGTGTTTATGTCAAACAACACCTTAAAATGAACCTTGAATTAAATTTTCAACATTCATGGTAATTAATTTAATAATAATAATTCAATTGATACTCATAGTGTCATAGGTCAGTCAAATTCAATGTAATATTACATAAACTATTTCACACATGGTTTTATCGATTTCAAAGCAATTTTGGTAGTTATATTGCATAATATAAATTTCTTACTCTTAAGTACAGTCCAAAACAACTAAAAGTCTAAAATATTTAAAGAAACTGTACAAACTATGTAATTAGGAATTTAACAGCATGCTAAATTAATTACATGCCATGGTTTACTAATCTTAGTATACTGTTGTTATAATATGTGCTCACCAAGTTATCTAGGAGAGGGTTTCTCTATACCCCATCTCGTCGTTGAATTTCTCAACATTGAACACCACTTGCAGTTCATCTTAATCTTTTCTCATACTTCCTTCCCGTCCTCTTCATCATTATGCACCTTTGCACACAGTTCCTTTCAAATGTGCCACATTGTGATCCCCATGAATATCCAGTGAAGCCCTTTGCACTGAATTTCTGCCCTATTTGCCGAAATACTTTTATTGTGCAATGACAGCATGTTGAGATCCAATCCCTCATCTCACAAGTACATGCTCTCTAGACCACCGTTTTATGTATTTCTCGGTAGGTAGCTCTCCCACCAAATACAAATGCAAATGAAAATTAAAGTTAAAATTTATGGACCCCATAGTTTAGATACCTCACATTCCTTTGAATGGGGGCGATCCATTCCACTTCCAATTGAGATCACTGGTTTGGTTTATACTCCTGCCAATCCACTCCCTTACGTCCATCATTTCCCTCTAAATGGTGGAATCATTGGTATGCATATGAATGCTATTTCAAGTCTTGCCATTGACATATATTCCCATCATCCACCTAGACCCTGTGGAATACTCTGATGTAATTAATCTTCCTAGCCTTTTAGTCATAGCAGTTCAGAAAAACTCTACATCTCTCATCCCCAATCCACGATCTTTGTAAACTAGAAGAATAGGTTCTTGGTTACCTGTTCATTTTACAACCAAATTATCCCAACTCATGGGGATATTGAATTCAGCCATTTAAAATGTATCTAATCCACTCAGAGCTTCCCAAGAGACAACAAGATCTCAGAATAGTTGGCCTAATTGAAGATATGCAATTGTTTACCAGGAAGGCTAGATTTTGGGGTCTCCATTGGACTTTTCCTAGGAGCATTTTATGGCATCTATAGTCTGAAAAAATCAAAAGATTGAGAACCTCCAGAGTTGATAATAAAAGATGTCATAATTGATGTTTTCTTTTTCTTTGAGATTGCAAAGTTTAGAAAAGCCAATCTCACTAGGATAGAGGATAGACCTTTAAATGCTTAAGAGTCTAAAATTCTTTGATACAATAGTTTTTAGTTATATTATATACTACTAAAGATCCATATAAGGACATAGGCGATATACTCAGTTCATCCCCATTCCCCAATATGATCTAATTTGTAATTGCATTTCATCAACTTTACCCCCACCATTAAATTGTTTTATTGCCCTTCTTTTTTTCAAAAGAAAGTTAATTGCTATCAAAATAAAATAAAATTATAGAATTTTAATCTTGTTAAAAAAGAATATTTACATCATACTGTTGGCAATATATAATTACATATTTGGAATAATCACATGGTCTATCCTATTGTAACCATACATATTTCTCCTTTAATTGAACCCTTGACAGAGGGGAAGTTTGTCTCGAATCCAAAAGAATCAGTTTTTTAACATACATGAGAGTATACATGAGAGGCTTCGTGAATATATACACAAATTAATCTTTTAAACCAATATTAAAGTTTTTGATTGGTGATAAAAGATTTCGGAGCGTTGAGAAACAACTCATTTTTTAAAGCTGAAGGAGTATTTATTTCTGATTTGGAAGATGAATATGAAGAACAATGCCAACAACAACAGTAGAAACAGAAAAAAGAACAGAAGTATGAAGCAGAATTAATGGATACAACACCAGAAGAACCAAGAAACAGCAATGGATACAACTTACAAGAGCAGAAAAAGCAATAGTCACAGTTCTCTACCCAAGTCCCCCCTTGACTTAGACCAGGGGGAAAGGAGGTGAAGTGAAGATGTGGAACTGGCAACAACCTTATGGTTCTGTCGCTCTGATACTATTATAGAACATAAGAGAGGAAAAATATGCTTCTAAATCATTATAAATTACACAAGGATTACCTCCTTTATATGGAGAATAGAAGGTTCAACTTATGAGGAAATAAATCATCGATTACAAACCAATTATTGATTGTAATTGAATTGACCAATGCTAACAATAAGAATGGGAAGCTGGATGAGGTGTGAAGATATTCCGTGCTTGTTGAGGTCTCCATTGACTTACTTTGGTGGTTGTCAATTGTCATATGGTACATTTTATAAGGAGAACTGTACCAGGATTCATGAAGAGGCGACATTTGCGTGGAAGAAGAAAATGAGCCACAAAGGATTTTTTTTGGAAAATTAATCAATAAATCTGCTGGTCTTAAAATCTCCTCTGTTGTAACTTTGTTTTATTTTATTCGCCAACACCATAAAATATGTCTTTTTCAAAAAAAAAAGAGAAAGTTAGATCACTGATGCAGAACTCTTAGTTCTTTTTATTTTATCCTATGTAGACTGAAACCAAAGGCCCCAGACAACCATGGCACGATTTACACTGTAGAATTGAAGGTCCTGCCGTGTATGATATTCTTACTAACTTTGAGCAACGTTGGAGGAAGGCTGTTAAATGGTGGGGATCGTGTTTTAGAAAAGTTTCCCATTGGCACGATGATGCTCTTATCAAACTTGAACGTATTTCATGGATATATAGTCCTTCTAATTCTATTCCAGCAAATCATCCTAGTCTTTGGGTCTCCGAGGAAGATAATATAGAAAATTGGCATGTTCAGGTTTGATGGTTATCTTTGTTTTAGTCTTTCAATTTTTCATTTGTTGTATCCTGATTCTTAATATCACTAATGTTTGTTATTTCATTAGATTTTCCGTTCTATTGATTCGGGATCAATAAAAGAGTTTCCTAAAACTACTAAAGAAGCTATAGAAAAGGTTTCTTTCTTCTTCTTCTATGATTGTTTCGATCATATTAAATACCATCGTAAAAATCTAGTTATTTCAAATAATTTGAAGGTTTTTCTTATATTTATTTCTGCAGAATCTTATCACTGAAAAAGATCTCGTGATTGATAAGAGTATACACACAGCATATGTTCAGGCAATCAGATCTGCAAAAAATTATATTTATATTGAAAATCAATATTTTATTGGTTCAAGTTACGGCTGGCCTTCTTACAAATCTTCAGGTATGACACATATTTTCTTTTGCTTTGATTATTTATAATGTTGTCTTAATCTTCTCTTATTATTTTCAATAATAAATAATACTAAAAGTCTCACTTGTTTATTTGCATGCTCTTATTTGCTTAATAATATCATCTTTCGAAAGAAAACAATTGACTTTAATCTACTTCTAAAATTGTTGTAATAAAAACTTCTAATATAATAAAATGGTTCTACAAACTCAAATTTCTTTTAATATGATTTATCATCTACCACTCTACCCGATATGCATAATATTTATTCCTTTTGATGTAACTGATACTCATATTTTATTTCTCATGTACTGGTACCCATATAGTTGTTTTGTAAAAGAATTGAAGTCGGCCTTTAGCACATTTAGTTTTTCCATTGAAAAACTTTCTTACTAGCAATGCTATATATAGTTTCCCATTACTGATATTTTGTTAAAGACGAATTTAAATTGCAGGGTGTAATTCTGCATTATCATCGTGGAGTCTTTCTTGAGATTCTGTAGTTTGCTACAATTGTCCTTCAAAATTGTGCAACTGCTAAAATGTCCTCCAAATAGTGCAACTGCTAAAATGTCTCTGAATGCTATAATATTCCAAGGACTTTCCTTAACATATCTTCCCTTCATTCACCTAGTCTATAAGGCAACAAACGAGGTTATTTCGAAGAAGGCTGGCCTACCTTTCTAAACTAAACTGTTGCTGGTGGTGATATTATGGATGTGATTCAGAAGTTCAGGAAGGGTTCCAAATATTGGAGGTTTCTTTGGACACTACCAGGGTCTATCTCCTGGTATCTTTGGCAGGCGAGAAATAGAAGGTGGAGGGTGATGGAGCAGAGAACACAGATGGATATCAAAAAGGAGATTATAAGGGATGTTCAACTCAGCTTTGAACTATAAGTGATCCAAATGTAAATAATGGGGGAGAGTAAACTCGATCCCTTTTCATTATCAATTAGTAGGATATATATACAATTCAGTATAACAGAAATTAGTTATACTTTATAATATAAATGATAATGAAATTACTAATTAGCCTATAGAAGTAATTAACTATTTATGTTAAGAATATAGCTATTATGATTAATAGAACTAATTCTAACAATATCAATAATATGAACTGAAAGCTTTATCTCTGGACTATGATTTCATAGAGGTCCAAGCTATCACAACTTGAGGCAGTCACTCGGTTCTTGATGTCACAATGCTGACAAAAGACTCAAGGACAATGTTTTCCCTATTTTACCTACTATGTTGTAAATAATTTATGTACTCTAGGCAATGCCCATTTCATTTCACTTATGAAAATTTGCGATTATAAAAAATATCAGTATAGAACTCATCTGATGTCATTAATCTGCCTAGCCCTTTAGTTATATCAGTTTCACAAAGTTCATTTATGTATGTTAGCACATACCAATCCACCTTCTTTAAATGATTTGTCCATTTATACAGTGTTTCCGTGTCATAGTAAAGTCACCTCATAAGAAATTATAAACGGCATTTCTAACCAGTTTCCTCACTTTGACGGGGGAGTTTACATGCAATCCATAACTACATTTATATTTCATGTAGTTACCCTTTCTAAGAATATTGTCAACATAGAACTTATGGGAAGGAGATCCAATTCACTAGCCATAGATTCCTGAAAATGTTTAAGTTCCCAATAATAATCCAAGGAATATCAGTTTCGGATGTGCTCACATATATTTTTTTACAATTATTGATAATATTTTCATAATGTTAAATTTGTAAAATAATATTATACATTTTAAGTAAAAATATTCTTCTTCTAGATCTCTCCTACTTTTAAGCTGAAATAGAATTAGTATAGTATGATCAAAGTGTTAATTTTTTATCTTCTTGTGTCATGCAGCACCATTGCACTATCTAGTAAATCTCATATACTCTCTTTTACCCAATGTTCATTTGTGATTACACATTTTCCTGTCTTCTTTCTTCTTAGATGAGGTGTGCCCGTTAAAATTTATATGCAAGTTTTTAACATCTTGTCATTATGAAAATCAATTTTTATTTCTGACAACTGATCAGATGCTGGTAACCTAATTCCAATGGAATTAGCTTTAAAGATATCTAGTAAAATTAGAGCTGGCGAAAGATTTGCAGTATATATAATTATACCGATGTGGCCTGAAGGTGATCCTAGTTCTCCAACTGTTCAGGAAATTCTCTTCTGGCAGGTAATGTTCTTCGGAAAATCATTATTATTCAGTGTTCTATCTTCATTCCTTGTCTAAATAGTAAATATGTGCCTTAATCGTCAAATCCATCTTTTTAATGGAATACTCACCATCAGCATTACAAGTATACCTGCCCATGAATAATCTATTAAGATCATGACAAATTCCATCTTGTGTAATGTCCATTTACATTCTCGGTTTTAAATTGCCAGCGTATTCTGTTAGACGGTTTTAATTTTATGACTTTCTTGATTGTAGTCTCAAACTATGCAAATGATGTATGAGATCATTGCAAAGGAGTTGATACATGCTGGCGTAAAGGGTTCACATCCACAGGATTACCTTAATTTTTACTGCCTTGGAAATAGAGAAGTGTCTCAAAATTATCCTTCTCCATCAACCAACCAACTGTCAACCACAGTAAGAAGCATTTTATTTATTTGGTTTTGTAACTAGTTACGTACCTTTTCCATCTTTTCCTGGAAAATCTAGTTAGTGATTTCTCAGATCTAGTCCGAGACCGTTGAAATTTATTTTCCAGAAATGCCTTTCAGGCTCTACTTCAAACATTTAGGAGGTTCATGGTTTATGTTCACTCCAAAGGAATGATAGTAGATGATGAATATGTTATTTTGGGATCTGCCAATATCAACCAAAGGTCTCTCGATGGTTCAAGAGACACAGAGATAGCCATGGGTGCATACCAATCGCATTATACATGTGATAAAAAGAATGGTCGTCCCCATGGCCAGGTTTGTGATTTCGTGGAGATTTTGAGTAAACTTCGTTTTTATTTTATTTGTTCACACGTACGTGGTCTTTTTGTTTATGTGATGTCTTTCATCGTTTTCATCTCATTATATATGCTCTTAGTAATTTAATGGAACTACAGGTATATGGCTATAGAATGTCTTTATGGCAAGAACATCTAGGCATGGTGAATGATTTGTTCAAAGAACCACATAGTTTGAAGTGTGTAGAAAAGGTAAACAACATAGCTAAAGACAACTGGAATAGGTTCGTTGCATCTGAGCAAACCAAATTGCAAGGACATCTTCTAATGTATCCACTGAGGGTGGGATCTGATGGAATAGTTAGTTCAATTTCTGGCCAAGAAACTTTTCCTGATATTGGTGGTAAAATTATTGGAGCACATAATAGTCTCCCAGATGTATTGACCACGTAAATTTTATCTTGTTATTTATTCTTTTCACTCATTCATTCCATTGTTAGACGTCAGAAAGATTCTTCTTCTTTCTTTAATGGTTATACACTTATATATCTTGCTTGTTGAAAAAATATATGTATTTCTATTTAAATAAAAGTATTGCCTAGCGAGCGAGTAAACTTCCATATTATATCACATAATAGCAGAGTTTAAAATGATATCATTATGTATTCATAATTCATGTGTGACCTCAAGATAAACGGTTCAGACTTCAGAGATCAGTTTAAAATTCAATCGAAATGAATAGCACGACATATGTGATGTAGGTAGGTAGGGTTAACATACTGAAACACCCCGTGTGTGCTATTGTTGAATTTTGCCTGCAAAAATATCTTGGGTATTTCTTTTGCACAACATTTCTGTGTTTACAGAAATCCAAATGTTGGAATGATGGTTTGTTTTTTTATTTAATCATGTATCATTGTATTCGTGTTTAGAGTTAAAAATCAGCGTAGAATAAATCAATAATCTGCATCAATGACAATGACAATGATTATTTAGAAAATTTCTCTCCAATCTAGTAAATCTACAGAATGCAAACTTTTGCTGTTAATATCTATCCTCTGTACTATCGTTTTATCATCTACGTTGTTCATAATTCATTCATGTTTTTTTGTTGTAAAAGATCGATCCTAAATTCCTAATACGTGGGTCGCTCATCAATAAAGCAAAGCACATTCTCATCTCACTTTTATTCACCTTTAAGCTTTAGTCTCAAATCTCAAGCTTCGAACCCTCGATTCACCCAACATAATCTCCAATTCTACTCCACCAGTTATGTGTCTCTCTTCCGAACTTCTTCTCCATGGAGTCGAATTGCGTCACTCTCCACGGTGATCTCTCGATTACAATCTGCCGTGCCAGATCCCTTCCCAACAAAGACGCTTTCTCCCACAACTTCCGCAGATGTTTTTCCCCGTGTCTCGCTCCCACTTCCACTACTGTTCTCCGAGATACCTCCGAAGACGACGACATCGATCGCCATTACCGCCATTCGGTTGGCATCACCAGTGATCCCTATGTTGCCATCGTGCTCATTGGGCCCATCACCAACCGCCATGGTGTTACCGTTGCCCGAACTAGTGTTATCCCTAATTCCCAGGATCCTGTTTGGAAAGAGCGCTTTGATGTCCCACTTGCGCACGATGTGTGTTTTTTGGAGTTTGCTGTCAAAGATAATGACGTGTTTGGGGCAGATGTCATTGGCACAGCAAGGATTTCGGCATCGAGTGTTAGGCTTGGTCACCGGATTCACGAATGGCTTCCACTGATTGGGTTGAATAAGAGACTTCACAAGCCCAATACGGCATTGCTCGTTGATTTGAATTTTAAGTCTGTTCAGGAGAATCCGATATACGAACACGGAATTGCTGGAGACCCAGAGAAATTGGGGGTTAGAAACACTTACTTTCCTTTAAGGAAAGGTGGAATGATTAGATTGTACCAAGATGCTCATGTGAACGAGAGAGATTTCCCAAAAAAGATTCATTTGGAAAATGGAAAGTTATTTGATAATGGAAAGTGTTGGGAAGATATATGTCATGCCATCTTCGAGGCAAAGGAATTGATATATATAATTGGATGGTCGATCTATCATAAGGTGAGATTGGTGAGGGAACCAACAAGCACAAGACTGTTGCCAGAATTTGGGGATCTCACATTGGGAGAGCTCCTTAAGTACAAGGCCCAGCAAGGAGTCAGAGTTTGTTTATTAGTTTGGGATGATAAAACTTCCCATGATAAATTCCTCATAAAAAGGGTAAGAACTAATGAGTAAAAATACACCATCTCTTTAATTCATCTGCATACTTATAATTGATTAATATATTACAGATTTGTAAAAAGGCAAGATTTTTTTTTTTGCACTAAAATCATAGATTTTGTATTTCTGTTGTTATTTTTTGGCAGTGACTCACCCTGTTCTCACTCCTACTTTGTGTTTTCCTTAAATAATGGATAGATAAGATGTTTCTCGTTCAATTGTGAAAACTATGTCTGGTTTTGTTATAATTTATAATATTATTTTCAGCCCATTTGTACTTAGTGGCATTCAGTGATTTATTTTCTTTTATGAAATTCTGGATTTTGTAGGTTTCTACTTCCCCCCATTTGGATAATACATTTTCCTTTTAACTTTCATGCAGGTAGGAGTGATGGATACCCATGATGAAGAAACACATAAATATTTCAAGCATTCTCATGTCAATTGTTTGCTCGCGCCTCGCTATGCAAGCAATAAATTAAGCATTTTCAAACAGAAGGCATGCATTATCCACAAGTCATCTGGAATCAATCTTGATTTTTCTTAGGCCACTCTCATTTATATGTTTGTGTGCAGGTTGTTGGAACTATTTACAGTCACCATCAAAAGTGTGTGCTAGTTGACATGCAGACTTCTCAAAATAAACGTAAATTAACTGCTTTCATAGGTGGCCTTGATCTCTGTAATGGTCGATATGATACACCAGAGCACAGACTGTTTGGACATCTTGATACAGTATTCTTCAATGATTTTCGCAATCCCACTTTTCCAGTAAGTGTTCTTTTAATTAAGTCTGAATTGACATGATACAATTATGAATCTATGAATGTGTTGTGTTTATATCTGAAAACCAAACAGTATTAAATTTGTTGTCTTATGTCTGCTTAAGACATTACACTATGTCTGACTGTATGTCTGATTTTAATGTTAATGGGAAGATTTTGTTTCTATGTCATAACATTTTATGTGCCACAAGGTGATGTCAGTTCCTTGAGATAAATTAAATTTTGGGAGCTTTATCTTGGGATTGAACATTAGTAGATTGAACTCAAATTTTGTGATGAATGAGTTATAGTATTTAGTCTGGCTATATTTGAATTCTAAGAAGAAGAAGATATGTTTTTCAAAGTTACATTTCAAATTTTATTTAGGTTTTAGTACCAATATAATTCAGTCTTACAGGCATTTAAAAAAGCCTAATTTAGAAATTGAATTTGATGCCGTTACTTATGTGAAATATTCATTACCCATAAGTCATAAGTCAGTCATAATTCATAACAATATTTTTGATGCTTCTACATATGGGACTGTGTGGTCCCAATTCCTAAGACACTATGTGGTTGGGTATATGTGGTCACCAGAACAGACTTGGATGCGTGCCAGAGGTTGCCAGAGTGGTCTCTGAAGAGAAGAAATATGAAGAAAGAATAGGTAGGAAAGTTCTGACAAGATCTGGTTTTGAGTGCCTACTATCGATTCTTTTCTCATATTTCTAGCTTCATGTTACTAGATCAAAGTATCAAATTCTGGAGAGCTTTCCAGCCAGTGTTTCAGACTTCTGGAAAGTATTCTGGCATCTTCCGGGAATATTTTCTGGTGACCAAATATATGCTTATGCGGCTATGTGGACATGTAAACCGCATAGCTGCATTGAAATCCTTGCTCACAACTAAGGTTGGTGAAGTCCTTACTCTAGATCAATAGTTCGATCCAAAAAGATAAATCATTATACCTTGTTGATTTATTCTTTAGTTTTTAAAGCATTAATTTGTGGATAATGATTGATTACTTCTTATGATTAGTTAGAGATGACTAACTAGCAATTACTAAATACTTATTTGATATGCTTCTTTTAATTTGGCTTCACATAGGAAGAAATTAAATGTCCAAGGCAACCATGGCACGATTTGCATTGCAAAATTGATGGTCCTGCTGCTTATGATGTTCTCACAAACTTTGAACAGCGTTGGAGTAAGGCAACTAACTGGTGGGAATTTTCTGGATGGTACAGAAAACCTTTCATTGAATCATTTTTGCACAATGATGATCAGGTTTCCAGGGAAGAAGATGGTGAAAACTGGCACGTTCAGGTTTGAAGTTATTAATGCATGATTTCATTATCGAATCCAGAGTCTAATATATCTGTAATATGACCGACTACAGTTATAGGATAAGAATGTAAAATCATATAGAAATGAAGCCCTCTACTGATCGTGTAACATCTATAAATAACACAGTTCAGTAAATGAGAGGGAGACGATTCTGAAACTTCCTCTTCAATTCACCTTGGTTCATTGATCATATTAGATGTCATTAACGATTCTTCTCTTGATGAAATTTAATGCATTTTTTTGTGTTTATTTCTGGATGTTTATTGCTGAAAATAAATTTTGATAGGTTTTTCGATCAATTGACAGTGGCTCTGTAAATTTCACTAGAAAATTTAAGGAGACCAGGGAAAAGGTTTGTCGTGTCCATATTTTTTTTATCTTGATAAATATTGCACCATTAACGTTTCTATTTATATATATATATATAATTGTATAAATACAGAGTCTTGTTTGCGAAAAGAATTTGGTGGTTGATAAGAGCATTCACACTGCATATGTACAGGCTATCAGATCTGCTAAGCATTTCATTTATATTGAAAATCAATATTTTATTGGTTCTTGTTATGGGTGGCCTACTTATGAGAGTTCAGGTCTGATTCTTCATATATCTGTTTACTTCTAATTTATCATCTCTCTGCATTTTAATTTTAGACAATAGACTCATATATCTGTTTTTGTTGTGAGTACCCATGGGCTGTGGCAGTGTAATTTATCTTGTTCTAGGTATTTCTTTGTTGTGATTATCCGTAGTATTTTCTTGAGTGGCTAGACTTTATGGTCAGGAAGACATTCAAGGTGCACATAATATGCAAACATGTGATGTTTCTTATTTTTTCATTAGTTTTTTCTTTTTAATTCATATACTTTATGTCCCTTGTCATTTTCGAAATCTTTGCACATTTTTCCTTTGTTATCTTTTGACGTTTATTTCTAAGCTTCTTTTGACAAATATTTTACTTTTTATACTCTTCCCTGTCATTGTTCTATTTTTTTGTCAAATAAATAGATGCTGGTAATTTGATTCCAATGGAGATAGCCTTAAAGATTGTCAGTAAAATTAGGGCACGAGAAAGATTTGCAGTATATATTATCATACCGATGTGGCCTGAGGGAAATCCTTGTACTTCTGCACTTCAAGAAATTCTTTTATGGCAGGTAAATGCTAATAATTTTGTAAATCATATGATTTGTAATTTGTAAACCATGTGCGCTAATGTCAATGGAATTAATCTGAAAATGAGAATATTTAAGATTTTGAGGTACGCTGACATCATTGGTAGTTGGTGTTTACAGTCCCAGACTATCCAAATGATGTACACAATTGTTGCGAGAGAGCTTCTAAACTCGGTTGATTTAAATGACTCTCATGTGGCCAACACTCTATTTAGGAATTTGGGAAAGGTTCCGCAAGATTACCTTAATTTTTACTGTCTTGGAAATCGAGAAATGATGCCTCATTCAACCATCCAAGTATCAGATGCAAAAACTGTGAGTATTGCACAGAAAAATCACTTTGATATATGCTGATGCCTTGGAAATAGTTTTTATTTCTAAAATTGTTGTTGCAGGTGCCTTCTCTTAAATTTAGGAGGTTCATGATATATGTTCATTCCAAAGGGATGATAGTAGATGATGAGTATATAATCCTTGGCTCTGCCAACATTAACCAAAGATCCCTTGATGGTTCAAGGGATACCGAGATAGCTATGGGTGCATACCAACCTCATCATACATGGACTGAGAACAACGGGCATCCAAATGGACAGGTTGATGGAGACATGTTATTGCTTAATTTTGTTTGTACTTGAATTGTATATTTGAAACACCATTTTAAAATTAGATGGATGGATATGGGTTTTCGGTTTTGTAGATATGTGGATATAGAATGTCATTGTGGCAGGAACATTTAGGGATGGAGAACGACCTATTCAAGAAACCGTACAGTTTGGAGTGTGTAAAAAAAGTGAACAATGTAGCTGACGAAAACTGGAAACGGTTCATTGCAGATGAACCATACAAAAAAATGCAAGGACACCTTCTCAAGTATCCTATCAGTGTGGGAGTAGACGGCATAGTGGAGGCACTTACACAAACATTTCCTGATGTTGGTGGAAAAATAATTGGAGGAAAATGTAAACTTCCAGATGTATTAACTATGTAACAAAAACAGTCAATATTTTACTTTTCAAGAAATGCAAGTAAATTTAAAATGTATCGCTGTGTGACGAGTAACGACTAAACAAGTAAAAAAACACTTTAAAAATTGAAAAAAAATAGCATTTAAAAGATGATTTTTGCTGGTTCCTAGTAGTAATCACAAACAAAAACCAATGAGGTCAGAAATAGCTCCATAATAGAAACAGAAAGAAGAATATCTAAACAGCTCCATAATAGAAATACACGACAGAGCTCTTTTGTTACATATATGTTGGTTTGATGAGTTACACTGCCATAAAAATAATGTTGGCATGTCTATCGAACATAGCCATTTTGATATCGATTGTAACCTCGTTCAGGACTGCGGTAAGGTGAATAATCACGACCCCCACGGTACGGGGAGCGCCTAGGAGACCTACCACCACCATAAGGAGAATTGTGTGGTGAATAATCACGTCCTCCACGATATGGGGAGCGCCTCGGAGACCTACCACCATAGGGAGATCGACGTGGTGAAAATTCTCGCACTCCACGGTATGGAGAACACCTAGGAGACCGACGGTAACCTCCACCATAGTCACCACGAACATTGGCTCCACGATATCTACCAAAATCACCGTTATTATAACCTGAAAAACAATATATATGGAACAAAATTGTTCAAGAGATAAAAAAAAGAGGCAAAATATATATCAATTAATATAAAGACAGATTGGTTACCGTCTCGAGTACTTTTCATTCCAAGGTAGTTTCCAGGAGTAGGTGTCCTTGGCCGCTTACGTCTTGACTGTAAACAACAGTAATAGGAACAAGATATAACTAATTCATAAAATAAATGTAGTTGTACACTATTATGACCTAATAGTAGCTAAAAGGAAGAAATGTCTAGACAATGCAGTAACATTTATATTATCAAGAAAAATCATCAAAGCATAAAACAAATCCAAAATAATTATCAAATTATCAGCTTAAATCACCAACAGCTGGATATGACAGTTTGATGATGGATTTCTTTAGGTTGTTGAGAGTTGATGATGGATTTCGTTAGGATGTTGAGAGTTGGTGATGTATGCTGAGATTTGTTTAGATGAAAATTTGCTATTTTTAGTTGATGTGGTGCATGGAAAAAACTGTTATGCTGTCCATTCATCATCAAGTTGATATTGATGAAGTGAAATTCTTGATTGCTGCGAACATAGCTGATTGATTCAATGATCTTCTGAATATTGAATAACCAAAAATTCCAGGTCAAAAGAAAGTATTGGCAAACAAATGGGTCTCCGGGTAAAAGCTAATGACATAGAAGTAAAACTTTACCTTCTCAACAGTTATGTAGCGACCTTCCAGTACAGAATGATTGAGATGCCTAACAGCACGATCAGCTTCCTCAAGTGTATCCATGGTAACAAAAGCAAATCCTCGTGAAATTCTTGTCCGGGGCTCCACAACTAAACGACAATCGATAACCTAAAAGAAACTATGATTTTACAAAAAAATCATGAAATGAAATTAGATTAGATTAGGATAAGTGACCACAAACCTTTCCCTCCTTGCTGAAGTGATCTTTGAGATCCCTTTCAACAACTCTAGAAGAAAGACCCGTCACATACAGAGTGTTTCCAGGATTGGCAGTATCACTCCTAAATATTTGTCGTAAAATAAAACATGTTAGAATTTAGAAAGTATAGGTTTATCAAAAGTATAAATCAGATGCATAAAAATTATCAAAGAAAGAAAAGGACCCAAGTATTAATTAATAACCTGCCACGACTTCTAGACCTGGAACGGGACCTTGAGGGTGACCTAGCCCTAGATCTTGGTGGAGTCTTTGAGATTGATCTTCCCTTTTTCATTGGAGGGGGACTCTTTGAAAGAGACTTGGACTTAGAATGTTTTCTCCTTGGTGACAAGGATCGCGAATACCTACAGAAATTCAGATACAAATTATGGTCAATCAAGCATCATTACAGTTTCCTTTATTAATCAGTATAAATAATATATTACATTTGTACTTCAAAGATAATTGCTAGATAACAAAACCCATGCTGCTAACCAATGCCAGAGTGTAATAAAGAAGAAGAAATCTTTCAATTAGAAAAGTATGAGTGAATCAGGTAGGAGAAATAGTTAAAGAAAAATATTTATAACTAAATATTGATAATCTCAGAGAAATATTATAAAAAATAGAGTGTTTTTAAACTTTTTTATTCGAAAAAACGGTATTCAACTATGCATTTAATTATTAAAAAAAACTAAAAATTATGATTTCCCCTATGAAAATAACACGAAATCTACAAAACTACAACCCGTTGGAGAAAGTGAGAATAGAAGGGGGGAAATAAGAAAGACCGATTAAATCGGGAACACAAAGAACGTACAGAAAAAGAAAAAAAATCATTTTACCTTGCACGAGGAGAATTCAGCTTCAAAATGACACGGGAAAGACGAGAGGCAAAAAAACAAATGTCAGTAAGTACGTAAGTATTCAAAAAATGAAGAATCAAGGGGAAAAATAAAACTGAAAGGTGAAAAATGAATAAGATCTAACCATTTTTTTCGGCGACATGAGAATCGAAAAAAAATAGGGTTTATTTTCCCCCTTTTCTCTTCTTGTAATCAAAAGTGTTGTTGCCTTGACTGACGGCTTAACCCATGAAGAATGAGGAGTCAATATATATCCCTTTAATGGGCCCATTGAATTGAAAAGTTTCAGCCCAGTCAATATTGTTCAGTGAGCTGAATCAGGTTAACTTGGGTTGGATCAATTGACTGAGAATTGGGTTGTTTTCTTCTCTTTGGGCTTGGACGTCGTTCCTATTTATAATGATATGTGTATAATTATTTAAAAATCACACTTAAATGAAGTGATATAGATAAGCAATAAAATTCCAATTTGTCCAAGACAAATTGACAAGCACACATCATTTTCTATTGATATAATTCAATCGTTAATATGGGTAAGGTTTTTTTGTGATGGGGTTTACATAATGTAATATCAATTATTTAAATAGAAGAATATTCAGGTGTGCCATAACGCACATGCATCGAATTTTTTTCAACCGTTACATTCTAATATGTCGAATGACGATGCATTATTCATTAATAATTAAACTATATACAACGAGTTGTACGTCATATGTTACATTATTCTCGAGTTGTATTCGTTACTTGTATTACACTGTATTGACGTCTTTGACGCGTGTGTCATAACGCACCAGAAATCTGTTTTATTTAAATAAAGAACGATTCATTCATGTAAAATATTTTAGAAAGTAAATGTGAAGAATCTAAGAACACAAAATCACCCATAAGGGTATTTGTGTGAATAAAGAATTGATTAAGATTTCTAGCTACTAATAAGCTAAATGTAAAAATCAATACTAATTACCGTGATACATTTAGAATTAAGTTGTGTGATTTATGGTTAAAGTGATTAATGTGAATTAACTATTAAGTCCCACTATGCTTAATTCATGATTTCGTGTGATTTAATCACAACTTACACCGTAACTAATCTCGTGATCGAGAATGATAGTATTTATACACTTATTACTCAACTAATTAAGTTTAGTTTGTTGATTAGTAACCGCTAACTATAGTTTGGCCAAGTGCGTCTATCTAGCTAGAATGACTTGGTCCAATATATATTCTATTCTTTTTCATCTTCTACTCTTTTTCTTAATTATTCTTCCATCTTCTTCTTAATTCTTTTATTCAAATCACCTAAAATAATCGATCCTAAATTAAGCATAATTAGGCAGAGAATCACCCTAAATAATTGATCCGTTTTTTTACTTCTTGGGACCAAGGATTTGGATTTGACTGAATCATTGAGATCTGGTAGAATAACTTTGTTGATTGGCTAGGCAGGCAGGAGTTTTAACCAATTCAGTAAAAACTTCATTATATGTTACAAATTAAAGGAGAAGTTACAAAATTTGGAGAAAATTAACAAGTAAAATTAAGAAAAAGGAGCAATGTACAGTACTTGTACACACAACTGCATATATAGGTACGTACATAATACATCAGTTGATGATATATAGAAGAGAGTATAATACATTGATTATACATAGAGAAGATGAAGAAGAACATTAAATTAATTTGGACCCCCCCTTTTTTCTTTTTCTTTTACTTTTATCAAAAGCAAAGTTCTAAACGTACTGAAAGTTTAATTAATCCATGCATGGATTTCTCCACTTCCAGTATTCACTGCCTTCACTCAGCAGAAAAAACTACAGGTAATTTCATGACATGCATGCACGATTGTTTTTCCAAATTTCTTTCATTCTCAAACTCCTTCCCACCACTCAATTCGCTGTCTACTTCTTGTTCTTGTCGCTGTTCTTCTTCCAATATGGTATTTATATATATATATATACTAGCTAGAGAAACCAATATTATTGAGTCTAATAAATAAAACTTCAATCAAGGATCCTTGCTGCACCAGCCTGGTCTTCCTAAAGTGAACTCCAAACTCGGGATCCTTACATCTTCATTAGAATCCGACAGTTCTTTGCTTGTATCCTGAGAAATGGAAGCATTTGCCATTAATTAATTCACATTATCCTATATAATTATAAACCCTAAATTTAATGAACAGTAACTGATTGCAGAAACATCTGAACATTTAAAAAAAAGATGCAATGCAATTGTAGTTGTAGTGCATCTGAACATTTAATTTTGAATAAGTTAATTATTGAACAAGTGCAATTAACCACACCAAACCTGATGAGAAGCAAAGGCGGTTGTGGCAGATCTGAATATCTCCGTGTCTTTTGAATTTGCTTCTAACCATGCTCCTCTGCTGAAATCCACAAGACCAAAAGAAAAAGAAGAACCATTAATTCACAAACCATAATATTTGTACGTTAATCAATCGTAGCATAGATTCCATTTGCATACGTAATAATATATACATGTGTGAACCACAAACAGTGTGTGTGGTTGGAAATATGAATTAAAATATATGATCAGTAATTATGATCAGGTGCTTTAAATTAAAGTGAGACAAATGATCGAGATGAAAAAGTGAGTAAAAAATGTAGCGAATCGAAGTTGAAACCAAGCATGCAATAGATGATTGAAATAATATTTCTAACCGGACCGGAATGAATGCATATATGCATGCATCACTAATTGAATTGGTTCTCTTTTGTGAGACAAAAAATCAAACATTTGTAGTGCAGGAATAAGGAATTAGCTAAAATAATCCCAGATACTTTTTGTACTGGTTCGTTAGCTACTTAGCTAAACCCTAATACAAAATTAATTAAAGGTATCTTTTTATCTTTTGGGGGTGTTATTTAATTAAACACGCTATTAACTTAATTAAAGGCTAAATCTCTTACTCTCTTTCTTTACTATTTTTTATCATCTATGTCTCTCTTTTTCTCTCTAGTTACCAGTTTCTACAGTATTCTTATTATCTCTCCCTCTCTCTTTCTGATGAGGACATGAGGTTCTTATTTTCCCCAGACTTTGCCGTTAAGACTCCATCAACTCTCCTCCCTAGCTTTAAGAGATCAGAGAACCCAAAATAAAATAAAATAAAATAAAGAGGTAAAGTGTAAGCTGGCATGAAAATACTTTTATTCGTCTCTCCAATGGAATGGAGTACCTTCACGTTGTTTGTGTTCAGGAAGACCGAACGGAGACATGCCGGTAAAGGGAAAATGGATCTCACGTGTAGAATGGAAAGAGAGATAGATGGAGGGACATAGTTAGTTAATTAGTTAGTTAGTTATTAGTTAATTAATTAATCAATAATAGTCAGTAATAGTACCACAGTACTAGTACAGTAAGTACGTACATACCTCGATGAGTTGCTCCATCGGGTGGTGTTGGTTCCACTGTTATCCAATATTTCGTGATGCTGCTCCATGGAAGTCCCATGATCCAGTTGCTCTCTTGTGTCCAGGAAACACCGGAAGTTGAGATCTGTTGCCGGAGATGGAAGGTCTTCCTCGCCGGAGCCTTCGGATTGGCCTGGAATTAAACCGAACAAATAAATGATGATCGAGTTCCGAAAAAAAATACGGATATATATATATATAATTGGAGGTGGAGCTATATAGATTTGGGAAAGAAGACGTTAGGCATCTAATAGGGAACGAGGAGATGGAGTAGAAGGCTAAGCAATACGAATTACCTGATGAAGCTGCAGGTCTGTCAGTGGTCTTAACAGTTCTATACATCTGCAAAAGAAGCAAGTTAGGCTGTGTTTAAAGAAGAGAGCATTTAATAGAGAAGAAGAAATGGAAAGAAAAAAAGAGTGGAGAGACCCAAATTGGAGGAGGAGTTTTCACAAGAGAAGTAAGAAGAAGTAAAAAAGAAGATATAGATAGGTTGTTGGCATGGAAGGAAAATAATGGACAGTAAAACCCAAATGCATGGCAGTTTCGTCTTCTGCTGTTTCTGTTCACCAGGTTGATGTTTTGGGAAGGGTTTTGTTGAGTCACTTGGTATTATTGTGAAATGATGGCATACTTTTACCACGTCTCTTTTCTCTCTCTCATCTGCCTACATCTACCTATGCATGCCAGTCTTTTGTCTCAATGTAGACTCTGTAGACCCATCTATTCATTCACTCATTCATTCACTCATTCACTGCATCCATTGGCTGCTGTGCCAAAGAGAAGGATGGACATGTACATCAAAAATCAAAAGAAGAAGCCAAGAAGCTTGCTTCCAGAGAAGAAGAAGAAGAAGAGGCCATGGAAAAGAAGAAGCAGATAGCTTGACACATAGCATAAAAAGAAGAAACGACTTAATCGATCGATGACCTGCAAATGGCTCTTGACGTGTGCCAGTGTTAAATCCTTGACATCCATGAGCTCAAGAACAGCCTTTGGAGTGGCCCCTGATCATCAAATTAAAACCGATCAATATATGTATACATGTGGATGAGTGAGTGAGTGAGTAGATAGATATATAGTATCGATCGATCTAGGATTCTAGGTCGTCGAAATGAATTGAAATATTGAACTGAAAATGAAGAAAGGGTTTGGTTGGCGTATTTACTCTCGTGGCCACCGAGAAGCTCAACGGCATGGACGAATCGCGCGTGAAGAGTGCTGGTCCACCGCATCCTAGGCGCCCTCATGCTCCTCTTTGTCGGTAACTTTGACACCAGCCTCGATCCGATCCCAAATTGATACTGGTGGTTGAACTGGTGAACTGGAGTTTTCAACATCGTCGGCGTGACCAATCGTTGATAATTAGGCGTAGACAGACCCGAAGAGGAAGACGACGACCAAGAAGATGGGTAAGACGGAATCTGGTTGGAGAATCCCAATCCCAAATTATTATTACTACTACTACTAGTGTTGGTCTTGTTAGGATCATTATTAACCGGGAAGAAAGGAAGAGGACCGGTACTGTGGTAGATCGGGATCCCTTTGATAGGTCTCAAACCATCGAGTGGAGCCTCGAGAATGGAACGGTGGTGCTGGTAGTGATGGTGATCATCATGACGTGGTAATAATGGAGGCTGAGACGAAAACGTCCTCCACTGACGGTCGACGGAGATGGCGTCGGTGGTCGACGATGGTCTGAAGAGAGATAAGTTGGCAGTATTAGAGGAGGGTTCGTTGTGGTTTTTGAAAGACTCGATCTTTTTCCATATGTCTAGACTGAGATCGCAGTCAGTCGAGGAGGAGTGCATTGAGGATGGGGCGGTGGTTGTGGTTGGTGGACTTATGTGCAAAGAAAGGTCTGGTGGTGGCATTGATGTTGTGTCCATGGACAGTCCTTGCTTCCTGGCTTAAACTGTAAAGGAATCTCCTCCTCCTCCTTCTTCTTCTGGTCAGTGAGTCTTCACTAGCTTGTGTTATATACGTATGTGACAAGACCCAAACTCAGACCCACTTCAACGTCTTCGACCTAGGTTTCCGTATGTAAACAAGCGTCGTCGGATTGAGCTAGAAATTAAAATTCTTTGAGTGAGAAGCTCTCCTTCCATGAGAAAGAAAGCAAGACAAACAGAGAGAGAGAGAGAAGAAGAAGAAGAAGAAGAAGAAGAAGAAGATGATGAAAAATTAAAAGACGATTTGGTCAGACTGTTTGTTGCAGACTTTAGATGTATGATCGGAGAAGAACGATCGATACAATCTGAAGTCCGAACGAGGACAGTATTGTGATGGATGGAATATGAATGTTTCTAAGAGATCGAATAGGGGACACAAAGAAAGAAAGGGAGAAGCATTTGGAAGGGAATTGTGGTCACTTGCTTGGGAAGTATATATGAGAAAATGACACTCAACAAAGAAGAATGTAGATAATTCCAACCAGAGATAGAGAGAGAAAGAGTAGAGATCCGTATGAGTCAAAACTCAAAACACCCGGAGACGCCGGGTTATAGATCGAATAACACGATACACAAAAATAAATAATGTACAGAACTAGAGAGAAGTGACAGGAAAGAAAAAGAAGAAGGTGAGAGAGAGAGAGACTCGTGCGGGGATTCTTCTCTCTCTCTCTTTTTTTTAATCTCTCTCTTGTTTGTTTTTTAATCTGGGCTGTAAAAAAGAAAAGTTTACTATTTGGACAAAGCTCGAATAAATACGACAGTAATTATAATGTTTGTTTTTTACATGCACTCGATCGATCTTCTCATGATTAGAAAATTATAAGACTTGCTTGGTAGCACTTAGAGTTGTCAGGTGTCTAGGAATAGTCTCATTGACTAAAAAAAAACATTTTTTTATTTATCTTTTACTTTTCTGATGATCTGATCCAGTGATTTATTTGTAAGTAGGATTATCGTTAACATTCTTATTATTATTTTAATGTGGAATTGAAGTGTTCTAATTCTCTTTACAAACCCCCAAATATTCCTTTCCAATCTTGAGTCTTGACACAACAATGTCTAACACATTGGGTATTATTATGTTCTCCACCACATGACCAAACCCCTCATAACAAACCGAAAACCAAAAGGGTTGACCATCATTTACAAACCCCAAGGTTTCATCGTCTTCCTCTCTATTCAATTAAGAATAAACAACTTCCTCCATCCATATCTAACTTTATCACAGACTCACAATGCGCGCATTCATTCATTCATTCACTCATTCACTCACAATGTATACAATATTATTGCATTGAGAAGTACGTATAGCTTTTAATGTCCCTTTAGGTTAAGCTCTTTCTCTCCCTATATTTAATAATTGTTTACTAATTAATTCCAAATCTCAAGACTAGTTATGGATTAGATGCCAAGAAAAGAAATCATAAACAACTCAGACCTAGCCTTTATATTATACACACACATATGTATAGCTACATATTAAAACACACATAATATGAGGGATGATTGTAGATAATTGATTGAGCTCTTTTCCCCAAGATCGACTCCTATGCATAGACTATAGAAACCATTGGAATTAATACTAAAATATTCCAACTACTCCTAGTCACTTGAGCCTTATGCAGTGATTCATTTATGGCATTTCAATTAATGACCCACCTAACTTTTTATTCAACACCCCAATTATATATATACCCATCGATACAATCGTCCTCATCTCGATCTAATCATTTGTTTAATAATATTCAACATATATTACTTACATATATACGGATTATTTTGATTCATTGTCATATATATATAATAACCCTCAACGATCACCCTCCAAATTCAATCTCACCATCAACACTGATTATATCTCGATGTGGGATCTTTTTTAATGGATTTCACTCAAAACTAACACGTAATATATATGTATTTGTATTTAAGATGGATGGAGGAGGCAAACATGAAGTTAAATATTTATGTCATGACTCATGTGGGGTTTCTTTACTTAATGATGGAAATAAATTTTAAAAGGTGAGATAAAAAGCATGCCATTATCTATATATATGATTACATGAATCAATCGATGATCTTATTTTCTAGAGATAAACATTTTAATTTTCGTTTTAGTTTTGTAGAATATATATTGATGTAACTTTTCAAACACTGGAATATAATCGATCATGGGTGACCTTTTTCCTCATTCACACCGTCGATCTCCAGTCAATCAAAATATGTTCTCACACAGTTCAAAAGTGTCACGTCTGGACAAAAGTACGCAACCATAACTTTGAACTTAATGGAGTGAGTACTGGAGCTAGCAGTGGGCGGAGCGAGGATACTCGATCATTCATTGTAGGATCAATATATAAGTTGCCTTTGCTTTGTGACTTTTATAGTTGTATGTTGTAATGAGAGAGAAAGAGAGTCTAGTTCACGCTTAATATATAACACCATATATCTGAGCATCTTAGTGTTTTTCTTTATACCATATCTTTCTTTTTTACTCTCTGCGTGCAGCTGGTTTCGCTTTTTTGACCTCTAATACGATCTTTGGTTACTTCTTCGATCTACACCATCATCATTAATTAATTCATCACTTATTGATCGGACAGTATTTAATCTATTTTAGCTTAGAAAGCAAGCAAAATAGTTTGAGATCAGAATGTGGGTAGCTAGAGATAGCTATATATGTTCCCAAGGGTGTTGAAAACCAGAAAGAAAGTAAGAAAGAAAAGGGGAAAAAGAAGGTATTGCTTGAGGCCAAAGACATTAAGTAGGGATCGATTTACCAGGGATGTCTGTTGGTAAGTTCATTCAGTACCTTCTCATTTCAAAGTGGTAAAGAAAAGTTAATTAAGTTGAAGTACAGCTCATTTTTTTTAGATTCGATCAAAAGAAAAGGTATAATAATTATGCTCCATCTGTTGATATTAGATTACTTGCCTCAATTTTGTCCTTCAAAATCACGTTTCTTTCCCTTTTCATTATCACACCTAGTCACCGACAAATAACCCACTTAAGGTAGCCACCCGGTAAATATCTAAAATATTATCAGCAACACTGTCGTTTCTCTGTCTTCAATTAACACATTAACATCCAGACCTCTAATTATGGCAATAATCAAAATAATGAACATCTTATATTAATTGTACAGATTAAATCAGGAGCCAGGACAATGTAATCAACTAATTACTTATCATTTAAAAATTAATTAATTAATTAATTAATTAATGTCAATATCGTTAACTTTCGAAAAGATAGAGTTCGTCCGGAAGAAGTAATTGAACGAGCATATTTCCAAGGACATCAATTTAAACTTTACTCCAATATATTCTTTCACAATTTAAATCAACCAAATATTCTAATTAATATATAGCAACGTTTTGTGTTCAAAATTAACTTTGAAAATCTCCATTCTTCAAATAAAGATATATAATATAACAGTTTAATTTTTTATATAAAAATGAATCAAGAAAGAGTTTAGAGTAATATAACTTTTATAAAGGTTTAATTGAGATAATATATATATATATATATACAACAATTTTCAGGTAAGTCAAAACTAAAATGAATCAAAAAATATCAGTCAAATCTAAACCGTTGGATCTTACATCCACGGTATATCTTCAGGTGAGACTAGACATTGATATTCTATCTCACGTGAAACAAAAATAAATAAGTGGCTAGATTTTTTTTGACTTTCTACAAAAGTGTTTTATAAGAACTTTCCTCAATGTATATAATCATTTTTTTTTAAAATAAGGTACTTAATCATAAATTAAAACAATTAATTTTTTTTTACAAAGATAAAATAAAAATTATAAGTTTAAAACCAAATATAAGGCATTGTGGTAGATTTAAAACACACTTTGATTAACATAACATTCCTCGATCAGTTCCTTTCAGATTTTTCCATGTGTTAGCATAACAAAATCATTCTAATACTGACAAGGTATTGCTTCATTCACCTTTCTCTAATTTTTAAAGAGCTAGATTAGCACAACAACTGCATGCACAAGTACATCATCAATTCAGTTAGGATTCGAATAAATAAATTAATTAACGCAGAGTTGAAAATTAATATCATTATTAATATTTAACATGTCTATATTACTATCGTATTTTTATTATATCAATAAAATATTATATATCATAAAAAAAATTGGTATGCCTATATATGTATATTATTTTAATTAGAAGAATTTTATATTAATTCTATCTTCCAAATTAAGTAGGATGCATGTTAAATATATATATATGTTTGCATGCTTGATAAATGATGAAGTATAATTGTTGTGGATTCTCTCGTAATTAATAATAAAGTTTCTCTTGAAATTGGATATTAAAAACACGGAATAAAAGCATGCATGCACGATTGCATGGGAGCATGGCAAATTAAATTGGCAATAATGGCATGCATTAAATATAATATCTAATATAATTTTTGTGTTTGGAATTAAGATATATATTTGAAATTACGCATCGAAGAAAGGAATGAAAAGTAGAAAGATCGATGACGGATGAAAGCAAGATTCTCGGAACTCACGTGATACAATTATAAGAATTAATTAAGATGCCACCACATGACCATCACTTGGTCGATCACACTCAAATCCATATTCTGATATTCTTAATTAATCTGTACTGATTTAGTAAAAGATTAATATATAGTGATGTGGTTATTGGTTACATTTAGTGGAATTAAATTGTGATCGAGACATTTAAATATTTAATCCACACTATTTTATTCGATAAGATCGATAGTCATAGATATATATTAGATATGTATGGAATTATAGATTGCTGTGTTACTACTTACTTACCTACCGTGTACTGGCCGGCCGGTCACCGGCTATCGCAAATTGAACTCTTTTAACTTTTAATTATCAATTTAATTATCATATATATGTACAGATTTCGAAATGATTAATTAATTAAAAGATGTACAGCTAGTCTAAGAACATTTGGGACAATGAAATGCTCCGTAGATTCTGCCAACCCAATTGACTCTATATAAATCTAAGATCTAAATTCGAATTTAACAAAACCTAAGTTCTATCTAACATTCCATCTTAATCGCTACAAATTCCCAATTAAATCTTGGGACCAACTCTGAACACGAATCTTCACTTTTTAATTACGACTACTGTGTCCATTTTTTATACTTGTAATATTTAAGTATTTCCGACAAAATCTAGCTTCAATTCTCATATGACAATATATATATATATATATAACCTGAGGGGTTTTAAATAATTTTCAACACATTAATTATTTCCTATTCCATACATTACTTAACAATAGTTATATTAAGAATCTAAGACTACTACCATCACATCATTCACATGGGATGGTTGATTGTGTCAAAGAGGAAGGAAGGAAGAATTAATTAAAGATGGAGCTTTGGTGTTGATTTTTCTTACTTCGTTTTGGTTTAATTCATGCAAATACTTGTATATTTAAATGGAATAATGATATTTCAATTATAGATCGAGGTATACGTTGCGATGAAGTCCTTTTCCACATTTGGATTTTGCTTCTAAGTGCGTCAATTCTTTAGCAGTCACTTTTTTGGGATCATGAAGAGGGCATTCATGTAATAATAAAAATCAACAAGACCTTATAATAAATTCAACGATTTGTTAAGTTTGGAAAATGTAGTTATCGATCGACTTTAATTTTAGTTTCTAGCTCGGTATGTTTTCGATATTCAAAGTACGTACTGACCACTGACGGTTAAATTAAAATTGATAACCCATTTGTTGCATCTAATTTTGTTACAACCAATTCTCTCTTCTTTCTTCCATCTATTCGATCTGCAATTTTTGACCTCATCAGATTTAATTGGTCAAAGACTTTCACAAAGTGTTAGCCTAATCAACAGGGTGGAGGGGGGGCTCTATTTTGTATCCTTAATGTATTAATTAAATATTACATATTACTAATTATTGTTATTAATTATATTTATAGAACTACGTACACTATTACTAAATATCCAAGCCCAAATAATATAAAATCCCAAATGGCCAAACCTTTAACCACTAATTATTAAATAGTAAAATTTAAAATGTAACCCGAGCCTAGATAGTGGTTAAAACGGGACAAATCGCGCGACAAGCACTGGGTAAAATTTTAAAAACTCTGAGAAAGAACTGGGACAACTCGTACGTCCCACTTCTCACTCCTAAGTCCCTAACCTTAGATTATAAATATTTAACATGTAATGTTATAATGTTTGGTTATTTATTTTTTATAAGTCATAGAATATTTTAAAAAACTAAAATAAAATAAATTTTAATTCGAAATTTGTACTCACCCAGCCCTAATAATATCTAACTAACTTGTTAATTATTGGACCTATTTACATTTTCATCAATTCATGTCATTAATGGGTTATTTGCGACAACCCTCAGTTTTACATTTACTTGGTTTTCTATGGTTGTAGTCATTAATGTTACATTTATACCAAAACCCAAGTAAATCTTTTTATCCTCATATTCTATATATTATTCTCACAATGTTGACCCCAAGTATATATTTGTCAATGGAATGTTCTCAGCAATTTTTGTCCTTACATACACCAATATATACAAACGTAAACCCAACACACACAATATAGTTTTAATAGGCTGTCTATTTAAGTACAAAGACATTAACACTAGTTGGCAGTTGGCAGTTTTAATAGACTGTTTATTTATTTAATTATTTATGCACTGGATGTTGTTTTAACTTGCAATGACTAATGACTTACTTATTTTTAATAAAATAACATATATTTTGGTTAATTTGTAAAGACCACATAAAAAGACGACAATTGCGTTTGAGGATTATATATGAAATGATCGGTTATTAAATGAGTGTAGTTGCTTATGAGTCATTGATGTAACGATATTTCTACTGTGGTGTCTGTCAACATTAATTAAATATGCATAGTTGAAGTAATAAATATTCTGTAATGAATATCGTTATCCATGGCTCCATGTCTGGCTGGCCTACAAGCTTTGAAACTAAGTTTGTTTCATTGTTTGGCTGCTATGTGTTTCATTAAACATTTGAAAATTGAAACACACAATTTGTCAATAGGTAGCTAGTTCTGGACTAAATATAATTTCGATCTCTAACTGATCATATATATTTTTGGTTCCTCCTCTGACAATTTCTTATTATTATGTTTCAATTTTCAAAATAAAAATGGTTATTACTCATTAATGATCTGAAAATTGAAAATGGGTCTTAAGCCGATCTTTCAATCTTTTAATTCATCACATATAATTATTTTTTATCATAACCATGCATGGGCCCGTCCATATATGGTTGATATTAATTGTATTTTAAATCCCGAATTATTAATCGATCTGGTTTCATATAGGATTCATTCATACACCTACACATGTTGCAAGTGAGAATCCCCAACTAGTCATGGGTCATCTATCTATCTATATAAATAATATATATATCGAGGAAAAAATAGCAATAGCCTGTGGTTTAATTGTCACATCACATTGATATTTTCAACATTTTCAATCAACATAATTTGTATATATCTAACTATACCTGTCTATGACTCTAGCTATCTAACCCTATAGTTAAAAAAAATCTGACAATAAATACAAAAATCCAGAGATGATGTCTGATTAAAAGTAAAATTGTATCGATATATAGTAATGTAGATGCTGATTGTTGACATGTAGAAATTAGAATGTATAAACAAAATTAAACAGGGCATATGTATACCAATTTGATATGATTGTTTTTGTCGATGGTCGTGATACATACCAATTAATCTTGATCGATCTTCCTTCTACGCATTAATTCTGGCGTTTGAAGATGTCACTGAGCTTTGATTTCCGACGGTATCTCTGTGTGTGTGCGATATATAGTATAGACTTATAGTTATGCACACACAACCCAATAATCTCATATGTTCAATTTAATCAATTCCATGTGGTGTATTGATGATATGTCAGGCAGTTCAGAAGTTGAGATAATAAGTAAACGGAAGAAGATTCCAAACTTGACTGTGAACATAAAATATCGATAAATTACAAAATACACACACCTCATATCAATACATCATACACAGATTCGTGGTCAAAACTCAAGATAGATAAAGCAGATAGCATGGCAGACTATTGTGTGTGATCGACTGTGAATCGATCTGTAACTCCTGTAAGAGAGAGAGAGAGAAAGGAGGAGGATGTGATGGAAAAGGAAGTGGGGAATTGAATTCTTTGGACAGTGATGATCAGTATTCGGTAATGTGGCGGAAGAAGTAGACCAGGATGGATGGATGGATGGATGATAGGCATAATTTAACTGCAACATTTTTGAACAATACAAAACAACAAATACGTCCTTTCATTGTTGCTGACAAAAAAGGTATTGGTGCATGGTGTAAATTATTTATTGATGATTACACCATCATCATACATTCACTTTGTTTTATATTCCCCATGACATGGCCTCACACTGCACAAAACCTGTGTTGTTGTTGGACCTTCTTGCTACACATTAGTGATACTACACTATGTAGATCGATGGATGGAATCTAGACCCCTCACTGTCCCACACACATCACTTCTTCCCTGGATCTCTCTCTTTTTCTCTCTTCTAATTACTCTTCAATTCTTCGATCACTCTCTTTTTCTCAAATTGAGGATGACATGGTGTACATAATTTTTTGCCAAGTAGTAATAAATGTAAGCTAGGGTTGAAGGTTTGGATATCATAAAAGCACCAGCCGAATTCAGATAGACTATACTCGCTGGGTGGTAGCTAGATTTTGCCAAAGGAAGAATGTAAGCTATATATAATTATGAATTTACTAATTAGTATATTATATATATATATATTAGCAGAGGGCCAGAGACTAATTATAAACTGATCGAGAACTAGTTTGATCTAGTAGGGAATTGGAACAGAAAGAAATTATGTTACTGCGTGATTGAATAAGGACTTAGGGTATGTTTGCCGTTAATTCTTAGGGTTTTAATTAATTCATACGGTCACTCCCGACTACTCCCAGGTTATATATATATTCAATTGTGCAAACGAAATAATAGCTAATGCAATTGTTTTCGTAATTAGCAGCTGCACCATTCAATCTCTCGATCATTTACATTAATGTTTTACAGAACGAATGACGTAATTCGATCCGTCCACAGATAAGGAATTGAAAATAATCGTCGATTCATGATATTTGCATACTTTTAAGAATAGAGTGAAAACAAACAAACAAACACACACACACAGTTACAGTTGTTTGAATAGTGATCGATGAAATATATACGGTCCACCGGACGGCCACCATGCCATAAATTAAAATCCAGTAGCAGGAAACATAAATCCCTGGAAGCTGCTGCAACAATGTCAATGCATATAGTATATACACATATATTCATATATTTTTAGACAACACTGGCTTCAATACTTCGTCAATGGACTATGAATATGATATATC
Organism: Zostera marina; assembly: GCA_001185155.1. Lineage (NCBI taxonomy): Eukaryota > Viridiplantae > Streptophyta > Magnoliopsida > Alismatales > Zosteraceae > Zostera > Zostera marina. Next base: position 268,806 of record LFYR01001945.1, read on the forward strand.
TATCCAGCAGGCAGCAGGCAGCAGCAAGCTTGAAATTAAATATGATCTATATCGATCACATGGTACGTACAAAGCCGGAAGGAACTGACGTTCCGTGAGTTGGAACCCAGTTAATTGATTTGATGGGCATGCACTGTGCTGCATCTGCATGTCTACATCCCCATTGTTTTCAACTACTTGGGGATGGGATTTAATAATCAATGGCCCACGCACTCCATGATCGACTCGATCTCCATGGAACCATCTTGTGAGAATGGAATTCATACATTAATTTCTAACACAGTACAAAGAAGCTCAAGATATAAGCGTGTTCTCTCTTAAATCCAAAATAAATTTATACATATACACGGCAGTTGGGAGACTGGCAGCACATGAACGGAATTGAAGTAAGTGTGAGGCTGGATATGAATTAAGTGGTTGAATATATACAGGGAATTATGATAGTGACTAATCCGAGCCTCCAGCTAAATTAAGTTGCATGCAGCGAGAGGAGTAATTGATATCTGTCGCAGCATTTTACTACTTCGGAATGGGTGCAAAATGAACAAAAAAGACAGCTACTACTCTCCCAGAAAATGGAAATAATGAGATGGACCTCGATCTCCCTATTGATTTAATGCATTCAAACTATTTTCAAACATGAACGACCTAGGGAGGAAGTGAAGGATCGAAAAATGGAAGGAGATGGGTGTGTGTTGAGTTCCCAATGCAAATTCAATTCGATTAAATATATCGATCGTTTTCCGGAGACAGAAAAGATGGGAGAACTAACTATTGATAAAAATTCAATTCAATCAGATCTGATGCCGATCACAATACTTCTTGTTTTCAGAATAAGAGACACCGCCCTGTGTTTCCATACATTGATCTCTTCTTCTTTCCATTTTTTTTATAATATTCCAGCTTCATTCAGATTTGAGAGGGACAGACTACCTTTAAATTTTAATTCGATTCCCCCCATTCAATACAATTATACAACTGTATATATATCAACTACAAGACAAGACACCTTCAGATGATCAGATCATCGATCCATTGACTAATATGGGCCTTAAGTTTCATACTTTTATTTGGGACCAAAGTTTCATGTCCCTCCAAAGGGGCTGTAATTAAGGAACTTGGTGGTCTAAATGGGCTGTAATTAAGGAGCTTGCTAGTCCAAATGGGCTCCAATTCCTTTCAATTGCTTGAATTTAACATCTCCTCAATCAGATGATCAGATCATCGGTCCATTGACTAATATGGGCTTTAAGTTTCATACTTTTATATGGACCCATAGTTTCATGTCCCTCCAAAGGGACTGTAATTAAGGAGTTTGCTGGTCCAAATAGGCTTCAGTTCCTTTCAATTGTTTGAATTTAACATCCCCTTAATCATTTTATTGGGAGAATTGTCCTTTTTCCATGAATCATGATACTCCTTTACACATCGGATAAACCCATATATGATTTATTAGCTCTGTCTAGAGTTTGCTCCCGCTCCCGAGTCCCGACCCACCCCGTTCACTCCTACAAGGAAGTGGCCCACTGGTTTACTGATTGTGTTAAAATAGAAAAAACTCATTTTACCTTTATATACACGTTTAAGAACTGGGCTTCAGCCCATTAGCCTCTTTAAATCTTTATTATTCTCTATATTAAATAATCTACAAAAGATTCCAATTAGATACGAAAACGATTTTTTTTTTTGAATTAAAACTATCTGGTAATATATAAATTTTAAAATAAAAAAAGAAGGTGTGATCACATGCGATCCACCTCAAGTCTCTGCGTTGATCCAGCCATGTAATCTTACGATCGTTTATGCCTTCAACAACCTTTAGGGACTGACTCGATATTTTATAAAACGATCTATGCCTCATCGCTCTTACGTAGTTGACCTTGGAAAAAATGGAAAGTGTAAAAACCCTGGTGTGCTTCATGCATCTTTTCCCTTTTCCAAGGAAAAACTCTGTTATCGTCTTTCGGTCGACTACTCGTAAGTGATTACTCATGTCGTTTCTACTGTAAAAGAAAAACCATCTCCTAAGAGGTTGGACTCTCTATGGATATGATTTTTTGGATCATTCTATTAACACACTTTACCTTCTATGCTTTAAGATGAATCATAATTCTATTTGTTGAATTCTAACCCACCATTGGCTTAGATGTTGCAGTTCTCTAATACAAGTTCCTACCGAATTTAAATTACAAATATGTCGTATTAATAGTAGATAGTTTAGCTTGGGTCCTGTTGGGGGCTTCTAGCCCATGTTTCCGCTAATCGTTGTTCTTGGGTCGTTCCTTTGGCCTTGTACCTGTTTGCCGTAAACACTACAAGAAAACAGGGAAACAGCCACGGGATTAGCCACGGCCAGCAGAAGCCGTGGCTAAATGTTAGAAATTAGCCACGGCTTTTTTAGCCGTGGCTAAGCCCGTGGCTAATCTTTATATTTAGCATCCCGTGGCTAATTTTCCCGGTAAATTTCCCTCCAATTTTTCATTGAATATTTAGCCACGGCTCTTAAAATCCGTGGCTAAAATTTGCGGCAAAATTTCCCTCCAATTTTCCACTGAAATTTGCCCACGGATTTGGCCACGGATTTAGGAGCCGTGGCTAATTTAGTGACAAATAAATTAGCCACGGATATTAGCCACGGCATTTAGCCCTGGCTAATAATGATAATAGGGTTAGGGTTAATGTAAATGTAAATAATTAGGGTTAGAGTTAATGTAAATCTAAATATTTAGGGTTAGGGTTATGGTTAGGGTTAGGATTAGGATTAGGATTAGGATTAATAGAAATTAACAAAAATTAGTAAAAATAAGTATATATACATATTTAGATAGTGTTAGGGTTAGAAATTAGGGTTAAAAGTAAGAGTTAGAAGTAGAAGTTAGGGTTAGAAGAAGTTAGATTATAGTTTTTTAGATATTATAAATTATAAAAAATTTAAAGTTAGATTATAATTAGATAATTATAATAATTTAAATTATAAAAATTATAAATTGAAGTTATTTAGATATTTTAAATTTTAAAGTTAAAAAATAAATTAATTAAATAAGGTATTTTAATTTTTAATGTTACAAATTCAAGTATTATAAAAGTTATTTTAAATTATAAAAGTAGGTTAGGGTTAGAGTTAGTCTAATTTAATATCAATTTAAATTTCTAATATAAAAATATCAATTACTAATATTTTTAAATTATAAATATCAATTTAAATTTAATATCAAGTTATTTTAAATTATAAAAGTAGGTTAGGGTTAGGTTTAGTTGTTTATTTAAATTATAAAAATTATAAAAATATCAATTTCTAATATTAACTTTAGTCTAATTTAATAAATTTTAATTTTTAAATTCTAAAATTAAATTTAATAAATTAGATATTTTAAAAGTTATAAAATAAGTTTATTTTAAATTAAAAAAAATTAAAGAAGTTATAAAATAAAGTTTTTTTTTATATTTAAAATTTTAAAGTGAAAAATTAAATTTAAATGTTATTTGAAAGTTATAAATTCCAAATAACTTCTTTTTAATTTAGTGAATAATTTAAATATAAAAAATATTTATTAAATTAGAAAGATATTTAAAAAGATATTTTAAATTAAAAATATTTAATAACTTCATTTATTAAAAGATACCCCCAAATCGTGAAAACCCCCAAAACCCCCAAACCCCTCCCCCATTCCCTCAGAAAAAAGGAGTTCCCCTCATTCCCCCCCCCATTCCCTTCCAACGGCAAAGGAGTTCCTCTCATTCCCCCGAGTTCGGATCGGACTGTAGAAGTCACGCGGAGAGCAGCAGCAAATCTACTGTAGAATTCTCAACATCGACTGTAGAAGTTATATCCCACCACCTCTCGTCGTCGGCTGCGAGTTTTTCAGAGAAGGGATCTCGCCGCCCGGTTGTTGTAAGTCGATTTTAAGCATTCAGTTCAACAATAGAACGTATTTTTCCTTAATCGTATTTGATCCCTTTCAATAGCATTGTGTCCGTCTCTCATTCCTATATAATGTTATAGATGTAGTTATATTAGGAGTGAGTGACTATGAGAACTTTCTCATTCCTAATCTTGTAATCTGTGCTTTCATTTTACTGAAATTTTAATATTATCAAAAAAGAAAAGATATGCATTTGAAATGTAATCTGAAGTTTGAACCCAAACAGAATATAATGTTAGTGTGTTGCTCACTTTTCTACCATAGGTTTGTTGGAGTTGGAGCTCGGCATGTAAGGTCCTTGTTTCAAGCTGCTAAAAAAAAGGTTTTTAATTTTACATATACTTTGCTGTTTTTTCAATTTTTGGTCTTTTTTGCATTTTTTGTGTAAAATTAAATCATTGGATCATCTTCTATAATATAAAACTTTTATTTTGAAAGCAACATAGAACTTTATATGAAGTGTTAGAACTTAGAGAGTTTGAGGAGTATATTTTTCTTTCTAGATTCTAGTATGTAGTAACCACATGGAATTTAATGAAAGGTTGCCAAATGTCCATGGCTTGAACAATATGAATATCTAAGTTCTCTCCCTATTAATGGCAGTTCCAAATGCTTAATTGGAAGCGACCTGATAGGGTAGTTCAGAATGCCTTGTAGACTTCCATCTTTGTGACCTGTCGGTGTTAAGCATATTTCACTTTTTCTTCTTCTGGAATTGGAGATAGACCTGAAAATTAAGTAACTAAGGGCAGTTCAAGAAAGTAAAGAAGACTTTGATCGGGAGGCCATTAGAAAACAGATGCCGGATATACTAAAGGAACTAAGGGAAGACTTACGTCGAGAGACGATTGAGGTAATTAGCATTTATATATATATCAATATTCATATTTTCTTTATAATTTCAATTTTTTTTTACATTAGGGTCAGTCGAGCCAAGGACGCGACGACATAATCACGCCTACTACAAGAGATTCAAATGTCGAAAATGTTGGCAAAAAAGCGACTCAAAGTCCGACTAAAAGTGGGACGAATAGCGTGACTGACACCAACAAATAGGTTCCTCTTCTTTTATCTTTTGGTTTAGTTTTGTTTTGAATAACATGAATTGTATGAATGGTATGTTTTGTTGGTTATTGAATGGTATGTTTTGGAATGGAATGGTATGTTTTATTGGTTATTGAATGATATGTTTTGGAATGGAATGGTATGTTTTGGAATGACAATAGGTATGGAATTGAATGGTATGTTTTATTGGTTATTGAATGATATGTTTTGGAATGGAATGGTATGTTTTGGAATGACAATAGGTATGGAATTGAATGGTATGTTTTGGAATGATTGGTTGAATGTTTTGGATAATTTTTAGGGATATTGATTGGTTGAATGATTGGTTGAATGGAATATGAATGTAAATATATGTTTGATTGATTTTTTTAGGTTATATGAATGTGTAAGACCTTCAATAGGCGTCTTCTAAAATGTAAATATTTCCTACAATTTTTTTAGAAATTAGCCACGGCCTTTTGGCATTTAGCCACGGATTTTGGCCGTGGCCCTTCAATTTCCACTATGTTTGAAGGATTTAGCCACGGTCAATTAAGGATTAGCCACGGCCAAAATCCATGGCTAAATTTATTTAAGGATTTAGCCACGGGATTAGCCACGGATTTTGGCCGTGGCCCTTCACTTTCCACTCTGTTTGAAGGATTTAGCCACGGCCAATTAAGGATTAGCCACGGCCAAAATCCGTGGCTAATAAGATTAGCCACGGAAAAATAAGATTAGCCACGGATTTTACCGTGACTAATTTTTAACATTAGCCACGGATTTTGGCCGTGGCTAAAATAAATGGCCGTGGCTAATATTAGCCACGGAAAATCAATTCCGTGGCTAAAAATTAGTAGCCACCAGACCTACAGCCACGGCCACTCCCGTGGCTAAATCAATTTAGCCACGGATTTTGCCATTTAGCCAGTGAACTTGGCCGTGGCTGTTTCCCTGTTTTCTTGTAGTGAAAGGTGCGTGTTATATCTTGTATTATCCTTCTCCCTATCTCTTGCGGTCATGTTCGTCTGTCTTCGTGTACTCTCTTGTTTCTTTCGGTTCAGATCCCCCATACTGTCGCTGCCGTGTATGCCCATGTTAGACCTCAACATGGCGTATTTTTCGTTCTGGCGTGAGCCTCTGCCAGATAGAATCCGGTCGTATGTCTGTTTCAGTCTTGTTTGATATCACGTCCGAAAAGTTTTGTCTGAAGATCTTACTGCAATGTGCAAAGTTGATCCTATTAATTTTGGTCTCGTATAGACCAAATAGGTCCAACTAATTGAATTTCTTGACAAACTTCTTAGCCTCGTCTTTTTTCACGCGATTGTTTAGTCCATAGACGTTCCAAATCAGAAATGACGAAAACGATTCATTTATGGGGAAGATTCATCATTTCTGATTTTATACACAGTGAAATTAGTTCAACTAATTACAGTAAATTTTAAGATTGTCGAAGATTCAGAGTTTAATTTCGTTGTGTATGTCATTTTTACCTCGATGTAATCGGTGATATATTATTATGCGAAAGATGGAACTTTCTACTAAAAAAGTAAACTCAATTATAAAAAAAAATCATTTTGATTTTGAAAAAGAAAAAAGAAGAAGAGTTTAAAAGTTTAAAAGTTTAAAATCTGTGTAAATTAAGTTCGGACGGGCGGGTATGGGGACGGGGAGGATTTTCCTACCCGAAGTAGGAAAATTCCTGTCCCCATCCCCGACCGAAATCTTCGGCCATTTCGGGTACGTGGATGGAGATTGAAATCTCCGTCCCGGACAATACCTGTACTCGATTAAATTACATTTAAACCTTATTTAATTTTTTATATAATATAATTTATATAAATAACCTTATATAATATATTAAATACATAAGTTTATATTTAAAATATACAATTTGAATCAGGGCGCACCATGTGCACAAAAGATCTTGGTCGTATGTTTGAATCTGATATCGCGATCTGTATTATTTTCAGATTAATTAGATAGGTATTAGTGATAAGTAAGTACCTTTCTGCAGAAACTAAATGGGGACGAGTCAGAGATTGAAATAAAAAAATTTGACAGATAGGGTTTCGTTAGTCCGAGGGTGATTGTGAATGGAGGAGTAAAACAGAGAGATTCCTGAAGTTCGAAGGTGATTCCTGCAGTTCGAAAAGATGGTTTAAGAATGGGGGAAAAGAAGACAGTGATTACTGCAGTTTGAAAGTGATTGAGAAGGAGACTGAAGAAGATGAAGGTGACTGATAGGGTGATTGAAGAAGATGAAGGTGAAGAAGAAGGTGATTGAGAAATGGCCGGTTTCGGAGGTTTGGAGAAGTGTAGAGGAAGAAGATGGTTGTTATGGTTCTTATGAATATGGTTATGGTAGAGTTAAATAGACAAGTTAAATAGGTATAGATAAGTTTTGTAGGTAATAAGTATAGATAGATTTTTAAATAGCTAGTTGGATGTATTAGTAAGTATTAATAATTTTAAGGTTTTATTTAGGAGGGTGCGCACCGTGTGTATGTTAAAAGGTGGCATCTGATGTGCACTCTTAAAATATATCTATAAAAATATTATATTTAACCCTCCATAAGTTTATATTTAAAATTACTTCAAAAAAAAAGTTTATATTTAAAATATATCCATAAAAATATTATATTTAACCCTTATAAGTTTATATTTAAAATATATTCATAAAAAATTATATTTAATTAACCCCCTACATTTTAAATTTTCAATATTTTTAAAATTTTAAGTTTTAAATCCTAAATGTCAAATGTCAAATCTCTAAATTTATTTATCTCCCTAAACCTTAAATCACACCCTCACTGAATCGATTTTAATTCATTATTTTAATTACATTAGTACATTATTGTTTAAAATAAAAATTAAAAAATATTTTGGTCGAGGATCCCCATCCCCGTACCCGGTCATTGGCTGGTCAATGACTGGGTACGGGGACGGGGATGATTTTTGAGCCAGGTATTTCCCCGTTCATGTCCCCGATCAAAATGACCGGGTACGAGGAACGCAATCCCCGTCCCGTCCTCGCTCACCCCTACACAAAGGTAGATTAATATATTATATAATATATTAATATAGTTTAGGGTTTTAATTATAAAAATATTTATTATATTTTCTTAACCTATATTATCTTTAACTTTAGAATTTAATTATAAAAATACTCAAAGATCATTAGAGTTTCATCTTATATTTTTTCAATTTTAAGGTTTAAACCTTAGGTGATTGTGAAATGAAGTAATTGATGAAGATTATAAGGAAGAAGAGAATGTGAACATAGATTACATAGTATTTTGGATTAAATTTTTATTTTATGTTTTACTGATTTTTATTATTATTTTTTGTATAATTATTGTAGGTAAAAATTCATATTTGGACTCAGACCTGGTTCAGACTCAGATTTTTTTATGAGTTTGGGATTTGTCCGAATCTAAATAATTTTTTTCTGAATCTGTACCCGACAGACCCGGACCAACTTCATAGGTCCGGGTCCAAACCAACCAATTCAGACCCTGACCCATTTACACCATTATACCCAATGTATTTATTAATATATATTACTGTTTTATTATTTTTAAATCGATATTATAAATTATAAATTATTTTGCAAGTTATTTATTTAAATTATGAAAAACAATTTTGAATTAAATTTGAATTTAAGATTTGAATTATATTTTGTATCTGAACTTTAAACAAAGATGGGAGGGTTCCACGAAGAGTATAAAAAAAAACTCCGTATCACACACACTTACGTCACGACTCACATATCATTTAAGCGAAACCAAACTCACACCCTCACATATATAGTCACATGCCATCAAGGCATCAAGGTATATTTTTTTTTACCTCATCAGCATTACATCATTTACATGCTGGCATTCAGAATATACGAATATACCTCGGAATATAAATTCAAGATCCCGCATCTAAAAGGAATATACCTTCTAGCTTGGTACTCTCCTCCTCCAATCCTACTACGCAATTCGAAAAAACATTTTCAATTCAAGTGTTTACTGCGTCTACTCTTCTTCTTCTTCCATTATTTTAATCTAATAAAGTGAAACGCCGGAACAACGTAAGGATCTCATGTTACTGATATCGATCAAATGTAAAGCTATGCATGTAAGAGAGTAAGAGACTAATTATTCAATGACTAATCATTAATTATTTTTTGTTAAACTCGTCATGAAATGCTGAGGACCGGAAGATGGAAATGCCATGCTATTATAAATAGAAAAATAGCAAGGAAGGTTTAGGATCTGACCAAATCGCTATCGATTTTTTTCACCATCCATATTTTTCTCTCTCGTTGGAAGACGAAGGAGGTCGGACGTGAAGAGCAAGCAAAAACATGGGTTTGAAATTAGATCTTCTTCTCATCGGTGTTTTGGTAGTTATGGCTGGTCTTGGGTTTTCGATTGCTGAATTACAGAAGTTCGAGCACTCCGCCAAGGCTGATGGGTCCTTAAGCTTACTTGTTGTCGGTGATTGGGGTCGGAAGGGTAACTATAACCAGTCTTTGGTGGCTCGTCAGGTTATATATTACATCGTGTTCTGTTGCCTCAGATTTTTATTTATTTATTTATTTTTTTTTTTTTTTTTAAAAGTTTTTTAAAATTTAAGGTTGTTTATGTAATTATGCGCAGATGGGAAAGATTGGGGAGGATTTGGATATAGATTTCGTGATATCCACCGGTGATAATTTCTACGATGATGGTTTGAAAAGCATAGATGATGTTGCATTTCAGGAATCCTTCACCAATATTTATACAGCCAACAGTCTGCAAACACCATGGTATTCAGGTACGTGACGTGCAATCTTCTTAATTTTCCTTCGTCATCACGAATCACGATTATCATTGCCATGCAAATACGCAACGATTTCATTTTTTTGCAGTTCTAGGTAATCATGATTACCGAGGAAACGTGCTTGCACAGTTGGACCCAGCCTTGCAGAAGATAGATAGCCGATGGATCTGCTTAAGATCATTCATACTTGATGCAGAAGTTGTAGATTTTTTCTTCGTCGACACAAATCCTTTCGAAATAGATTACTGGATTGAATCAAAACATCACTATGACTGGAGAGATGTCGCTCCACGCAAAAACTATATCTTCAATCTATTGAAGGTAAAGCAGTAAGTTGTATTTGATTATAATATCATTCATTCACCAAATTCATTTCTTATTTTTCCATCAGGATTTAGATTCTGCCTTGAAGGAATCCACGGCAAATTGGAAGTTCGTAGTTGGACACCACACAATGAGAAGCGTCAGTGAGCATGGAGACACCGAGGAGCTTTTGGAACTCCTCCTCCCTGTTCTTAACGTAATTTCTTAATTTCAAATATGAACTTTCAATATATAAGACCATAACTTTACAAAATGACACGCAAAAGCAAAAAGAATCGAGAGAAATAGAATAAATTAGATAGGATATATACAATATGACGACGATTAATCTCCTTAATTTGCAGGAAAATGAGGTTGATCTTTACATCAACGGACACGATCACTGCCTTCAGCATATTAGCAGCAACGATAGGTACGTAGGGAAAACACAGTGTCGTGTACAAATGATTTTTGATGAAATGTTGGTTGATTTTAATTGTATTTTTGCATGGCCATGGATAGTCCTATCCAATTTATAACTAGTGGAGCAGGATCCAAGGCATGGAGAGACGTCTTTGTTCCCAATTCCGACAAACTGAGGTTCTTCTACGATGGGCAAGGTTTTATGTCGATGCAGATAACAGAAACTATAGTGATATTTGCTTTCTATGATGTACATGGGAATGTTCTGTACAAAAGTTATTTAAACAAACAACTTCGTGCTTTTGAATAGAAAAGTAATAAAATACCATTTGTCATGGCTCATGAATGTATAAATACCACATGCTTACATCGATAAACACTACAATGATATTTGATGTCTTGTTTTGGCAATAATAGCTGCAATTCTTGTGGATTTACATTTTTTTCGCGCAAATTAAAACTTTCCTTCCAACCTGCAAAAAAAACAGTAAAATAATAGCAATAGCAGTGAATTGATATGCAAGACATCCAAAGTTGGATTTACACACTCCATGGGCATTGATGAAAGCCCGAAAGGTAAAAATGGAAGCTTGAGAACTTGTTTGCTATTATAAGACAAATTTCAACTATAGCTGTCCCGATGTTTTTCAACTTGTTTTAACGTCTTCAAGAGAGAACAGAGTTTGATGTGTTTTCCAAGATGAAAGACTACCCATCAATATTACGTGCAGTTTCTGGACATGATCATTCCAGTCTCTGCCTGCTATTGAAAATTCACCCCAGTCAAAAGATTCATGCTCATCGTCCATAAATTTTCGATCGAAATCTGACTCCTTAAACTTAACATAATATTGCACCAACAATTTCTTGTCTATGTTTTTGGTTGAAAACATCAAGGATGAATCGATTAAATCATCCACATTGATTTTTTTCCTTGAAATTTTAACTTGGGAAGCTTTCCAATAATAAAACTGCACTACCTGTTCAAATATTTGAGTGAATATCCAAAATTCTGACATAAAAATTTACTTCAAAAAAGACGTGACAAAAATACAGAATCATAAAATTAAAAAAGAATGATGCATGTACACAGAAATTGTAAAATCAAATTTAAAAGGTAGAAAAAGAAAGTCTTTTTATATGTAATTGGGTGATTAGGTAGACCAGAGGTGGATAAACCTTAAGAACGGTGATATAAAATTATAAGAATGAGTTCTTAATCACTCTTGGATTATCGGTGTCTCAAATCTGATAATCGCAGAACATTTGAGATGAAGGTAAGCAGAGATCTACTCCTGATGACTGAGTTCAACGATTAGTTCCTCCCCAAATAAATATTTCAGAGAATCAAATTTAGTCCAAGATAATGCCAGAACAACACAACAAATGACTGGATAAAAGGGATGAGCGAGACATTGATGTACCCGACCTAGGGTGGTGACAAATTAATGGTTCAATAATTTCTTCATTAATTACCAAATTTATCTCTTATGCCGGAGCAATATTTAAAGAGTATTAATTAAGCTAGAAAGCTTAGGGATTGAAAAACAAGATTCCCTTTAAGTGAGATTAAAGTGGACTTTGAATTTAACAACTAAAGATTATTTTGTATTCCTTTGACTATACTGGTTGAACCAGGTTGCAAGACGCTTTGGGGTAGCTTAGACCGGGCCGATCGCTTCCAACTAATAACTTATAGCATGCTGTCGGAAAACCCTAGTTTCTGAATTGGAGATTTCTAGTTGTAATGAATTGACATATTGTATTCTTCATTCCTTCCCCTAAGAAACATAAATTGGGAGTGAAACAGGAATGAAATCAAACTGAAATCAAATTGAAATAACATTGGCAGAAGATTCCAGCAAAACCATGAATCAGGGCTGATGGTTGCAAATCTATTGTTGTGCAAGCCTCTTTGTTGGCATGCTTATCTTCCATGTGTGATTTTTTTCCTGCAGTTAGGTCAACCTTGCTCATGATACCACGCTATGATCATCAATTCACCACAATCAACTAATCATATTACTTCGGTTTAGTCCCACATTATTTAAGTGGTCAAACAGGAATGATAGCATGTATTGATATAAAGTGTACAAAGTAATAATACATGCATGTACACTTTATTTAGTCCCACATTCATAAAAAGTACAAAGAATATTTTATAATATTTTTAACTACACTTTTTTAGTCCAACGTCGATAGAATTTAAAAAACACAAAGAAGTTGGTCTATAAATAAAGATTCATTTTGTTTAAAACAAATATGAAGTCTTAAGAGTGAGAGGAGCTTTTATTAAAAATAATATAGCTCTTTTCATGGACCAATGTATAAATTTTTGGCCTTAAAATAAATTTTTGGTTTTTAAAAATGGGTCGGATATTTGGGTCGGGTACGGGTCAGACCCGACCCGTAGACCCACAAACCCGCTCTAACTAACCGGCTACCGGTTTTGGATTTTTTAATGGTTAACCGTCGGTTTTTAAACCTTGCTTCCCGGTTACAGCGATAGAAGTGTCGAGGAAGCTTGTGTACTCTCCCTGAAATCGTGCCGTTGTGACAGATTTTTGAGTTATTTTTCGAATGTTTCCACCTGAAGCGACAGAAGTGTTGAAGAGAGCTTGTGATACTCCCCCCGAAAATCATGTCGATGCGACATATTCTTTGGGAATGAAATAATTTTGTAATCTTCCTGTTTTGATTATCAATTAACTATCTTTTGTTTTTTCTTTGTTAATTTTTCATATAAATCATCTTTAAATTGTAACTTAGGGTCGAAACTAGATTCGTAAGTCGTAACTTAGACTCTACTAACACTCACTTAGCCACTCTGAACGTAAGCTTGACCGTATGAATCGTAGTCCAGTCGTCAGTTAAATTTGCGGATAATTCACATCTCCAAATTAACGCAGAGTTGCAAAAAATAATACAAATAATAAGCCAAAAAATAAGATGTACAATATTATCGTAAATATTTGGAATCCTAGGGTTAGATTCGTAGATATTTGTTGATTATGTAATTTTAGACTACAACTCTAGATTTGAACCCTGATATCTAGCCAAGCTCCGGTCATAGCGACGGAGCAACTCTCGATCCTCATCAAGGCCATAACGACAAGATGAGATAGGATCATTAAGGCAATAACGACAAAATGATCTTTGATCTATTAAGGCCGTAGCAACAAAATAGATTTAAAACCAGGATATCAATTGTAGTCGTAAATATTTAGAATCTCGGGGTTAAATTCGTAAATATTAGTGAGAACCCTAACATAGATTCTTAAGTCGCACCTTGGACCATAAATCGTAAATTAGGTTCGTAATCGTAATTTAGATTGCTTGTCGTAAATTAGTAACCATTGCTTAGACTCGTGGGTCGTAAGCTATGTCGTAGGAATCTTGAAGATTTTCGAGAGTGTTCTTTTGGTGTTTGGCTGTCGCTGACGGATGCATAGCCTATCTGGTTGCTCTGGCCAATCCTATCTTCTTTCTAACAGATGATAGTTCCTCACTACTAGCGTGACACACTTGATTGTGAGTGTGAATTGTGGCTCTGGTCGCCATCACTGTTATAGGATTGAGAGCGTAAGCTACGGCTTTGGTGGCCATCACTATTACCGGATTGAGAGTGTGAACTATGGCTTTGGTGGCCATAACTGTTACCAGACTGAGAGTGTGAGTTATGACTTTGGTAGCCATAACTGCTACTGGATTGAGGGCGTGAGCTATGACTTTGGTGGCCATAACTGCTACCAGATTGAGAGCGTGAGCTATGACTTTGGTGACCATAACTGTTACCCGAAGACTCCTCTCTGTATTGAGGAAAACTAGTCGAGGTTTCGGACCGGAAACTTGTATCCTCGTATGTATCTTATTTAGCATAGCGAGGTTTCTTCCGACTGGGCGGCTCGAGTCCGTCCAGCTTGTCATTGTCTTCCTCCTCTATCTCCATGAAGAGTTCAGGCAAGGTCTTTACGTTTTGGACCTTCAAACTCTCAGCCAGTGGGAAGTAGGGTATCAACCCTTTGATGTACACTGCTATGACGATGCATGGGATTAAGTCGTTCACCTCTGTCATCATAGAAGTGAACTTTATCGTGTAATCCCTGAGGGACATGTCCCCCTGTCGGAGCGCTAATAGTGAGTTAGCACTACGCTTGATCCTTATCATTCCCACGTGTTGGGTGATCAATTTCAGAGATAGGTCTGCAAAGCTGGTGATCGAATCAGCTAGCAGACCGGAAAACCATCGATATGCGTTGCCTTTCAGAGTGTCGGGAAAAGCCAGACACAGCAGCCCATCATCGGTAGTTTGCGGCTTCAAGATATTCAGGTAGAGGTTGACATGATCCTCCGAATCTGTCGTTCCCTCGTACGAGTCTATCTTCGGACACCGCCAAGATCGTGGGAAAGGTTTTCTCAGGAGGTCCCTGTGAAAGGGTGCCTTTCTTGCTCTGGGAAACTCTTGTGGGTCCTTTAGGTCGTGCTTGCCTGTACCCTTACGAAACACTTCCTTCATTACCCTATCCATGAGTGTTAAATCGTAATCAGCACGAGTTGTGGAAGTTGAAGGTATATCCGAATGATGTGTCGCAGATCTGTGGTGAGAACCGAGATGCTTGTGTCTCTGTGTTCTCCTGTAACTGCCTCCCTTAGACGAGTGATGCGAGTTGGACTTTGGGTTCCTTGATTTGGATCGACGATGCGTACGTAAGTTTGTCTTTGCCAAAGGTGGGTTAGACTTGCTTGTCGTACCCCGTATGGTGATCCGGCTCCTTGAAGCCTCTAGGTTAGTCATCCTTTTGTCCAACTCCAGCATGAGAGAATGCATCTGCGCAAGCCTCTCCTGCATCGTGGGATCTGGGTTCATCCCTCGTTTGGTCTGGGTGGTGTCGCACCTCCGCTATTTGGTGGGAGTGATGAGGGCACCTCATGTGCAGACAGTGGTGCATTAGAGGTTGGTACAGTGCGGGAACCAACTCTCTTGCTAAAAACTCTTGCTTTAGTAGCAGTGGTAGAAGCCTTTTTCTGATCAGGAGCCATGGTTGTTTCTATCAGACCGAAGTGACAGATAGTGAGTGGAAGTTCTTCTGAAATGTTGGAAGCTATGGATAGGTACCTGCCCCCCGGGTGTCACAAAACAGAAATTTTTTTTGTATATATGATATTTCTTTGCAGTTTTGTGACCCCCTTGAAGAGTACTATTTGTTCCCAAAGTTTGAAATTAGCAAAAAAATTGCGAAATTTTTGCAATTTTTCTGCAGAAAATCGTGCCGCCGGAGATGATTTTTGGGATGCGTGTTTAGACCTATCGAGAGAGGTTCCTGGCACTGTTGGAAAATTATGCTTTTTGGTACTCGTAGACAACTTTTTTCAAGTGATGTGCGGTTTCAGAATCCCAAGATCGAATCTGGGTGTTCCGGAAGTTGACCGACAGAATCACTGGGAGTGAAAAACGGCGAAAATCCCCATACTCAGCCAAAGCGATGAATATAGACAAGGACCAAATCGGCGATTTGGTTAGTGAACTTCAGAAATCGGCGATTCCTTACGTTAAGTCAGCAATTTCCATATGAAATTCAACCAGAGCTTAACCTACGAAAATCGGCGATTCTAACTGAAAATAGGCGTTTTTTATGAGAAGCCGACAATTTTCTTAGAAATCCAACCAGGTCTGCTTAAAGAAAAATTTAATCTATGCGAAGGTGAAAGTTCCAAAGCAAGGATGACTTGACCGAGCTTGCTCAAAAACAAAGCAAATCGGCGATTTAGAGGTATAAATCGGCGATTTCAACTCTTGGGAGTTTTGAACAGAGCTGTGTAAAGCACTCTTAGCTAGCAGACGATATTCCAAATCTCCGATTCTCAGGGTGAATCGGAGATTTCTTATGTAAATCGACGATTTAACAATTGACAAAGTTAGCGATCCCTTCGGGGGGGATCAAGCCATATCGGGGATTCGATAGTCCCACAGACGGCGTCAGCTGATGAAGCACGGAATCTGCTACCAAGGGCTCGCGGTGGTGCGAGTTGATGCCGGAGGCTCTGGAGTCCATGACACGCTCTACGTCAAATCCTGTCGGAGGAGAATAGGCAATTTAGGTGTGGAAATCGACTATTCTCTCCGTAATGATCTAGATTGGTTGAAACTTGTGTCATGCCTTGGAGTGACCCCTTGGGACCCCTTTTATAGGGTCTTTAGGGGCGCACTCCGCGGCAGGCATCGCGCATGTTTCCATAACGGAGTGCATTAATGGCTCATTATGACGCAGGCAGACGGCGAGTAACGGCCGTAAATCGACGATTCAGGTAGGGAATTGGTGATTTAAGGGCAAACTCGACGAGCTCTAAGATCTGCAGTCTACCAATACTAACGATCTCGGCCTCAACTCGGCGATTTACCACTAAACTCGGCGATTTACGGGTTAACTCGGCGATTTGACGATGACCTTTGTTCCGCACCGTGGGAGCCTTCCGGGGGTCCGACATATAGCGACGGAACCCTAGTTATTATTGAAGGGCGTTGCTGGGAGTGATTGACGTAATCAGGCATGTCTCACCAAAACCCTTGATAGACAGTATTCTGAAAGTTCTACTTGGATGGCCGAGAATATATTGAAGGTTGCATGAAATGTATGCCTGTCTAGTGTCTACAAGGCCCACTGGAGGGCAGGGAAACTTTAAAAAAACTTTAGGATCCATAGCAAATACCCTTAGAGTAAGGACTAAGGAACCATAAGGATCAAATAGGATCAATTGATTAAATACCCTGCGGGAATGTGGTCTCACATACCAACAAGATTCTCTATAATTCTATGGAGAATTAAATGGAAATACCATAAAACTTTCCAAAGATTGAGAGAACGGGGGGGTTCAAACACGAAAAACATAACATGCCTATTGTGCAATGCTCGAGATGAGATTATCAATGACACCCGCATCAGTTTTGAAGTGAAGACACCCTCTAATGATGTTGATTTTCTGGAGGTCACTAGTAGCAATATACAAGGCAATGTTTTTTCCCTTTTATTTTGACTTTTAATACAGGGTAAGGCTCGCTTCATTAACTAATGAAACGTTATCTTCATCAAAAGAATACTACAATAACATCTAGAAGTTTGGATTTATAAAGAGGGTCGTGAACACTTATATAACAAATTAACAATTAATGTAAAAAGTAAAAACAAAGATGTACGGATGTACCTGCAAGGCATGCATACTATTTGCAAATTTCTCATTGTATATCTGATTTCCTCTGCAAATTTGTATTGGTTTCTCCATGGGATCAACTAAAGAATCTGAAAATGAATGGCAGACCTTATGATCAAATGAACATAAATTGTATCCAAGAGCATTTAATCTCATGGAGCGTATGTCTAATCCTGATCCCAGATGGGGACATTGATACATATTACTAGATGCAGGTGAAGGTATGTGGCACACTTGATTCTGATGTTCCGTTAATATATCATCAAGACGGGCAATTAGCTTGGGATCTTCATCATAAGAACTATCATGGGAGAACCATAGAGTTAAAGTTAATCTTTCGCCACTTGTGATCTGAAAGCACGAGATATTATAAAAGTCAAAAACTCATAATACCCGGTGCTTGTAATGATAATAACTCTTTCAAAAAATCATTTTAAATACCAGCAATATTTTGATACTTTGATAATGAGAATAGAATTTTATCAAGTGCCGATATTGTGGAAATAAGGATAATGAATACAATTCAGAGTGTGGTGTAAACTGTGCTTTGTATTGGGCATAATGCAAAGATATAAATACTATATCTCCATCATCTTTGGTGGTGGAGCACTACTCACTAAAAGTAAAAACAAATAACAAACTATAGAATCTTAGTTAGTTACAATTACCTAACTAACAGTACTAATTATGAATTATCATTAATATCAAGGTCAATGATCACAAATAAGACATTTGTACAAAGAAAAAATGTGGCTAACTTATACCACCAAATTCAAATAGAGTGAAGAGGCTCTCAAGGCAAGCAAAGTATTATGTTTGAAATAACGTGAAAATTAATAAGGCAAATAAACATGCAAAAGGAAGACATGAAAATGAAATAATATCTTAGCAAAAGAATGCACATGTTTATTTGAAGATGTGTAAATTACCTCATCAACAGAGTGGATATTACGATCATCAGCTGTATATATCACAACATCCTGTTAAAATCATTGTATGCGATAATTATTTGTAAATTCAAAAAAGGGAATTTGAATTGGCATCATTTATTAAAAATAAAATAATGTTTAACACAAAATGTTTAGAGTAATTTACTCACACCAGTTGTTGGAATTATAGATTCAGGTTGTTTTCCATCCTTGAAGTGCAAAATTCCACCTTCAAAATCAATTCCATGATTATTCAAATAACAGACTGCCTATGGCCATTTATGGAAAAATGTTTAGGGAAAACAAAAAGTAAGTGTTAGGAAGAATATAACACATAGAACATGTATAAGTGAAAAGATTTAAAAAATTATATTATTGGAATTTACAAAAATGTGAGATAACCAAGAAAATATTTACATCCTCCAAGCATCACATAAAATATGCAAACATTAATAAGAGGTTTACTTATGTAGTTGTTGTATAACAATAAAAAATGGATCTATTACTCTGTTAGTAATATAGTAAACTAAATAATATACTCCTTTGTAATAGATAGGGTAGCTGGAAAAAAAATTCTGTTATTCATAGCTTGTATATAATTCACACTACGATATTCAATGGAAGACTCTCCTCTGCACCTTTCAATTATAGGAGCTTTCAGATTTTATAATTTAAAACATTCTACACCTTATTTACTAGAAAAGTTAATGTTTAAACTTTAAACCTTAAATCCAAGATCTGGATCATATTGCCAGTACTCAATAAACCTTAAATCCAAGATCTGGATCATATTGCCAGTACTCAATTTATCAGTTTAAAATTTTAATTAGTTGATAGCAAAATCATCAGATTGAATCATTGAATTATAATTTATAAATGAATCTCTATAAAATCATGTCATTTGTAGATTGATGAATATGTATTGATTTTGGGCATGCAAATCTATACACCAAACCCAACTGAGGTTAGCCAGAAAACAGGATGCTTCCGCATTATGACATGTAACAGTAAGCACTGTTAGCTTTCATTAGACGTACCGTGTAGTGTCGTTGTTTAAGATAAGGCATGTTGTCATCAGTGTGCCATCCGATGCTTGCTCCTTTGCACCAACTAAGTCATGAGAAGCATTGAGTGATTTCAAAATGTCTTATTTTTATGAAGCTAAATACCATTAAAGGTGGCAAAGATTTCCAGTGTTTACGAACTTAAGAACATGTTAAGCTCACGATCCCATTCATAAACGAAAGCACAAATTTTGCAGAAAGAAAATATAAAGATTTAAGATTTAAAAAAAGGAGCATGTATCAAATACTACCCATAATAACCAATAATAACACTCTATACCTATATTCCTTTTTCCACAACTCTATACCAACACATCTCTTACAACACCTTTTGCAGCCTGTCAACAATACATCCGTTGCAGTCTACATTTACTACTGTTGCAACATCTACTGCAAATACCAGAACCACTACCCAATTCAATTAACTTTGATAAGACGAATTTCATATTATCTACAAGACACACATCCAACTGTTTCATCACAACCCACACATCGATCTGCTTCACTACAATCCACACATCGAGCCATTTCATCCAGCAACCTTCCCATCACGAAGGTTTCCTTCCTTCTTGTTCAATCAACCAATCACGTTGGTGCTTTTCTAATGAAATTTAATTGTTAAAAAAAAAACGACGTCGGTGCTCATCAACGATCGCACTGACATCTATACATATATTGTTACTTATATGCTTATTTATATAGGGCACACATCTGGTGTGCCAAAATTGGGTGTGTCAAATGCGCCAATACAACGTAATACGGTAACATGCAACGTATAACTCGTTGTACAAAGTTTAGTTGTTGAGGAATAATGCATTGTCAGTCGACGAATTAGGATTTAACCCTAAAAAATTTCGGTGCATTTTGGCACATAGAAGGTCTGACACACCTGAAATTAGCTCTATTTGTATAACTTGCACTGCTATCTTATCTTTCATAATGCACTTTATATAACGCACTCTAGACTTTAGTTATCTAAGTCTAGTAGTTTCATCAATCAAGTTTGTAACAGACCTAATTAGTATGTTAATTAAATATTTAGAGTTTAGATTTCCAACAGTATGAAACCAAACCAAACCGAACCTGACTAGACCAGTGAACTCGATGACGAGTTCGTACTCGCAATTGAAGAACTCTTCCACATTCTCCTTCAATCTCTCTGCAAAAAAAGTTTAATTTTTAAAGAGAAAAAAAAGAGAGAGAGAGAGTAGATCGAAATCCCGACCTGACCTCTGACGTGGATGAAAGGGATAATGAGATGCGAGCAATTAGTGGCGATGAGGTGAGAGAGAGTTGTAGAGATTACGCCAGGACGATACCCTACTGTTCCACAACTCCGGTGGATGAACTCCAGTTCCTGTTAAGAATGATCAAATTCGTTAACAGCACACGAAGCCGACGCCGATAATAAATTGATGATGAATAAAAAAGAAACGAAAGGAAGGGAAAAGTGACGACCTTGCAGAGATCAAGAGGAAGGAATCCTTGAAGGAGGCGACGGGGATGATCAGGAGCAATTTCCATAGTTGGCAAAACCAAGCACCTGTGGACGGGTTGATTTAAATTCGATGACTTTTTTTATAGGCAAATAGCACTCGTTCGGGTCTTGTTGGGTAATCGGGCTTGGTTAACTTATCTCGTAGATTGGACCGCTAGACTAAATAATTATATATTATCTAGGGTGTCAAACGATGCTCTTGCTTATAAAACCAGACTCGGGGGTTCGGTTCGTTAAGGAGTTATCTAGATTCAGGCTCGAGGTTTGTTTTTTATTATATTTTTTTAATACAAACATTTTGCTATATGTGCTACATCTTTATTCACTCTAAATATAATATTTTTTATACTTTTTATCGAGCTTAAGGAGACGAGTCGAACTTGGAATGTTAAGCTTGAGCTCGTCTCGTTAAGCTTAACAAGTTTGAGTTTTAGATTTGAGCTCGACTCGTTAGGCTCGCGAGCCCGAGTTTAACGAGTTGAGCCCATCGATCCGAGTTTGATTCTACAAACCGTGGTCCATGCAATCTCAATTCTCACATCCCTAATACTATCGGTGTTCTCATTTAGCATTACATTATAATTTTTTTTTTTTTAATTTGAAATCCTTACACTTTAATATATCAATATTAGTCTGACAATCTTAAAACTTATCTATATTATTTTTATTTTTACTCTACTTATTCCATCTTAAATCTTAATCATACATATCTTTATTTTTTACTCTACACCTTCACCGCTTCACGGCATAATCGGCATGAACAGTAGACACGCACAAAAAAACAGAAACACTGCTCTCAAGTGCCCGATTCCGACAATATATGACGGAAGCTCTTTCGTTTAATTAATCTCCACGTGAATGTTTAATTCATCACAAGATTCTGCGTGTTTTCGGTCCCAATTGGGTTCCAGTTTTAGCAGTAATTTATCTCTTCCGATTTTACAAGAATCCAAACAGCTAGTTCGCTGTCCCACTTCTAATTCTATGCGAATCTTTCCGCAATTGTATATTTTTATTGCAGCGTCTCTATTCTGATTTCTGAGTATTCTCTATCTAAGCTAACGATGGTTGGTTTCTCTCGCGCAAAACCAGCTCAGCAATCCAAACCAAGCAATTTCAGGCCTACATAGTAAACATCTCCATCTTCTCAGAATGTGAATATATGTGCCCACTCCTATATATGCCATCCTAGACCCCTAGTGACAAAGATCACAACCTAATTAATATTGCCATTTGCGTCCGCGTTCTATTTATGTATATCATGATTAATTCTGAAATCTTAAACAAAATCACGATTCATCACAGCGAAGCAATAAGATCAAAAGATTAATAAGTAGAACGATCGAGTAGTGGTGGTAGGACTGGTAGGAGGAGGAGGATGTTTTCATTTTTCTCAGATGACAAAGGATTTTGAATGCGCTGCACCTGCACGGTGGTGGGAACGATTCCGTTTACGATTTCGAGGACCACGGTTGTGTTTAAGTTTAACGCCACATGACCCACACGCTCTCTTAGTCGCGTTTGAATCGATTTGACATTCCGGTGGTGGTGTAAGATGATGAAGATATCGATCTTGATCGTAGCAGTAGGAGTATACCATATGCTTGTTGCGGAAATTTTCCATCGAAGAAAGCTCATCGGTTGACAAGGTGGCGTTGTTGTAGAGACGAGCGTCGGAGCTATGACAGGTTGATGAGTGTTCGATGGGGTCCATGGAACAACCATGGAGGATGAGATCAGTGAGTTCAGCTACGTAAGGGGCATATTTGTAATTAACTTTGTACCGTCCTCCGGAAGTTGCCCAGCTGGATCCGTCCCATATGGTAGCATATAACGACATGGGTTTCGAAGGGAAATGGCCGGCGATAGTTTCGTTCCTTGTGACTTTCCTGATCGGAATGTCGTCGATAAAGAATCTGCGTTCAAAAGAAAGATGTCATCATAATTGACAAACGAGTAACAAAATCCAAGTCTATGAACCCTGCTAATTTCCTGTTCCACATTCCGAACCCCAAAGAAGTAGTTGTAGTAGTATAAGAAGAAATAAAATCTTAATATCTAAGAGCTTGTGTTTGTGTTTAGTTAATACTTACATGATGAGATTCTGAGTCCAAAGAAAACTGTAATGGTGGAAATCCTCTGTCGGATCGAACCAAAGTTGATATCTTTCTTCTCTGCCAATTGATGTGCTTCCATTTCCATACATATTGGTCTGCAATCGCCACTCTTTCCCTCTGACGTTTCCCAGAAACTCGAAATCCAATTCGTCATGGGTCTTCTCGAAAACATCCCCATTTGACAACTGCATCAACATACGAAATTATCAATGAACGAACATGCTGGGGGAAATAGGGGATGTTTTTTGTTGCTGCATTTATTTACATAGAAAGCTACGACAACTCCAGCGGCGTAGTCGGAGGGAAGCTTGATAGAAGCGCTGAAGAAACCATGTAGATAGAGGTCTTGTGAGGCAAATCCAGAACCTGTATCACCGAACAGGGGTTGGTCCGTTTGTTTACAGTTTTGAAAGAAGAAGAGAAACTTAAATAAGGTGTAAAGCTGGTGTGGTGCTTAGTGATGGATATGGACCTGTCTTTTGATCGAGCGAGATGAGAACAGACTTGCCATCCTTGAGCAGCATGAGATTGTTGTCACCAAACAGTTGAATGTAGCCATCTTCAAAAGAAAGCGAAGGAAGGGTATCCCTCCCCAGGACCGTTGCAGCTGAAAGGGGAATAGAACACAATAACATGCAAAGGTAGAAGATGGAGAGAGACGACGCGAGCAAAAAACCCAACAACATCTTCTTCTTTTTCCGCAACGGACGACGGTCGACGGATTCAAAAATAAAAAATAAAAAAGTTATTTATTTTTTTGGGAGGATTTGCTCAAAAATAGGTAGGTCTTTCTAGCTAATTCTATTGGTAGTGGATACTGTAACTCTCTCTGTAACTCTGTAAAGAATAGCGAATGGGATAGGAATGGCAGAGCGCTTTCTTTCTGTTGAGAGTTTCAGAGCAGACTTTTAATTCCTCTCCCCTCATTGGCCATTGCCCAATGGTGGTGTTTTCTGTTTCTGAAATATAACGTTACAGATTATACTGAATCGCTTCCCCCTCTCTACCCAGTTCCCACCTTCATTATTATATATTATTATTATTATTTTCAGAGGATTAGTCGATTGAATTATTTAAATAGGGATTAAGGAGTACTGGTTTACTGAAGTAGTAATCAAATCAATGGATGGAATTATGGGAATTGTCAATTGAGAATAGATATTTTGGATTTGGGTTTAAAAAAATACAACAGACAAAATTGACAGGCATGCTGCAGATTTGTTTATATGAATTGAGATTAATTGAAATAAATGAATCTCAAGTCTCATTTGATTATGAATTGTAAACTTGAAATTTCCAATAGATAGTAGGACCAGCTGCAGGATCAGGAGAAACAAAGGGTAAGATAAGACGCTAACTTTAAATGCTTTCATGGAGTGCACACAGGACACAGCACACTCCATGAGACCATGACATACTAATTAAATTGTACCAGACTAACACCAAATCCTAAAAAGGATGAGGGTAAAAGTGCAAAATGATACAGTCACAAGTTGATGCCGCCGGAGTAACTAAAGACTTAGCAGGAATACTGGAACTTGTGGACGTGGTTGGAACTTGGAAGCGAAATGGAAGATAATTACGAAGAGGACCCGGAAGAGTCTGAAGAGTTGGGGTAAAGTAGTTAGGGTAAATTGCGTAAGTTGCTTAAATTCATTTATAATTACTTTTGTTATTTTTCATTTTGGTTAATATCTCTCTGGCGATCGTCGAGTACTGTCATCTCCCAATCTCCGTTCCATTTGGCACTAAATGTTCGATCACTCTCTGGATCTCCTGCTGCGCTCCCGGACGATCTAACTTTAGGGAAGATTGTTGGTCGATAGACCGCCCGCTTTGTCTCTTTTCCTTGATCGATATTTCTCCGATGATGGAAGGAAAAGACTATAGATTGACCATTGCTCAGGTCAGATTAGTTTCTCGAAAGAGATTCTCCTCATGATTTCACTGATATCGGTTTAGTACCGTATCACAAAACTACTATATTCAAGTAATCTCAAACTTCATTGGAAAACCATATGGATTTCAATATTAAAGTTGTTAAAAGTTCAGAATTCTTATTTTACATAACTTTTATTTAAATTTTATCATAATATAAATAATGATATATTATTTTACTTTGGATATTTTGAAAATGAAAATAAAATGTGTATATAAAACTAATTTCAAAAATTCTTGTAAAAAATCATGTGGATAAGGATGTGCGGGTACGGACGGGGATTGAGATTTGACCGTGAATATTGATTTTTATTTGTTTTAAACAACAATATTATTAATGTAATTAAAGTACTGAATTACATGTAAATAATTTAAATATTTAAAAATTAAATAGTTCAAATGTAATAATATTTAAATAAATTAATAAAAATTATCGATATTAATTAATCTTCAATTTTATCAACTTCTTTCACCACTAACCTTTCATATTTGAGTTTTAAAATTTAGAAAATATTATAAATTTAAAATGTAAGGGGTTAAATATAATTTTTTATAAATATATTTTAAATATTAACTTATGTATTTAATATATTATATAAGATTATTTATGTAAATTATATAAGGTTTATATGTAATTTACTTTTAGTACAAGTATTTACTTTCATCCTCATTTCCATATTCGAAAATTGTTAGATACGATGATTTTCCTACTAAGAAAATCTCACCCCTACTTGTTAAGGAATTG
Organism: Zostera marina; assembly: GCA_001185155.1. Classification (NCBI taxonomy): domain Eukaryota; kingdom Viridiplantae; phylum Streptophyta; class Magnoliopsida; order Alismatales; family Zosteraceae; genus Zostera; species Zostera marina. The sequence goes on from LFYR01001945.1 coordinate 294,814, forward strand.
ACTTAGTTGATATTGTCTGTCACTCTTATTATGGAATTTCATCTAAGTCAAATTTTTTTCGAAAATTGAACGAACCAGAAATTAAAATAACTGTAAAAATTGGACAGGCCCAAAACTAATAAAATTGTCTGTCTATGTCCACTATGAATCTATTATGAATCTATGATGATCATAGGCTATAAAGCCTATCTGGCACTAAGGCATAAGGACATCAAAACCCAGGTAAAAATTAAAACCTATGAAGATGAGGATGAAGATGAATGAATATTTCCTAATAGCTTAATTTTGTCTGTAGGGTCTGCTTTCTTCAGGACTTAACCAATGATTCACTTAATTGCATGGTTTTAAACGACGCTTAAAGCTGAATAGCGCTCATTCAAATCGCTTTATTTTAGTGGGTCGGGTTATGTCGGGTTAGTGGGTGGAGAATCCAATTGAATCTAAGAAGAGAAAATTCATCGCGCCCCACTCCGGTAGGTACTCTCCTGGGTAAGTCCCTGTGTGTTGTTGAAGTATGATGGATATCGGTGGATAGTAGTCTGCGGATGTTACCGTTGGAATCAGATGAGTATGGGGTGTAGTAGTTTTGTGCCCAGGGATGTGGCATGTGGGTATGACGGAACAGGGAACACAAGAGGCTGCACACCATGGTCGGAGAGATGGGAGGATGGTTGAAACGAAAGTTAATGCTCGGAGAAGACGGCCGATGTGAACATGTACCTTGCGGCTAATCTGAGACCGTGGGCTTTGACATAATTGAATAGAACCGAAAACCCTAGCATCATGAATAACATCAGGTAATGGTGGAGGCCGATGGAATGAGCTTTGAACATCTCGACGGCCCAATTGGGTAGTTTCTCGTTAAGTGTTCGAAGTAGGTTAGTTGATCTTCATACATTAATATATTAGGGATTAGTCATCTGGTGTGTGTCATTTGTATATATGTCATCGTGTCATCTGGTGTGTAATAATACGTATATGAGATAAATAAATACCTCATTAATAGACACGTATCAAATAAGATAAATAATACGTGTATGAGATAAATAAATACCTCATTTAACAGATGTATGATATAAAAATAATATGTGTCTATTTTATATTTATAGGATTTGAAAAAATATACAGATGTATATATATGCAATTTTCGAAAAAATTGCATATATTTAGCAAATTGCCACTGTTGCTGAAAAAGCGTTCCCTAGACAATGGAAGCGCTTTACCGCTTTTTGAACTATGCTTAATTGTATGATAAGGGATGATCGAAGGCGACGACACCAATGGCAAAGTGTCGCAATTCCAATGTTTTTGCTTGAAAGTAATTTAATTGCATTCAAAATCTACCTATTACAAACAAACGTCACCCTTAAAAATAGTATGCTAATTGGGTTTAGTTTAAAAGTATGCTTAGCCCAATTAAAATAGTTCAAAGAGGAATGTAATTGGGGAATCGAGTATTAGGGATTCAATTGCGATTTCATGGAAGGAGAAATCGTTGAATATCCTTAGTCTTTTAAACGAACCGTTTTCGAACCGAATACCATCACTTTCTAATTCAAAGTGTTTAATATCCGAATTCGAATAATATTTATAAGAAAATTCATATGATTTATAAAATTTGAAATTTATAAAAATTTATATTTTTTTTAATATTTATAAAAAAACTCACTTTCTAATACCATCTCCAATACCATCATCGCTGTTTCCAATACCATCGTCGTCTCCAATAACAAATACACCCCGTTACTTTCTAATACCATCTCCGAGACCATCATCGCTCCATACTTTCTAATATTGTCTTCAATACCGTCATCGATGTTTCCAGATAAATTAAATTAAATTCCATTTCTTCCTCTTCCTTTTCAATGTGATGCCTTGTCCTAGATATCTTCCCAGATAAACCCATACCTACAGGCAGACGACGGACATACTTTTTAATGATGTGGAGTGAACGCTTCACGGGTTTTGTCGAGTTAGTACTGACGCCGGGAAATCCAGATCAGATGGAAGTTGCCCAAGTTGTTACGATCGGAGAGGAGTTGCCGTCGAGGGTTTTGCCAGAGAGGTTTTCTTTCTATTGGATTAGTTGGGCCTAAGTCAATAAGGAAGTTCGGCCCATGGCATAATAATATACATATTTTTTTAGTTATGAATTATAAAATTTAAAGGTTCTATATATGTAAATTTATTTTTTATAATAATATAAATATTTAATTTAAACGAACCCAATATTCCATATCATAACATAATTTGAATTTGGAATATTTATGCTAAGAGACATTGATGAATTATTTGAACTGAGAAGTTTCAGGAAGACCTACAAAATAGTAGAGGAGGCAAGCACCACAATCCAAAGCTGAAACGCAGCAGCTCCATAGAATCAAGCCAGAGATGCGGATGATGTCATCAACGGTAACACCAACTTCAGTTAAACTTTTTTATTCAAAGTACGTTGAGGGTCAAATTTCCAAAAAGAAAAGATTTGAGGGCCAGCCTGTAACCTAATGAAAGGTAACTATCTAACGTACGTTCGATTGATTGATTGAATACCGGAAATCTATTGAATAAATTGGTATGGGATTTATTACATAGAAAATTGTCTAAATGAGCTACCAGCTGACTGGTCAGTGGTGACATTTCTCTTCAAATTCGGATTGGATTTTGATAGTAGTAATAATTCCGTTCGGTTTGTTGTCTACTGTCTCATTGTCTTTCCCTCTCTGCAAATTAATCGAACAAGACAATGTATTGATTAGATCATTAGATGGAAATGAATTATCAAGTATAATGGTGATTAATTGAGGACGGTTGTTAAAACTTCATAACAATATTATATGAATGAAATTTTGCTGTTAGGTTGTCGGATTACAATATTTACATCCATTTATTCATCAGATTGCCAGCCGGAGATTGCAGATAGGTAAGAGGTCGCCATCTTGATTCTTGAGAACACGATCCGTGTTCCTCTTCATTCAATTATTTATCCCCCATCGTATGTTTGGCCACTGTATCAACTTTCATTTTCTATTTGCAACGTACGTGGGTTTATGAAGATTAAACTTGTAGAAGCTTAATCATCAATCGGCTCCAACATCCAAGGTCGTAAGTGCATGCGAAAGGTTTTTAGTATGGTGGGCGTTGCTAGTTTTCGAACCAGGGAATCAACGGCTACAGGTTTCAGTGTGGACGCTGGTCGTTCTGCTTTACTCCAAAAGCTTCATTGCATATGGACGGAGATTGGGATAAATGATGACGAGAAGGAGAGGAGGCTGCTTGAATTAGACGCGGAGATCGCGCAAATTTACCGGAGGAAGGTTGAAGAAGCCAGCGATGATAAAGCTAAACTTACACAGACCGTCACTGCCAAAGAAGCAGAACTGGCTGCTCTCGTAGCCTCTCTCGGGGAGCACAATATCCATTCCAAGGTCATCTTTATTCTCCATCATTAATAATTAATTCTGTGTGTGTGTTTGTACGGTTCTACTGTAGTGCGTGTGTATTCAGTTAATTACAAATAATACACACGTAACAATTAATTATATATTAAAAAATTAAATCAACAAACTAAAACAGATGGAGAAAAGGACGAGTTCGTTGATAGACCAATTTGCACGGGTCACGCCTTTGCTAGATGAATTGAGACCAAGGAAACAAGAACGAGAGAGGAGAATGTCTGAGATCAAATCGCAGATTGGAAATATCACCGGAGAGTTGACCGGTGTAAATCAGCACTTCAAGACTTCCGCTTTGTTCTCCGAACAAAACGATCTGTCATTAAGGAAACTTAACGAATACCAAACACAGCTCCAAGGTCTTCGGAAAGAAAAGGTACGTGTACAGTATATATAGTAATTATAGTAATGCCGCTACTACTTGAGTGCTTGGTTAATTAATTCATTAAAATTTGATTGATTGATTGTTCAGTCGGAGCGGATAGAAAAGATATTGGGGTATGTTCACCGAATACAGTGCCTGTGTCCTGTTCTTGGGATTGATTTCAGCAAGGAACTAAGCAGAATTCATCCTAGTTTGCAAAACACGGATTCCGGAAAGCCGATCGATATCAGCAACAGCACGATAGATGGCGTAGAAGGTCTTGTGGTTGGATTGGAGTCGGAGAAGAAGAGTAGATTGTCCAAGCTGAAAGATACCATGACTTCACTTTGGGAGCTATGGGAGATAATGGATTCATCTGAAGCTGAGAGAGGGCGGTTTGGAAGGGTCTTATTGATAGTTGGTACGCCGGACAACGAAATCGTCGACCGCGGTTCTCTCTCGTTGGACATACTCGAGAACACGAGGATGGAGTTTGAAAGACTGAGCAAGCTCAAGTCAAGTAGAATGAAGGAACTTGTCAGCCGAAAGAGAACGGAACTAGAAGAAATCTGTAAGGAGACTCACATCATACCTACACAACCTAACACAGAAGACCATGGGACAGAACCTACCAAGGTTCTGGCCAACATCGACGCCGAGATCTTCAAGGTCAAACAACAACTGAAAGGAAGGAAGGATATAATTGACAGAATGCGAAAATGGGTTGCTGCCTGTGAAGAAGAAGAATGGCTCCAAGAGTACAACAATGTAAGCCTGAAACTTAATTTATTTTACGTGCAATATATAATCACATCATTATTTGGGATGAACGACCCTTTGCAAATGCAGGATCCAAGGAGATATAGTGTTTCCAGAGGTGCGCATCTCAACCTCAGGCGGGCAGAAAGAGCAAGGATTACCATAACCAAAATTCCGGGGTTTGTAGTCAATCTGATGAACAGAGTTTTGGCTTGGGAAGATGAAAAAAATATTCCATTTATGTATGATGGGGTAAGTTGTTTCTTTTCTTCAACTTATTCTTTTTTCTTTGCATATTACTCACCTAGCTATCTGCAGGTCAGATTAACATCGATTCTCAAAGAATATCAAAATACCCAACAACAGAAAAAGGAGGAGAAGAGATTTCGGAAAAAATCAAACGCTTTCCACAGACAAAATGAAATCCTGACACCAACTCATCGGTATATGGCCGGAGCATTGACTCCCACTCATCGACGCGATAGCCATGTAGTTAGAGGATCACTCACTCCGACTCATCGGTATGAGCCTGGAAGAGCAACGACTCCCACTTCGGATGGGAAAAACAAGCAGAAATTGCGTGATTTGTTTGGAATTGGCAACAAAATTAATTGGAGATGAATGCTATTTATTTATTCTCAATTCTGAATTCGAAACAATAATCAAGTTTTACACTGATTAAAAATATGAAAAATATTAACGTTTCCTGGAGTTCCTTTCTGAGATTGATGTCTCTTATGTAATCTTCTTTGCTGCTGTTCTCTGGAATTTTTATCATTATCGTTATTATCATCTCTACAAATCTCAACTCTCTTCTTTGGATTTATACCAAGCATTTCTTCTTCATTCCCCCATTTTCCATCCTCAAACTGCAAACAAGTCGAGAATTCAAATCGTGAAGGAGTGAATAAACACAAAAGCAAACAGGGGTTGTTAGCTGCTTACAAATTGAAATAATGAAGTATCGGAAATCGGACAATCAACCGGCCTATCGCCGTCACCAGACGGCTCCACTGGATGTACTACCGGCGTGAAGTCAACAGAATCGGTATCCTGATAGCAATCGCCGAATTTAAGGTGTTAATTTAAAGTTTTATACAGATAAAATTCAAGCAGAATGAAAGAAACCGGTAAGGTGGTACCTGCGATAGATTGTGGGATATCGTTGTTTCTGCCAAGTCTGAGAGGATTCCACTCACCGTCCTCTCTGTTTTCTCCTCCTCCTCCTCCATGCTTGAGGCTAAGAAGCTCTGATCTCGAGGAGGAGAAGAATGAGACAAAGGTCACTTTACAGTTCACACTAAAAACAAATTTAATTGTAACGGCTACTTTTTGTAGCCACTTGAAATTCAAAAGGTGGGAAGATAAATAATAGATCCAAAAAGAACCAGAGAGTAGGGTCAATGTATAAATACCATATGAGTTGTGATAACTTGTGAGATCTCATGTCACTACTCACAAGTTAACCAAATTATTAACCTTGAGGTCAAAGTAAAATCAAAAGGAGTAACAATTCATTTTATCTTGAGTTTATTATTTTAAAATCAGTTAAATAATTAGAATTACTATTTTATAATCGTCAACGTTGGTTCTTTGTATTTTTATTGTCTATACATGTGGTTAGAAACTTAGAATCAATGAAAAAAAATATGATTTAAATACTAAATAAAATTTTGTTTTTTCACTCAAGTTTTTTCGAAAGATTTTTCTTTTCAAATTATCCGAAATTAGATACATTTGTAAAAAAGATATTTTTAATAGAGTACGTTTACGATACGTCCAAGTTGGGTGAGGTTATGTGCGTCCAAGCTATTTTTTTGATAATTGCACTTTTATTTGTGTCCTTATTCAATATACATGGTGACATTAGATAACTTTTAAGACCAAGTGGACACATCGAATCAGGTCACACCTGATCCTAGACTTAGCCTTATCGAGGTCATATCTAAATGGTAACGGTAAGTCACCATTTAGTAATTTTGTAATATTTGAAATGATTAATATAGGCCCAGGATAAGTGCGGCCAGATTCGGTAAGGTTGGGTGCTCCCTCCTTATCCGGATGGTCAAAGATGGTTACTTTTGCAACGACAGTATTCACGATCAACGAGATACCATCTCTTGTCACATCTGGAAAATCACCATACAATCTTCTCTTTAACATAGCACCCATTCTCTCCATTTTACGAATATGATTAAAAATAAATAAAAGTTATTTATTATTTAAAAAGAGAAAAGTTCTTACGAGAGATGTAATTTTTTTTTATTTAACCGATGTTTTTTTTTTGACTCATTTAAATCTTGATTCAACTGAAAATTAAGTATTTAAAAAATATCATTTATCTCTCCATTTTTATTTTTATTTTTATCTTTTCAAATTTTAATGTGATCAGCAAATAGCCAAATAACATTTAGTTATATTTTGTATATCTCTTTGTTTGGTGCATCACTTTTTGAATATTACTTTTAGATATGTTTGACATATCATTCTATTTAAACTCAAACTTTAGTAGGCAGTGCCAGTCTTGCATCATGTGAAAAGCATTTATAATCAATAATAAAAATATAAACTAAGTAGACAGTAATTTTTATTATACATTAATTGACAAACTTGCTCATCACTTTAATCAATTCATGGTAGGATGAACGATTATGAAAAGGGAAAAAAATCACAAGTCTAATATATGCATTCGAAAGTGTGAATATAACACAACCGGATCAAAAAGGCAAACAAGGAAATTTCGAAATTGTGTTGGAAATGTTAATTAAGAAATTGAGAAGCCCGTTACTGATGGCAATGACGATTGCGCTGGTTTGATATCTGCGACATGATTCTCGTTCTCCATTGAAGGTTCATCTGCTAATTCACCCACCGGCGAGGGAGGCAGGGGAACTATAGGAAGGTTAACTATGAATCCCATTATGTCACCGGGTGCTTCTGACGATTCTTGTGGATTGGAAACTGGGGGAATAGCAGGAAGTTCAATTTCGAACCCAAAAATGCTAGGTTCATTGGCAGGAAGAGGAGCATTTGTAGGAAATTGAACCAAAAAACCCATCATGTCAGGGGCTGGAGAAGGAGTCAAGAGGTCTCTGGAAGCCGAGATTTGGGTCAAGGTTGTTGTCATCGATAATAAGAGCAAAACCAAGAAGAGACGATGGTATGGAGACATTGATTGGGTTGGATGGAACGGAAAATTCAAATATATGGATTAGCGTGGTTGTCTTTTGGCATACAGGTAACAACAATATACAAGGTAAGGTTAATATATACATACATGGGATTCTTTCCTTTCTCTTCCTATTTCAAGTTTGTATGTTCGTTACTACAGTTATAAATAAATCATAAAAGATTAGAGAATGTCTATCCGTATTCCGTAACATATCAATCAGAGAAAGAATAGACGTTCCATTTTATCCACAAATATAAATACACATCTGTTGCTCCCATTAGAAACTCACAACTCAGAACCATTCATTTCCGATCATGCAGGCCGTCGGAGTAGCAATGCTAGTGTGTAAATAAGAAATGAATCGATGGTGGAGATGAAAACAATCAGTGCAGTAACCAGAACCTACAAATAACTCTCTGTTTTCAACATGACTTAGCTCTCTGCTACGCACTTTTTTTTTTATATTAATATTTATATACACAGCTCGCTGGAACTCGTTGTCTGAAAGACCACGGATTGGGGGAGGAATGGAGAAGATTTGGGAAGGTTTTGGAGTGTTTTGGGTTATAATAATTTTTATTATTTAAATGGGTTATTGGGTTTAATGGATCCAATCAGATCCCCTAATTAACCCAACCAGGGTATGCCTGAAAGTGGACCATATCTATTAAACATATATGAAAATGCACTAGAATCAATGGATTTACTATTTAGTGACTAGTCATCTGATAAACGTAAAATTCCCCATGATTGTGTTTAAAATGATAATCAACTTCAATATTTTTGATTCTCAAATGAAAAAAAAAAAAAAAAAAAGAGTTTCTTACCACGTAGATGTAGACAGATCCTAGATTGTCGCAGTACATTAACGGTCGGACATCCCAATTAGGGTTTCGTAAAATGAACTAAAAGCCCATTTTGTGTTTGGAGAAGTCTATTGATTTACATATTTTTTTAGTTAATTGGCCAAAATATTATGTTCATATTAGCTATTAAGAATCGGATCAACTCGATCCTTGCCATTGAATTAATGATTTCCCTTATTCAGAATTTCAGATTTTCAAGACATGATATTTATCTATTTATGATTTTTTGAATTGATTTTAATTTTAAGCCGAAATATGTAGGGATTTCTCTCTGAATTGTATGATAGATCAATGGAATTTAGTCCATGCATATGAATCCGGGGTTTTTCTACAGGTCTTTTCTGTGCGGAAGATCTACCGGGGTTTTTGTTTACTCTTATTATCATGCTCGTTCCAACATGTCTGGCTTCATGCAGACATCTTTCTTTTTTGGATATATGACTTGCATTTGCTACGGATTTTTCCCGAAGTTAGGCACAAAAGGCTTCCGTGCGTCGTTAGTCTTCGTTCGCCACATTTATAAATCCATCAGTGCGAGTAGGGAATTTTTGATTCCTGCATGATAATTATTCAGGTATATAAAGTAATATAGGGTTGTAGTGTGTTTGTAAGGATTATTTTAGAAAAATAGATTATCTATTTTAAACCTATGATTGATTGTACAATAAAGAAGGATTTTGTACATTGTGGAGATTGGTTTGAAATGATCACATGTTTTAGGGTCAGTTTTGATTGATGGAGTTGTTTTTGTCATAATTAAGAACAATATTGAGGAGGAGGAGAAGAAGAAGAAGAATAAGGTAGGTAGTGATCTTGGGTGAATTTAGGTAGGTAGATCAATAACCAATTCCAAATTTGACGCAACCAATGAGTGAATTGAAGTTCTGAAAACATGTCTTCTCAATGATGAAGGTGGTTCGCAATGTATATAACCTGCAATCTGCCAACCTGCCAAATTCACTAATGATTTCTCCTTCTTGTTTGATGGATTTTATATTTTTATCCCAGCAGTCAGTGTCTCAATGACTACTCAATGAATGAGGCTGAGGCTGAGGCTGAGGCTGAGGCAACGACTGGTTCCTCCGTATATTGAAGTTAATGAAACTTAATATCGATCGCATAAGGCAAAGGTATACTGATTTGAAGATGTGAAAATAGAAAGTATCGTCGTGCGATTAATAATCTGAGAAGGAACATGAATGCCACTGCCAGCATATAAACACCCAAGAACTCACTGTACGAGCATTAAAAATCTGCACCTTTTGAACACACACAGTATGTCCTCTTAGGTGCAAAGACAGATTTCTTTTATGGGTGGTGCCCACTGCTCCAGCAATGCAGATGAGGATGATGAGGGGATATCAATTTCATGCACTTATGATTCAACTATATTAACTATTACGGTGCTGCTCGCTGACTGCTGTTAATTATTATAGCTGCAAGCTTCTATTATTAACTTCATTTGAAAATCAAGATGAAGAAGAAGAAAAAGATGAGCAAGAAAGAGTTTTAACCATGGCGAATGGTGAATGAATGCAAAAACTGCTCTGACTGTATCCATGCATGTGACTGCTTCTGCGGGCATACACTGCTCTGCTACCAACTGCTTTCAATGTATGTAGATATGGATCCAAAAGACGATTAGCGCCATTCTTATAATCAACTGATCATATATCGCGCGTCATTAAGTGTTTAGCAACTACTATTATAAACAAATAAATAAAAAAAAAATTATATATTCAAAAATATGGAAACAGCAAAAAAGAAGAACGCACATGTCTAGAATTACACATGAATGGATGTTGTGAAATTAAAATCCATCGAATTCTACATTCTAATTAATGTGGTCATTGAATTCCCAAAGAATCTACCAGCGATTTATGTATTAATTAATTAGGACATTCAACACACATCACATTATCAAATATGTATTTCGAATTAAATAAATACTTAATTAGATGTTCTTAATTCAATCATCAACCATCCATCCATCAGGTATTCAATTCACACGTACTGCACATAAAATGTTATAACATGCGATATTTTCATTTCATTACTTAAAACAAACAAACAAAAAAATCGATTAATTCATAAATTTACTGTTGAAAATCTTGAAACCCCACCCACCAAGCGTAAAACTGTAAAAGCATTCACTATGAATATACCATTACTGCACTCACCATCGATCTTTCTGATTCTCTTCATAGGTCTTTTTATCTACGTCAATACGTACGTATTATCAATGCAATTGTATGGGTGAATTCATCTTTTAGCCAACTTTTTCGGGTATTAATGTATTTTTCCCTATTGCGCACTGCATTCATTCACAAAATATAGTTGTATACTTAAGAACACCAACAACTTTCTTAATTCCAATTATCTATATTCTAAATATATATTTTTCCTTCTTTAAAGACCAACACAGGGTCTATCAATCATTCAATCCCATCCGTCCATCTCACCTCATCACAACAGTAATCACGTCACAGACCCCACTTTTACGTTTTCACAGTTTGACTTTCACGTTTTTCATCATCACAGAAAGGGCCTTTTTCTACATTCTGTCTATAAAATAAAACCCGTCGAACCGCCTCTTTTGCACCCATTTTGAGGTGCAACCGGTTCGGACCCGCCCGCTTCAACAACCGACCGGATTTTTTAAATTAGCGTCGGTTATTCCCCACACCTCTTTCTCTCTCTCTCTACATAGATTTCCCCCCCCCCACTCTTCTAGACCTCTACTCCTCTCCTCCATCGTTGCACTGGAGTATTATCGAGGGAGAGGGAGCCAGGAAAGACTGGTAGGTAGGTAGGTAAAGTAAGGTAAGGTAAGGTAAGGTAACCCTTGGAGGTGGAACAAGGATTTGTTCTAGCAGACTCCGACTCTTACTAGAGAAGTAGAACAAGTGTGGCTTCGTGGAGGCGCAGGTTCCGTTTACGTTTCTTCGTCTTATTCTTCTTCAAAATATTTATAAAAAAACAGCACCAACAATCGCAAAAGCCTCCGGTCTGGGATACAATAGTGCCATTTGGTAAGCAAAGCAATGGATTTCGGAGAGGACCCATATGTTTCTGATTCACAGAGGAGGAAGAAGCGCTACCATCGTCATACACCAAGACAGATTCAAGAACTCGAAGCGTATGTCTCCTACGTGTTTTTTTGCTGTCTATCTCTCTTTCTTCGCCCGATATTTGATTTGCTTTGGTCGTTCTCCGGTGGTGACGGGTGGATGGTGCAATCGCCAATTAGCTTATTAATGGCTATGCGTTATGGGTTTTGGGCGGGGTTTATGATGGTGCATTGTTGTGGTTTGGGAAACCCTAACTGGTTTCTTCTTTTTCTTTGTATCGACGAATGACGAATAACGTGTTTTGTTCTTCTTTTTTGTTGCACAGGACTTTCAAAGAATGCCCTCATCCAGACGAGAAGCAGAGAATGCAGTTGAGCAGAGACTTAGGCTTAGAGCCAAAACAGATCAAGTTCTGGTTCCAGAACAGAAGAACCCAAATGAAGGCATGCTACCTCCTTCTGGTTCCGAATCATTATTCTTTGTTTCCTTTTAAAATTGGATTTTGGGGGAATCCTAATTCCTAAACAATACAGCCAAACGGATAGCATGTTCCTTTAAAAAAGAAGTTTTTTTTGTTATATTTTTTGTTTTTATCTTCTCCTTTCACTGTAGACCGTGGAGTGATTCTTGTCTTCTATTCTTCTTCTTCCTCCTTCCTATACACAGACACAGCATGAGAGGGCCGATAACTGCACTCTCCGGGCGGAGAACGATAAGATCCGTTACGAAAACATTGCCATGCGTGAAGCTTTAAAGAACATAATCTGCCCCACTTGTGGAGGCCCCCCTGTCTCAGAAGAGTACTACTTCGATGAACATAAACTCCGAATGGAGAACGCCCGTCTCAAAGAAGAGGTAAGTACTCATTACATTCCGTCCTCTGCATGTTGTCTTCTTCAATGCTCAATGTTGAAATCTCAATGTTGCAGCTTGATAGAGCTTCCAGCATTTCATCAAAGTATCTCGGAAGGCCGATCAATCAACACCATATTCCTTCGGCGCAACCATTACATATGATGAGTTCACTGGATTTAACCGTCGGTAGTTTCGGAAGCAATGCAATGGGACCATCATTGGATCTAGATTTACTACCTGGAAACCATTCATCAGTTCACCATCAACTACCATTTCCAATGGTCTTACCGAATGCAGCAGTAGCATCCTCTTTCATGACTGATTTAGCAGCTTCTGCTATGGCGGAGTTGATCCGACTCGCACAGACCGAAGAGCCACTGTGGATTAAATCTGCATTGACCAACGGATCGGACATTCTTAATCTTGAAACCTACGGAAGGATGTTCCAAAGGTTCAACCACTTTAACAATCCTAATATTCGCAGTGAAGCTTCAAGGGGTTCTGAGATGATCAGTATCAACTCTGCCACACTTGTCGATTTACTTGTCGATACAGTGAGTTAGTTCCCCAAAATTTTACTAAATCTACTCAATTTCCCGTCTTGTTGATTTTAACAGTGCATTATTCTTTTTACAGAACAAATGGATCGACTTGTTCCCAACAATAATATCGAAAGCAAGGATTTTGGAAGTTCTAGCTCCTGGAATCCCTGGAACAAGAAGCGGATCATTGGTTTTGGTAAGATCTAAACAGAGATCGGGTTCTTTCACCTTTTTAAAAAAAATTAACACGAGATCTGGTCCAATGCAGATGTACGAGGAGGTTCAGGTTCTGTCTCCATTGGTATCTACTCGTGAATTCTCCTTTCTCCGATACTGTCAACAGGTCGAACAAGGATTGTGGGCCATAACAGATGTCTCCGTCGATCTCCCTCGAGAGAAACAATTTGCACCATCGTTCTCGTCCAAGAAACTTCCTTCTGGCTGCCTGATTCAAGAGATGCCTAACGGTTGTTCTAAGGTCTGTTCAGTGTTCGTCCACACTCATTCCCATGTACATCTGAGCTTAGAATGAGATGATTGATTTGCACCAAATTTCGAAACAGGTAACATGGGTGGTACACATGGAAGTTGAAGAGAAATCTCCCACTCATGGTCTCTACAGAGAGCTTGTCGACAGTGGCATTGCATTTGGTGCTCAGCGTTGGCTCGCAACTTTGAAGAGAATGTGCGAGAGGATCTCATGCTTGATGACCGCCCCGGATGCCTCCACAAGGGAACTTGGTGGTTGTGGAGGAGGTATTTTATTTTAGCTCATATCCTTAAAAATTTAAAATTGATTTTTTCTCCATTTGCTTTGAATATAAATTATTCCAACAGCTGAGGGAAAGCGAAGGATGAATCTATCCCAACGAATGGTGAGCAATTTCTGTGCTAGTTTAAGTCCATCAACCACCAATGACAGCCCTTCGGGTACAAGCCAAAGGTGGACTAATCTCACCGGAGTGAATGATGTTGGAGTTCGTGTTACCGTTCACAAAAGCACCGATCCTGGGCAGCCTAATGGAGTGGTTCTCAGCGCTGCAACTTCAATTTGGCTGCCTGTTTCTTGCAACACCATTTTCAATTTCTTCAAAGATGAGCGCACTCGATCTCAGGTTCACTTCTTCTGTTTGTGGAATTATATCATCATTATTCATTGCATCCATCAAGTTGTGCAGGACAAATTGTTTGATAAATGATATTTTTCTTCTTCGGCAGTGGGATGTTCTCTCTAATGGAAATCCCGTGCAAGAAATAGCTCACATCACGAATGGTTCTTCTCACCCTGGAAATCGTATCTCTCTGCTTCGTGTAAGTTGTGTTGTTTCGATCTAATTATTTTCAACTCGTTTACAGTAACTACCAGTTTCTTTATAATTATGATTTATGAAGTTGGTGGTTTGTTGATTGTTCCATAGGCTTTCAATTCCAGTCAGAACAACATGCTGATACTCCAAGAGAGCTGCTCAGATTCATCGGGTTCGCTGGTGGTGTATGCTCCCGTTGAACTTCCGGCAATCAACATAGCAATGAGCGGGGAGGACCCATCTTACATACCCCTTCTTCCTTCTGGTTTCAGCATACTACCTGATTGGAGGTCCTCCAGTGGGACCGGTGGAGGAGGGGCTTCGACCAGTTCAAACACTGGCAGTATTGTCCCAGGGGGAGGTGGATCAGGAGGGTCATTAGTGACTGTAGCGTTTCAGATCCTGGTCAGTAGTTTACCATCTGCAAAGATTAATGTTGAGTCCATAAACACCGTCAACAACTTGATCAGCACCACAGTGCAGCAAATTAAATCCGCCTTGAATTGCACTACTGTCTGATGTGGTGGTTGCGTTGGTCTGTCTGTCTGGTTAGTTGGGAGCCATGAATGCTTCCATCAACATGCTCTGCTTTCATACACCAGTGCGACAGATCAAATCCGATCCATGAAGATCATCAAGTTTGGGTGTCTTTTTTTTTCAAAAAAATTACAGGTAATTTCTCTGCAATCATGACATTGAAATCTAGATGAAGCCATAAAGTGGGAGTCAAGAACGCACCATAGCTAGCTGTCTTACCATCCATGCTGTCACCACAACGACCGCCACTTTCTGCAAGTGGTGGTAGCACGGTTAAATGGTTCGGGCATTGACTTCTGTTGATGGACATTTATTGTTTTTAATTAAACAAGGAGAATCTTTTTTTTTGATATATTTTATTCAAATTCCGTAATGTTAAAAAAAAAACATTTCACAAAAATCACAATTTCACATTTTGCATGGTTCGAAATTTTAACACTGGTTATTTATTCTCTCTCTTTCTTCTGGATTTTCGGTATCCTCATAACACGACGATGAATGCACCAACTTACGATTCTCCATCTTTCTATAAAGTGATTTCGATCTTTTGTTTTTTCTTTGGGCAATTATTGTTGTTTGAATTTTCGAATATGAATGATGTTCAAAATTTAGGGGTTTCGATTATCTTATTATAATTCGCAGTTGAATAGTTTCCGTTCAGGAAGAGATCTGGCACCATCATCTCATCAAAGGACGATCCAATCCCAAATATGTTGCAAAAATAGCTTCCGCTTGCCGAGTTTAATATTAAGAGATGAAGACGGAGTCACGTCGGAGATAGTGTGACTGAAGGAGATTAGCAGAAAGGGGAAGAACTTAAGTCGTTTGCACTTAGCAATAGAAAATAACCGTTGGTGTGAAAGAAGTTTAGAGAGAATTAGTTTGTATTAATTCAAAGTAATTGTATTGCATGAGTGTTTATTTATAACTAACACATTACAACTCAATATTAAAGATTAATTAATAGAAAATAATCAAATGGATTCAACCAATTCTTTAAATTAGCCCATTATTTTAGTGTGCGTGCCCATCAGGTGCGCACCCTATTAAATACCACCTTAACACCTTAAAAACTAACTAATTACTACTATCTATTAAACCTATCTACACCTGCTATTCCTATACATTAATTGTTATGTCATCCTTTGGCCTATATAACTAAACCCATTACTTATTGATTAATCATCAAACCCTCCTTCCTCTTCCAAACGAATTCCTTCCTCCTCCCACACCCATTTCAATTCCCCAACCTTCCACTGCTCTTCATATCCTCCTTTCTCTTCCAATCGACTTTCTTCCTCTGAAACACATTTCGAAAATACATTTCTAGTCATCCGTTTTCTTCATCGGCTTCTCCTACTGCCTGTTGTTTCCAGTCGCACTTCCTGGATATATATAGAACGTTTTTTTCATCGGCTAGCTAGTCCTACTTCCTTTTGTTTCCGAAACACATCTCCAGTCTCCGGTCGTTATCGGCCTGCTGTTTTTTCAATCTCTCTTATAAACAAGGAATAATCTGATTTAGTTTGAGTAAACCCATACCAATATCTAAGAGTACTCCTCTTAGCTTCTCAAACCAATTTATTGAGACTTGTTTCAAGCCATATAAGAATTTATTGAGTTTACATACTCTTTTATCTCCTTCTTTTAGAAGGCCTTGTGGTGGTCTTAAGTATACTTTTTCATGCAATTCTCCATGAAGAAAAGCATTGTTAACATTTAGCGGTTATAAATTACATCCTTTTATGGATGCTACAACTACGATGGTTTCTTATAGTTATCATCTTGACCACTGATGCAAAGGTTTCAAAAAATTCTAAACCTTCTTTTTGTGCGAAGCCTTTGGCTACTAGCCTATCTCTTTATGTCACCATTTGGTTTATATTTTATTTTATAAATCCATTTCGATCTTATGGATTTTCTATCTTTTGGAAGATCAGCTAGGGTCCATGTGTTATTGTCATTAAGTGATCTCATTTCTTTTTGCATTGCTTCAACCCAATTTGGGTCTTTTGAAGCTTTTTTAAAAGAATTGGATTCATCATGTATAATTATTTGCTTTAAAAAATATTTTTGTTGTTTACTTATCTTATGGTAGGATACATGAGTACTCATGGGATATTTTTCTCTCATGATAATCTTTTTCATTTTCAAGATAATAATCTTGAAATTGCTTAGATTTAGTTATGTTCCTTCCGTAGAAGCTAGTTTTATGGCTTAATTTGTTTTGAGATGATTTCTTGCCTAAATCACTATTCATATTTTTTAAGTTATTTTCTGGTGGAATTATATCCAGAGTATCATCTTCTGAAAATTCGGAAGTGTTTTGTTTTGAATTACTGTTTAGATTATTAGAGACAATATCTAGAGCATTTTTGTGTCTGTTCTCTAAAAAACTTTTATTTTGATTGACTTCAGTGCCCAGAGCATTTTTATTTATTAACTCAAGATTTGTTTCTTTTGAGTTTCTTTTTGAATTTTCTCTTTGGTTATTGTTTGGACATCTGATTTCAGTGTCCATAGCATTTTTATGTTCTAACTCAAGATTTGTTTCTTATGAGTTCCTATCTGAGCTTTCTTTTTGGTTGTTGTTTGGACAACAAATTTCAATATCCAGGGCACTTTTATGTGCTAACTCAGAATGTGTTTCTTCTGGGTTGCTTTTTGAATTTTCTTTTGAATTTCTGTCCAGGGTATTGTCTAGACTCTTTTGAAGGTTATTTTTGTTAATAAATTCAAAAGTCCTCTCTTTTGGGTTTCTGTCTGACTGGCTTGAACCAGTACTCAGAGTATTGTTTAAGTTATCTTGAACTTCATGACTTAAATTTTGAATTTGTTCCTAAATTTTTTTTGATTTATTTGGGGATTATTATTATTGTTTTCAGATGTTTGTATATTTTCTTGATTTTTGTGACTTAGATGAGAATTTTGGGTGGGCACTTCGGTGAAGATTTTCATTGGACTGATTATTTTCAGTTGTCTCTAATGATTCTTTTCCTAATGAGTTTCCTTTGTGTTTGTCAACCTGATCTAAGTTACTTTGGTGTTTGAAAACTTAATTTTCTTAATTTTGACTATGAATTGACTCATTTTTCTTTTTATTTTGGGATTTTACCTTTTTATGATCTGAATATGTATTTTCTTTCTCTTTGCTTTGGTCAGGCATGACTGGACCTTTATTTTTAGAATCCAATATCTTCATTTTTTCAGATATTTGAAATTCTGATTTTTTAGTTGAGAAAATATCATTTTCAGATCTTGTTATGATTTTATTATCAATTTTAGAATAATAATATTTATATATAATCCTATTATATAAATCTTCATATGATCTATTATTTTGTGATTGAACTTGATGATCTTTGAAAAAATCATCCTTAAATGGAAAAATGTTTCTATGCATAATATCAAATATCCTTTTGTATTAGAAGAATATCCCATAAATATATCTTTAAAGGTTCTTGGAGAGAATTTATACTCTCTGGCGATATCCGCATGTTTTTTGTGCTCTCTTCAGGGGGGAGTACTGGTGAGACATGCCTGATTACGTCAGTCACTCTCAGCAACGCCCTTCAACAAAAACTAGGGTTCCATCGCTATATGCCGGACCCCCGGAAGGCTTCCCACGGTGCGAAACAAAGGTCATCGTCAAATCGCTGAGTTAACCCCTAAATAGCCGATTTAGCTACCAAATCGCCGAGTTTAGTGGTAAATCGCCGAGTTGAGGCCGAGATAATCTTGCAGATCTCGCCCTTTAGAACTTGGCGAGTTTGCCCCTAAATAGGCAATTCTCTACTTAAATCGTCGATTTACGGTCGTTACTCGCCGCCAGCCTAAGTCATAATGGGCCATTAATGCGCCCCGTTATGGCAAAAGACGCGATACCCGCCGCTGAGTGCGCCCTCCGAGACCCTATAAAAAGGGTCCAAAGGGGTCACTCAAAGGCAGATCACAAGTTCCAACCAAACTAGAGCATACCAGAGAGAATCGCCGATTTCCACACCTAAATTGCCTATTCTTCTCTGACGGGATTTGACGTAGAGTGCGCATCGTGGACTCCAGAGCTTCCGACACTCCTCGCAACCCCGCGAGCCTCCTGGTAGCAGATTTCGTGCTTCATTACTCTCTAATATTAGTTGTTGCATAACATAAACAACCAAAGATTTTCATTGAGTTATAATTGGGTGTTTTATTATTAAGTATCTTATACGGAGTTTTATTTCACAATACCTTAGATGGAATTCTATTAATTATATGAGTGGTTGTCAATATACATTCTTCCCAATATATTAGGGGAATTTCTCCTTGAAAATATAAGGATCTAGCTACTTCTTGCATATGCCTATGTTTTCTCTCAACAATGGTATCTTGTAGAGGCGTATATGGACAAGTGAGTTGGTGGATTATTCATGTCTCTAGTGTTTTTCTAAAGGAATGTGAGGTGTATTCACCTCCATTATTACTCCTTATAATTTTGATATTTTTGTCAAAAAGGTTTTTAACTCTAACTATGAATGTTTTAATGCATTCTAGAGCCATATCCTCGGTTTTTATTAGAAAAGTCCAAGTGACTTTACTTAGATCTTCAACAATAGTTTTAAAAAACCCCATCATGGGTTACAATTGAGAATTTTCCCCAAATATCTATATGAAATAAATCAAATAGAGATTTAGATTTTAATAGACTATTTTTATATTTTAACTTTGTTTGTTTTGCAAGTGGACAAACAACACAATTATTTTTAATTTTTGAGAGATTCTTATTTATTTTTGAAGAAAAATTATTCAAAACATCACTATCATCAACTGATTTACATTTTTCATTTTCAGAATTTAAACTACAATTTCTTTTAAAATCTATGCTCTCGGCCTTGATCAATATCCTCATTTTCTTTGTTGAGATATGCCCTAGCCTCTTGTGTCAGGTCTCAAAGTCTATGGATGAATTGGCAGAATCAAGAATCTGAGGCTTGAGGAAGTAAAGCCCATTTTTACACTCACCCTGCCCAATCACTCTTTCTAACATGTTTTCCTGAAAATCACATCCATCTCTGTTAAAATTTATATTCAGATCTGAATCACTTGTTATTTTATGTACTGAAATTAAATTGATTTTAAATTGTGGGATGTATAGCACATTTTTAAGGATGACATTTTCAGAAAGAGTTATATTTTCAATTGATATAACTTTGCATACTTCTCCACTAGAAATGGTCACATAATGATCATATTCCATTTTTGAAGTGTCATCAAAAAAATTGGGGTTCCCAGTCATATGTTGGGATCCAGTGTCAATTATCCATTTATTCTTATAAAAAAAATATCAGTGGATTTACTTAATACATCCTTGAGCAGCAATAATTCTTCATTGTTGAGGTTGGGTACATTTGTTGATGTATTGGTTTGATTGGCAGTATCTCTACTCATTTTGTAGTTGTCTTTCTTGTTTTTCTTTGGAAAGCCTACTATATGGAAACAATTTTCCCTAAGGTGGCCAAAAAACTTATAATTTTCACAATAGTACTTAGTGTCTAGTTTCTTGCCACTTTTACTATATACTTCTTTTTCCTGGGTTCTTCTTTCTTTTCTTCCTTATCACTACACTTAGCATACATGGTTGTTGAACTACCTCCTACCTTCTTTTTAAAATTGAGATTTTATTTTTCCTCTTGTATAACTAATGAAAAGATTTGATTCATGGAGGGTAGTTCAGAGTAGGCTAAAATTTGACTTCTAGCTTGGAGTCATAAAATCTTCATTGAGACCTAATAGGAAGTGATGAGTCCTATCCTTCTCTAATTTCTTTGAGTAAATTGGTGCACATGTTGTCTAAAATTTACATTCAAGCTTTTCTATTTCTATGTATTGATCCCACAAGGATTTAAATTTATCAAAATAAACAAAAACAAAATTACTAGCTTGATTTAAGGTATTAATTTCATACCTTAGCTGACTAATTTTTGGAGCATTTTTATGTTTATATCTTTTTTGAAGCTCAACTCATGCTTCATAAGCAGTTTCTGTGTGTGAATTAAGGTGGAGGCTATCTGAGGGCTTACTCCATTGATAATCCAAGAGAGAGAAAGCCCATTCACCATCTCCCAATCCTCAAATTCATCTCTTGTCTCATCCACTGGTTTTTTAATTTTGCCATTTATGAAAGCTGTCTTTTTCCTTCAAACTAAGGACAACTTCATAGAATTGGCCTAGGCGATATAATTGGCTTCTCCATTGAGTTTATCTGAAACCATTTGTGCCCCTGGGTGATCTCCAGCTGACAGAAAATAGGGGGATTTTCTAAAGAATTCTTTCTTCACAGTATGAACTTTTTGCTTTTTATTTACTGACTTCTTTCCTCTTCTTCTTGCAACCTTAAAAAATCTGCTATTTTCTTCAGAATCAGATGTCGTCGTGTACTGTTTGAATGTGTTTCTTGAAGAGCTTTCCGATTCTTCTCCACTGCCAGAGTTTGCAATCACGGAATTTGGGTTCAGATCAACGTCATTGCCTACTGATACCATATTAAGAGATGAAGACGGAGCAGTCGCGTCGGCGATAAGCGTATTACAGATAATGGCTCACCGGAGATAGTGCGACTAGAGGAGATTAGCAGAAAGGGGAAGAACTTAGGTCGTTTGCACTGTAGCAACGGTTTGAAATAACCGTTAGTGCAAGAGAGGTTTAGAGAGAATTAGTTTGTATTAATTCAAAGTAATTACACTGAGTGTTTATTTATAACTAATACATTACAACTCAATATTAAAGACTAGCTAATAAAAAATAATCGAATGGACTCAACCCATTCTTTGAATTAGCCATCATCTTAGATATTGAAATAATTGCAAACTTGACCCTCGACTTTATTGAATAGCTTTCTATGTGTCTTGGTCAATTTATCTATACAGTGAAACTTGGAAAACAATTAGTAAATACCATTGTAAATATTATTTATTAGTTTTAGGTCCTATGTTTAAGACAGATCGTTTTCATATCCCTCCTGTTTTTTTTCTTAGGACTATACTAATCAATTACTCTTTTAATTTTAAAACTCATATTAATTTCTTTATATGGTATCAGAGAAAACGATGTGAATCTGGATTACTCTTTCATAAGAGCAAACTCTGGCAATGAAGAAACAGAGAGTTCCTCAAAGAACAATTCAAATAAATTGGCAACATCTTCAAGTTCTGAAGAAGATTGTAAATTTTTTAGGTCATCTAGAAGAAAAGAGAGAAGTTCTGAAGAAGATGATAGATTTTTTAGGTCATCAAAAAGAAAAGAAAGTCTGAAAATAAGAAACAGAATTATAAAAGGAAAAATAAATTTTCAAGGAAATCTCCATATTTCTTATCTGCTGGAGGTCACCCTGGGACAAATATGGTTTCTGATAAACTTACAGGTGAAGCCAATTATGTTGCTTGGGCCAACTCAATGAAGCTATCTCTTGTATCAAAAAATAAGACAATGGAAAAATCAAAAGACCAATGGATGAGATAGGAGAAGACTTTGAGGATTGGAAGATGGTGAATGGGCTTGTTCTATCTTGGATAATTAATGGAGTCAGTCCACATATAGCCTGTAACAAGTTACTCATAAGAGTCTGACGAGTTGATTAAGAATTCTTCCGACTTGGTTGGGCCTTCATCTGTGGCTACCTCCTTCCCTAAGTCGTCTTCAATTAAATTTAATTCCTCCCTGAGTTTAGCTGCCACAGCCTGCAAATCTAATTCCACTGTTACATAGCCTCAACTTTAATCTACACAGATACTGCTTATGAGGCATGGTTTGAACTTCAAGAGAGGTACAAACAAAAGAATGCACCTAAAACAAGCTAGTTGAGGTATGAAATTAACACTTTAAATCAGTCACGTGATAGTGTTTCCATTTATTTTGATAAATTTAAATCTCTATGAGATCAATATATAGAGATAGAGAAACCTGATTGTAGATTTTGCATAATGTGTGCACCCATCTATACAAAGAAAATAGAGAAGGATAGAACCCATCAATTCCTTTTAGGTTTAAATGAAGATTTCATGACTATAAGAAGTCAAATATTGGTTTACTCAGAGCTGCCTTCTATGAATCAAGTGTTCTCTTTGGTTATACAAGAAGAGAAACAAAAGGCAAATTTTAGAGAAAAAATAGGAGGTAACTCAACAGCTTTTTTTGCAAAGAAAAATGATAAGGAAGAAAAGAAAAAAGGAGTTTATAGTAAAAATGGGAAAAAACCAGATACTAAGTTTTATTGTGATAATTACAAATATTTTGGCCATCTTAGGGAAGATTGCTTTCACATAGTTGGCTTCTCAAAGAAGAATAAGAAAGCTAAAGAGACTATGCAAATCAAACCAATAATTCAGCAAATGTGCCAAATTTGAGCAATGAAGAGTTGCTACTACTCAAGGATCCACTGGTATGTTTTATTCTTTTAATGTTTTAGAATATAAAAATACATGGATTTACATTGGTGCATCCCTACATATGACTGGGAACATATATTTTTTTGATAATATTCTAAAAAGAGAATATGTGCATTATGTGACAATTCCTAGTGGAGAAGTATGCAAAGTAGTCTCCACTTGAAATATAACTATATCTGAAAAAATCACTCTTAAAAATGTGTTATATATTCCACAATTTAAGGTGAATTTAATATCAGTAAATAGATTGACAAATTATTCAAATCTAGATTTAATTTTTAACAAAAATGGGTGTAATTTTTAGGAAAACAGGTCAGGGAAAGTGATTGGACAGGGTGAATGTAAAAATGATCTTTACCTTCTAAAGCCATATTTCCCTAATTCTGCAAACTCAGTTATAGAAATTGATACCTGGCACAAGAGGCTAGTACATATATCATCAGAAAAGATGAAGATCCTCATCAAGGCTGAGAATACAGGTTTAAAGAGAAAAAAAATTCAGATGTTTTTAATTAAAATTGTAATAACCAGTTCTCAGATTATCTCCGTTTGGTTAATTCCGACCAGAAGTTTGTCTCCGTTTGGGTTAATTCTGGTCAGAAATTCTGTCTCCATCTTCATTGTCTACAATACCGGATTTGATCCCGTATCAACTGGTGATTTCAATCTATTGTTTACTCATACTTTCAGGAAAATGACAACTACTCCACACAACTTGTCGGAGGGCATGGAAGCAACTGTCAAGAGACTCCAGACATTTCAGATGTCCCAAACAAGTGAATTGTCTGATCTGAGAAAGTCACTGAATCACAACGTACTGGAATTAGGGAAGCAAATCTCTGATTTAACTTCACTCATTACCAACAAGCAAGAGAATCTACATAATTAACAGACAGGCGAACCATCTTCTGCCCAAATGAATATGAGCAGTGAACAGGAGGAAACTACTGTTGATCCAGAGCGACCTGCTTATGCTGTGAGTATGTATGGTAATGCAGATTATACTCCGTTTTAACATATCAAGTTTGATATGCCTAAGTTTAATGGAAAGGACCCTGAGGCCTGGATCTTTATGGCCTAGAGGTTTTTCATTTTTCACAACACCCCTGAAGATCAGAAACTCATTATATCATCATTCAACATGGTCGATGTTGCTCTGAAATAGTTTTTGTGGATGGAGTCCAACAACTATTTAACCACTTGGCCGGCATTCGTCAAATCATTGCTAAAAAAATTCAACTCCACCACTTACACAATTCCTGGTGGAAGATTAAGCCAGATTTCTCAGATAACTACAGTTGCTGAATTTGTGACAAGGTTTGAAGACTATTTTTCAAAAGTGGTTGGAATTCCTGATTGGCTATTGTTAGAAATGTTTATTTCAGGTTTAAAGGATGAATATTTAACAGAGGTAGTTAAGGCCAAGTTTACAGACATTCAAGAGGCTATGGAATTGGCTGTACATCTGGAAAACCAAGGTTCTGTGGGCTACAAATCTGGTGGGTATAGACCAAGTTTAGGAAGATCTTTTATTGGCAAAACTTCTGGAAATATGAATTATGGCAGCAACATTGTAATCACTAATCAGCCTTTTGCAGCAAATAATACAACCCCAAATGCCCCTGTTTTTAAAAGACTATCTCCTGTTGAGAGAAGGGAGAGGACTGCCAAAGGTCTTTGTTTCAATTGTGAAGAAAGCTTTACCCCAGGACAGAAATGTAAGGGCAAGTTATTCAGATTTTCGGCAGAAGACAACACATTATGGGAATTAGAAGGAGATGAAGCTGAGGTAGAATGCACACATGAAGAGGAGGAGCAAATTATTGTGGAAGGGGAAGCTGATACTGAAATCAATTTACAGGCTTACCAAGGTAAAATAGGGGTCCGAACTATTAGGCTTGAAGGCTTCATAAAAAGCCAAAGTGTAAGCGTACTGGTAGATCCAGGGTCCACTCACAATTTCATGCAAGTGGATGTGGCTGCAAGACTTCACATGGTGGTACAAGCAATTAATCCATTCAGAGTTTCCACAGGCAGTGGTGAGAAGTTACTATGTGAGAAAGTTTGCAAACAAGTTGAGATCAAGATCCAAGGAGTAGTAGTTTCTATTGATCTGTTTCTATTACCTATGGCAGGGTCAAACATAGTCATTGGCACCCAATGGCTTAAAGAGTTGGGGGATGTGATCTCTAACTATAAGGAGCTTTGTATGAAATTTGAATGGGAAGGAAAAAGAGTAATATGGAGAGGGATTTCGTGGCTAAATAGTGAATCACTTACAAGTGGGCAACTAAAGTCATTACATGCCTCTACTTCTGAAGCATACTTATGTTATTTTGAATATATTGAAGAACCAAGTATGAACAGTTTATCAATTTTAGAACTGACAGCTGTAAACCAGGTGGTAGAAGTTTTCTCTGAAATATTTGAAGAACCTAAAGGGTTGCCACTACAAAGAGCTATTGATCACTTTATACATTTACAACCTAATTCCAATCCTGTAAATGTAAGGCCATATAGATTTCCCCAATTTCAGAAAGGGGAGATTGAGAAGCTAGTTAAAGAATTATTAAATCAAGAAACTGTAAAACCTTGTACCAGTCCTTACTTATCTCTTGTGTTGCTGGTCAAAAAGAAAGATGGGGGTTATAGACTTTGTGTTGACTACAGAGCTTTGAATGCAATCACTATCAAGGACAAATTTTCAATCCCTACAGTTGACGAATTATTGGGAGAGTTGAAGGGTGTTGTCATCTTCTCAAAGTTAGATTTGAAATTAGGTTTTCACCAGATAAGAATAAATCCCAAAGATGCTGAAAAAACAGCCTTTAGGACGCATCAGGGACACTATGAGTTTTTGGTAATGCCCTTTGGGCTTACAAATGCTCCAGCCACATTCCAGGCAGCCATGAACAGGGTTTTTCAGAGGTATTTAAGGAAGTTTGTGATCATTTTCTTTGACGATATTCTGGTGTATAGTACTTCTGTTTCAGATTATGTTAAACATCTAGAGCTTATTTTTGATCTAATGAAAGAAAACCAATTGTTAGCTAAAAAATCCAAGTGCTGTTTTGGCCAAGAAACTATGGGATTTTTGGGCCACATTATAAGCAAGGATGGGGTAAATCCTGATCCAGCAAAGATTTCAGCCATGGTAGAGTGGCCTACACCTAAAAATCTGAAACAACTAAGAGGATTCTTAGGCCTTACAGGTTACTACAGAAAATTCATCAAAGGGTATGTTCATATTGCTTCATCCATAACAGATTTATTAAAGAAGGATTCCTTCTCTTGGTCTGAGTTAGCTACCAATAGTTTTGATAGGTTAAAGGAGGCCATGATTAAGGCTCCAGTGCTTAAATTTTCAGACTTTGATAGAGTTTTTACTGTGGAAACTGATGCTTGTAATACAGGAATTGGTGCAGTACTTCAACAAGAGGAGCACCCTATAGCCTTCTATAGTAAGAAAATAGGAGGAAGAATGGCTTCAACGTCTATATATATCAAAGAAATGTTTGCTATCACCCAAGTTGTGAGTAAATGGAGGCACTACTTATTAGGTAATCATTTTGTGATCCAAACAGATCACAAAAGCTTAAAAATTTGTTAACACAGGTGATTCAGACACCCGAACAACAGGTTTTCCTTTGTAAATTGCTGGGCTACGATTTCACAATTATTTACAAACCTGGAAAAGATAATAAGGCTGCAGACGCTCTGTCCAGATGTTATGATGAAGAAGAAATTATATTCAGCAACAAGGCAGACAACCACAAAGGCTCCTTATTAGCATTAACAACTTCTATTTGTTCCTTAGTAGAAGAGATGAGAAAGGAAAATGAAATATCGCCAGAAACACTACAATTAATTGTCAATATCAGTTCAGGATCCAAAAAAACCCAAAACTACACTTTTAAGGATGGGTTGGTGCTTTACAAGGGCAAGTATTATTTGAAAAACACTTCTGTTATAATTCCAAAGGTATTGAAAGAATTCCATGATTCACCATTGGGAGGCCACTCCGGTATAGAAAGAACTATCAGAAGAATTACAACTCAATTTTGGTGGCAAGGTATGACTAATGATATCAGAATTTATGTTCAAAACTGTTTAACTTGTCAACATATGAAGCCGCTTAATCAGAAAGCATCCGGGTTGTTAATGCCTCTGCCTATTCCTCCTTCTATATGGCACGACTTATCTGTTGATTTTATTACAAATCTCCCCAAGATTCAAAACAAAACTGTGATCATTGTTGTGGTAGACAAACTATCCAAATCTTGTCACTTAGAGACACTTCCAACAAATTACACAGTTTACATGGTAGCTGAATTCTTTGTGCAAGAGGTGATAAGGTTGCATAGATACCCAAACTCGATAGTTTCTGACAGGGATAAAGTTTTTCTCTCAAAATTCTGGAAAGAGTTAAATAAGCTTAGTGGGACAACTCTGAATTTTTCTACTGCTTACCACCCTCAGAGTGATGGCCAAACTGAGGTTGTTAATAGAAGCATCGAGATGTATTTAAGATCTCTAGCCCACGAGGATCCAAAAAAAATGGCTTTCTCTACTTCCTTGGGCAGAGTTTTGGTTCAATACCAATTACAACTCCTCTATCGGGCAAACACCATTTCAAATATTATATGGAAAGGAAGCTCCTATTTTACCAAACTATATTGAAGGTAGTTCTTTTATTGATGCTGTGGACAGAGAGTTGAATGATAGGGAGTAGTTTTGGAGTCAATGAAAAACAATTTAATCAAAGCTCAAAAACGGATGAAAACAAATGCTGATAAACATAGACAAGAAATACAGTTTAATGTGGATGATTGGGTATTGGTCAAGCTAAAGCGCTACAGACAATCATCAGTAGCAGTTCGACTTCATAACAAATTAAATAAGAAATACTTTGGTCCCTAAAAAATCAAAGAAAAAATCAGCAGGGTTGCTGCCTCCGGGAAGTCGAATCCATAACACATTTCATATATTCTTGCTGAAGAAATTTATTGGCAGCCCACCTGAAAATAAAGATATGACACCTTTAATAGCGGTAAAAAATAACCCTGTTTTGATTCCTCTAGCTATTATAGATTATAGATTGTCTACCGGAAGGGAGGGCGATTTCATCAAGCTCTGGTCCAGTGGGACGGAGAACCAGTTGAAGATTCCTCATGGGAAGATGTTGCAGCTCTGCGCAAGTCTTTTCCCTCAATACACCTTGAGGACAAGGTGGTTCTCCGAGAGGGATACCATGATACGAAGCCGGTAGACATGGCTGGGATAATAGAAGACCTGAAGAAGAACCACGAGCTCAGTGAAGAGGTCGCCGAAGAAGAAGAAATTGAAGAGAAAGAAAGCGAACAGAGAAAAGGGAAATTAGATCAGAGCCGTCAGGTGAGGGAGAGCCGTTCCAAGAGGGCTTCAGGCTGGACTGCCTACTATGATATGGGCAGGTAATTTAATTAAGGGTTAATTTACAGTTAGATCCTTAAGTTTAGATTAGTTGTGTGATATTGTTTGTATAGTTTTAATTGGGGAATTTCTATTATACACATTATGTAATTTACCCTATAAAAGGGCTCATTTGTAGATATTGTAATTATCGAGATAAAATTAAAATTTCCCAATTTCATTTCATCTTGACTCCGTAATCGCCGCCCCATTTCCAGGCCATCCGTTCATCATCGAGTCCTCCGACCGTCGCCTCCGCTCATCACCTTTCGTCTCCGTTCGTTCGCCGGCCGGTTAATCTCATCGTCCCTGTTTACGATATCTGATTTGACTCCGTATTAACCAGTTCTCAGATTGTCTCCGTTTGGTTAATTCCGACTAGAAGTTTGTCTCCATTTGGGTTAATTTTGGCCAGAAATTCTGTCTCCATCTTCATTGTCTACGATACCGGATTCATAGAACTTGATTGAATGAATATTCCAGTTGGCGTGACTTGTATTTAATTTTGGAAAATTCTGTTTTCCATTTTCTCCTTGGTAATCCGATCATCGGATCCTTTATTTAACTTAATAATATGGAGGTATAGGCCCGTATGATAGAAATGAGACAAATTAAACTGTATTGTCGATTTGTCCTCATTATACCTTTGATCATTTCAATTAACAGTGGCATGGTGAATAGAAATTTGAAAATATGCTTTCTTTCCCTCCTATTACTTTTGACTGTGGACGTACGATGAACACCAATAACCAGTCATTTTCTTATACAGTGCCAGGGTTCCACAGTTCCACTTGTAGATGAGATAATTATATATTGAATTGTAAACAGATGAGTTTATGAGAGAGACAGATTATACGACACATACAGCACAGAATACTATGGTACCACACCTTGCTTGGACGTTAGTTTGTAAATTTCCAATAATGGGTGCATTAAGGTTTAATTTGTCTCTCTCTATATTTCTCTATTTTGCTGCTCAGACGTACAGTATGCTATTTTATATAAATAACATATATAATTCGACTGTCACAATGTCAATGTGCAATGCATATATAGATTAGAAGAGGATTTAAATTTGGTACAGATTGCATAATTTGCATTACATATATTTTTACAACAGCCTAAGATTAATGAAGCTTTGATATTCAAGTTCAAAGTTAGAAGATCGAGTATATAATATATATATATAGTAGGGAAAAAACCAGATCGATCAAACGGAGAATTTTTTTTTTTTAACACAAACTTGCTGGAATTAAAAAGAAGATGGAAAGATCGATGAAGATCAATATATATATATATATATTGATTACTTGTACCTGCCATTAATGAGGTGATTGTCTCCTTCTCCCTCAGCTGTGATGACAGAAGACACGTAACTCCCAGCAGTTGTGCTCATATATGAACTGTTGTTGCGGTTGGGATGATCCAACAGAGCGGTTGAGAACGCTACTGATTTGGAATTGTTGTTGTTATTATTAATGCCGTTTTTACCACGCATATACTTTTGCTTGCATGAATGACAAGTGATCTCAAGTAACGTGTTGTTAATCTGCTGAAATGCGTGGTCTCTTAACATCTGTGCCTTCGCCATCTCAGCTTGAGCTTGCTGCCGGAGTCGTCTCGCACTCCCTAACTCCTGCTCCGCTAGATCTATCTGACACTTTGCCTGCCGTCGACTATCTTCCGCTTTTTGTAACTGTTCCGAAATTGCCTGGTCCTCGGTGCCGATCATGCTGTTTCTCGATACTGGTTTCTGCAATGGGGACCCGATTGAGAGGTGGAGGCGGGTGGTGGCATCGTTGTCAGAAGGAGTGGCAGTGCATGATGCCGACATGGCTCCTTGAGTTGAGCTGGGTGGGAGGAGCTGGAGCTCTAGATGTGGATGGTACTGGTTATGGGTGTGAGAATGAAGAGAGGAGGTTTTATCCATGTGGAACAAGGTAGCCGTGGTAGTTGGGATTTGAAGTGTGTTCTGCCAAGTGCTAGCTCCAAGGCCATTGCTCAAGTTTGTGTCGCTTGATGGGCTGGAACTGGAGGTGGTGCGTGACAGACACATCGGCGGTGGGGTATTTAGTTCAGATGTGGGTCTACCGTTGGTGCAGGCATCTTGATGTTCTATGAAACTCTCAACTCTGGAAGAAAAAGAAAATCATTAGACCCAAAAATATAATAAACTCCGGACCAAATCTAATTATTTAATTTTATCAAGCTAACTAGCCGGCATGTATGTATATAGGACGTATTTTTGGAACGACACCTACTCGGTGAGGTACTTTCGACGGACACCACATCCAACCGTCCGTCGGTTAGGTTGTTCAGATTTCGATTCGCGGTTCTGATTTCGGAACCTCATGATTTGAAATTCATATCTGCAGATGGATGTGACATCCGGCATACGTACCTCACCAAGGACACTGGTGCGGAGTGATGTTCAGGAAACTGAGTGTATATATATATATATCAATTCATCATATACATGAAGAATTAAAGTAGTCGGGATTGACGATGCATGACTTAATTCTTCTGGTTTAGATCTATCTTAATATATATAAACCCCAGTGATATAAACCAGCCTAGCTAATAGTAATGAATGATGAGATCTTTCAGATACCTGGAGAAGACTCGGCCACAATCGCAAGAATGACCTCTAGTCCCACAAGTCTTGAGATGAGCTTTATAATCGGATTGGACGGCATAAGCTTTGGAACATCTAGCACAGACCCACTGTTTATTGTCGCTGTGTTTCCTTCTGTAGTGTTTCTTAATCCCGACCAAATCTCCTAGAGCATGGCATGGGTCGTGATGCAGACATGTTGGTTCCGGGCAAACAAACACTTTTTTCTTCACTTCAGGCGTTTCTCTCTTCAGTAACTTCCACGGAACCTTGTGTCTCCTCCTGTGCATCTGAAGGTTTTGATCTCTTTGGAAGCCTTGGTTGCAGATCTCACACACGTACCGATCTGATTCAAGTAGAGTCTTCGGTGACAAAGATACTACTTCTGCATCTGGGTCTGTTTATCGATCCATCCTTGGTTAATTTCAATATATATAATATGTATATATATCCAATCAAATACCTTACACATCGATGAATCTGTGCATGCAATTGATCATTTCATTCGACCTACTCGATCATCTATTTATAATCTACTAAATATATATATATATATATATCATGTGTGTGTAGCTAGCTACCTGGTGTACCCGCCGGTCTTCTTTTTCTTTTACTTGTGCTGTCGATGGCATTGTCTGAGGTCTGCAGAGGAACGGCGGAAGAAGAAGTGGAGTGGTCGTTATTTTTTTTACCGTAAAGTAACGAAGCCATGCCAGTGGTTGGTTCAGGTGGATTATTGGAAGAAATTAAAGGTGCGGGTTCTTCCGTTCTCCGGCCTTGATCAACAATGTTCGGATCGGACTGAGTTATATAATAAAGAAGAAAGAGTGGAGGAGAATGAAGATGACTTAGGTGGGTGATTGATAGCTGGAGATTTTTTAACCAAAACAAAAACAAAAAATGTTTGGGTACAGCTAGGAATACGAAGAGGAAAAGGATTTGTCTTTCTATCTTTCCTTCAAGTATTTCATATTTGTATCTCTCTCTCTCTATCTCTCACCCAAAAACCAAAAACACAAAAGAAGAAAGGAAAGGAGAAGGCCAGGAGAAGGAGAAAAAGAAAAGCGAAAATGGCTGCTTTCTTTCAAGTTTGGACATAAGAAAGCTATTTTTGGGTGCTTTTAAGCTCAGCAACTTCTAGCTACTAGCTTTTCTCCTTCTACTTACCATTGCCTATATATATACATGTATAACCAACCTAATTACACAAAAGCTGAGGTTTCGAAGGAGAAAGAAAGAAAAGATATGATGATGATGATGATGATGGAAGATGTATAATAGAGTGGTGTTTGATGTCTGATCCAATCACATTACTCGAAACTTGAACCCCACAATTCTGATAGGTATCATCAATCAATACAGAATACAGATGCAAAAAAAAAAAAAAAATCCTGCAAAAATACAAAATCATATCATAATTTCACCAGTACTCTCCACTATTGGAAAGGTTGCATCAGCAATTTTGAATTCCAGATATTTTATATAAGGGCACCTCTGTCTGTCTGTTGTGTAATTTTCGATCAATCTTCCATTTATTCTCCCGAGCCCCACCCTGCACCACGGTTTGTAGTAAGCACCCTAGCTTAGTTTAGACTTTAGTTGAACTAACCCTAAAATGTGTATAAACAACGGCCTATATATCTGGAAAGTAATTTAGGTTGTCATATGCTTAAGACATACATATCCAGATAAAACAGCAAAAAGTCTATAACCCACATGGCGTGAGGGCATGAATATGGGTTGGTGATGGCGAGCGGTGAGTGCTGAGACTGGGAGATCATATCCGACATAAGAACTGTTGGTTCTGTATTTGTGTTTTGTTTGATGGCTTGCTTAATTTGTTGAGTGTTAAAAAAGATGGAAGAATCAGGGACCCACCGACCCGGTCCCAAGATTCAATCAATATGATCGAATTGTGAATTGTGAATTGTGATTGATCATCAACCACCTCAAGCATTCCATTATTATTCCTCGATCTACATCTTAAACATACATTTATATTTTACACCCCCACATTCATTGTAATTGCAGAAACAAGAGAAGTGATTATGAGTACTGAATGGACTACTGCCTCATTTTTATATATTATATATTAAGCAGCTAGTTATAGACTGGAGTGGTTAATTGATTAAAACTTAAAGAGAAGGCATGTGTTGATTCCTGTGCATGTTATCAATCTAAAAGACTACAACTAATTTAAATTAATTACAATCCCTCAACACATGCACCGCAGGCCCACAGTTCATCCACAGCTTCACAGGAAACAGCAGAGAAGAATGAATGTCTTACCACAATCATCTTCCCCATAAGCTAGCCAGCTACCCAGCTAAATAGATAGCTTCCTAGAAAATCTATCTCCTCTATCCCTTTTCTCTTCAATTCCCACCTCCTCCATCATCACTCCTCATTCAACCTTCTCTGCAATAAAAACAATAAAAAAAAAGGCAATTGTATAAATGGTAGGTCCACAATTAAAGTCTAGCTAATTTAATGAGCAATGAAGACTGATGCAGTTACTGGTTATTGGTTAAGCTGTAATTTGGGATATATATGAGCAATGAAGACTTGAGATTTATGGTGTGTGAAGGAATAAATAGATAATGGTCTCGGTTATAAGTTAATTGATTCTGCATTTCATCACCAATTCATCTCTGTCTGTCTGACTGAGTGACTTACTTACTGAGTTGAGTGACTGTGTCTGTGTGTGTGTGTTTTACTCGTTTGTCTTGTTTTAATTTATTCCTAGGGCTTTTTAAACAAACATGTTTGGTTGGATGCATCATGCATTCATGATTCATGCACGGTGAAGAAAAAGAGATGAGAAAAAGAGATCACTGCTGTCTTCTGACAAATGACAACATGTATTCACTCATGTGTTTCGGCCTACCTACAATAGTACAATACAATGGGGAAAAACAAAAGAATCTAATGCTATCCAGAATCCGTCAGACCTCAAAATCATTTTTTTATTCATTTGCATTTTTGTCACCCAAAGATTAATTGTTTTTTTATTCATTTATTTATTTTTACAGTAAGTAAAGTCAGTCAGTGAGAAGTAAGACAGTAAGAGGTAGTAAGAAGAAGTATTTCTCAACTTGTTTTCCACTTTTGAAACAAAAAGAGTAATTCAGTGCTAGAATGTAGAGACAAAAAAAAAAAATTACACTTTCATCTTTTCTTCTTTGTTGAATGTTAGGTAGATACCAATATACCATATGACCATTGCAGCAGATCGACTATCGGTTTGATCAAATCTACTGTTCAATTCTAGCTGCTTTCAGGTGCTAGCTGTAATTTCTTCAAAACGCAAGATATACAGTACAAGTAGTACGTACGTCAAGCAAACAAGACAAGGTAAACTCGAGATTATATTTTAGCCGATCTACTAAGCATCTGTGGTCAGCATTCAGTTCAGTTCCGGCCCATTATAAAGCTAGAGCTAACTAGCTAGCTAGCTACAGGCTGCAGATCAAACCTGACAAGTGACAACTACAAATATAATACATGACTTATTAATCACCGGTTCATCACCTACCACTCTGTCTACTGCTCAATTAATATCTACTTTATCCACAATCAATGAAATTACCTACATGCCGTGATTTTAAAATTTAAAATGAATTAAGATTCAAATTTGGAATCAATGCAGTAAGATTTCCCAGATGTACTGTACGTAAAATTTATTCTTATACTAAGAATCAAGATCGCATGTTCGAACTTTACATGCATGTTCTGAATTGTAAATCCGAAATAATCAATGCGATAATGTATAGCGCAATATTCTTTAATTGATTATCAAAAAAATCAAATTAACTTAGGGAATAGGCAAGGTAGCGGGGACCCTGTTAAATTATTGATTAATTAATCGATTGGGATTTCGTTTTGAATTTTGATTGATAATAGGATTATAATTCATTAGGCAAATATATATATAATTAATTGGAGTTACGAGATTTATACTTTTCCATCGAATTGAATATAATATTATCAAAAACTTAAAAAAACACATTGGATCCTCCATATATTGATCTTGTCTCTATTCTTCCAAAATCCAAAATATCTACAGTTTGTTTCTATTTACTTTTGTCTCTCTCAACTTTCAACTCTCAACCGACATGCAATAATAAAAATATATAAGATCAATTCTGGGTCTTCTCTTAATAATAGTAATATAATGTTGTAGATGCTTGATCTGAGGACCTCCCCTTGTTCATTCAAAATGGTTTTATTCAGGATGGATATATGATTTGATTATCACATTATATATATATATATATATATATATATATGTATAAGATAGGATACATTCATAATTCCATACGCATAGACAAAATTATATATATGCATAAAGTTGAAAGCTATAAAATTATAAAATAGAACGCGCCCGTCCCCATGTGATGCAAAAGTCAGATTAAATGTCAAAAAATAAATCATATAAGAATCTATGATTTATGCATTGAACGTGTTCTTTCAATCTTTATAAAAGAATGCTTTGTAATTCACTCGAAAACAAAAGGAAGGGCCTCCGAGTCTGTGTCTACATGTGTGTTTGATGCGTGACAGGACATCTACCCTTCTTCAAGGCATCTATCTTTCTATCTCACTTTTTTAAATTGGATTTTTCTAAAATGAAAACATTGTCATAATTCCTAAAAATACTAATTTTATTCATTGTTAAAGGAGATAACTACTGATTACAAATTTTGAATAGAATTTTACAAGGAATGTTGGAATCCATACCTTTATTATAGATTTACTTACAGGGTGAAGTAATCGATCAACAAACATGTGATGATGATGTCGCTCAAATCCGCTGGATTAATGGCTTTCATCACCTGATGATCGATAGCTCACATGTCCACTATATGTCAGTGTCGTTGATTTAAAGCAAGCGAAGAATTTCATTCTGCATGGACGTTTTTTATGGGCTTTCGAAAACAGCTCAAGCAAAACATCTCGAGCATACCTTGCTAATTACAGACTTCAGAACGTCACCTCTCTTTGACAAAGCTCGACCTGACGGTGGTGCTGATTTGACCCCCAATGTTTTCATTGCTGATCATCTGTTGAATCAGAAAGAAAGACCTGTGAATTAAATCAATCTTCTTCTGCTGTGCCTGTAGATCCTGTATATCGCATCATTAAAATTTACTATCCAAATCTCCTCCAATAATTGTCGCCATTGGCTAACGTCAGCTTTGTTACCCAACAATTAAATGACGTGTCATTTCACATTTTCACTTAGGATTCAAGGATTCAAGCAATGCAATTACCAATATCTAAGACAAAGATTTAAGAATACGATCGATTTACCAATAATCTCCGCAAGAACAATGCCCATCAGTAAAAAAATGATGGAATCTGTTTGCGTCTCTAATCACAAATTCACGATTCACCAGTTTAGAGATGTACTTGATAGCAGTGTGACAATCACCACATACCCGTAGATTTTTTATGATTCTTATTTTTTTCAGTGTAGGAGGAGATGTAATAAGTCCATAGGCTACTGCTAGTTTCTCACTGTGATAATATAAACACCTTTCCTTCTCCTCTTCCTCCACATTATGCACAACCAAATCTGTGTCTGGGACATACCCCGCATCTTTGATTCTACTCATCAACTCGTCCACTTTCTTGTAAATCGAATCCGCTTCAGGGTGAGACCGGTCGTCAACCACAAACAGATGCACCTTCTTCTCCGCTTCTAACCAACTGTACCCAGGATCTTTCTTCACTCCTCTTCTTTTCATTACCATCCGTACTTCATCTGCTTCATCCCACTGATGGCTCGTCGCATAGATATTTGAGAGAAGAACGTATGCCGAAGAATCAATTGGTTCTAAACACAAAAGCCTTTTTGCCACCCTTTCTCCAATCTCACTGCTGTAATTACCTCCTCTGTCCCTACTACAAGCACCTAGCAATGCTGTGTACATAGATGCAGAAGCTTCAAAAGGCATTGTTTCCATTATGTTCTCTGCTTCCATAAATAGACCTGCACGACTAAGAACATCGACCAAGCAGGAATAATGTTCAATCTCTGGAGGAATCTTATAATCTTTGGACATAGACTCAAAATAACCATAAGCTTCAGACACTTTGCCAGAATGGCTACAAGCAGACAGGACACCGATAAATGTGATTTTATCAGGTTTGAGCCCGCATTCCCTCATTTCATCAAATAAACCTAGAGCTTCTTTGGCATGTCCATGTTGGGAAAGACCAACCACCATTGCATTCCAGGAAGACAAGCTTCGCGTGTCCAATCCTTTAAACACAAGATAGGAATCCTCTATGTTCCCACATTTTGCATACATATCCACAATCGATGTCCCAACATAATCATCAGATAAACAATCCATCTTCAGAGCATTAGCATGGAGCTGTCTCCCTTGATCCAAAGCAGCTAAGAAAGAACACGCCTTAACAACAGATGCTAGGATAAATTTGTTAGGAACAATTCCCGACCTTACCATCTGATGGTAAAGGTTAAATCCATGATCTTCGTCACCATTTTCTACACATCCAGAAATCATAGCAGTCCAAGCCACGCTGTCAGGATCCGACATGGTACTGAAAATCATGAATGCCTTCTCTGTATCACCACACTTAAGATACATGTCTAATATGCCACTACTAACACACAAGTCGGAAACATAACCAGATTTTATTGCATAGGTATGAATTTGTTTGCCTTGCGTAAATGCAACTAAGGCACCACATGCCTTTAGAACAGTTCCCAGTGTATAGTGGTCGAATGCCTCGGTAGTCATTGTTGGCATTGAAACAAAGAAAAAATCAAGTGCTTTAAAATTGTTTCCGATAGCCACATAGCCGGAAATCAAGGCATTACAGATACCTAAATCATAGCAATCCATCTGGGTGGCAAGGAGCTCAGCTTCCGCCACACTTCCATTTTTTGCATAAACACTGACTAATCCAGTTAGCACAAATGTATCTGAATCTAGACCCATCTTCAATACACAACAATGAAGCGGTTCGCAGAGAGATGAAAAAATCTCACTTGCTGAGCAGGCTCGAAGAATGCTGGACAGTGTGAACTCGTCAGGAACTATACCATTCTCTAACATGCTAAAGAAAAGTGCTATGGAACCTTCCTCAAATCCATCTCTTGTGTAACTAGATATCATAGAATTCCATGAAATCAAATCTCGATCCTTCATTTCATCAAACACTTGACCTGCTGAATGCAAAAATCCTAGCTTGGAATACATGTTGATTATGTTATTTGAAACGGATAAATCGTGATGGAATCCAATTTTCAAAACAACATTATGAATTTGCTTTCCAAATTCAATACACTTGATGAATGTAGAAGCGCTGATAACGCAGACAAATGTAACATTATCATACCCCACTGCCAATCTTCTCATCTGCATAAAAAGCCTAAATACGGCACTAAACTCCCTGAGTTTTAAGTGCTCCGTCATACTTTTGTTCAAAGCAATCACATCTGACTGAATGTCGAACAAACAAGCCTTGATCCAAATGGCCTTTATCAACTCCAAGTTCTTCCCCGACACACCTGCTATAAAAACAGAGCTCGGGCCGTCATGATTGTCACACATACCGTCCCTCCGCATTTCTGAAAACAAAAGGATCGCTTCTGTTTGCAAACCTAACTGGCAATAAGCCTTGATCATAATACCCCACAAAACCGAATCTCTACAACTCCGATCCATTTCATCAAACCCTTTCCTCGCAGCCTCCACCAAACCAAATTTGGAGTAGAACCCAACAAGAGAACTAGAAACCAGAGCATCGCCCACAACCCCAACTCTAAACCCAATAGCATGAAGCCCTTGACCCACGCACAAGAGTTTTGTTTCAAAGGAGCAAACTTTAAGAACCGATGTGAAGGAAAGAGCCGTGGTAGGCATACCAGATCGCAGCATGAGTCGAAAGAGGGAGAGACTATCTTCATTTTTTCCATGTGATGCGTAGGCGGAGAGAAGAGAGTTATAAGTAACGGTATCCTTGTGGGGAAAATGATCGAACAGTTGTCGGGCGAAGATGAGGGAATTGAATTTAGAGTACAAGGTAATGAGATTATTAGTGAGAAAAACGTCTCGGTTATTTCCAGAAGTGATGACGAGTGAATGGCAACGAGAGAGAAGACAGATTTCGCCGGTGCTTGCGACTGATCGGAGGAGGCGGTGAAGGGTGGTGGCCGAGAGGATTTTGTGAGATTGAATTTTTGTTAGTGGCATGGATGTAATATAATTCTTCTTGATTAGTTTCTCTTTGGTCCTTGGACCGTTTATATATCAAAAAAAGAGATTAGACTAATAACTATCCTTTAAACAATGATCCAAAGACCAATAACTCAATAATCAATAAATAAGTTAACTCTTTAATAAATAAAAACCCTTAATAATAAATATCAATTCTTTAGGGGTTATCGAAGTGGATCCATTTACTTTATAGCTAGAGAGTGGGTGAAAATGTGAAATATGTATATATTATGTTAATTATTTAGGGTTTAATTTTAATTTATATATGCATGCAATAAATTTATGATATTATAACTACATCAGTAATACGACACATTAGTGATTAGATATGATATTAAAGAGTCAGTTATTGTTTCTGTTAATTAGTTAACATCCATCACTTGAGCATTTTCCAACTGCCAAGAAGTCTATGAAAGGTACCCATCTCTCATTCTTTTGTTCTGCTTCATCTGTTTCTTTCTCGTCGTATGGTTTTGAGCAGCAGCTTCGATTGTTTTGGTTTGCATTCGCATCATCGGAATTGTACTTCGTCACTTGAAGAAAATCATAAAACTGGATCGTCGCATCGTCGTCATCGGAATCTACAGTCGATCGAATTTGATGGATGGATGGATGATTAGACATCAAATAAATAAACGAATAAATAATGATATATATATATATATATATATACCTGCTGTGACGAGCTTGGGATGATAACAAGTAGGGATTATATCCATCTTGGATCTTTTCGAAAGTCTTGATTCTGGGATTTTATTATTTTTGTTATTATCTAGGTTTGATTCATTACCATCGACGTCGGAAGTGTTTCCTTCCGTGGTCTTGTTGGTGCAATACCGTGACATTTCTCTGCAATTCCTTGCCATAATTACATGCCAGTGATTCTTGACGGCGTTATCGGTACGTCCAGGGAAAAGACGAGCAATGACAGCCCAACGATTACCATGTATTCTCTGTGATGCTATTAGCTTCTCCTCGTCTTCCTCTGTAAATGGAGTCCGGTTGATCCTTGGATCCAGTTGATTGAACCATCTCAACCTGCAGCTCTTTCCTGCATATATGCATGTGCGCGACGTATTGATTAACAACCAAGAGAACCAACAACAGCAGTGAGTGAGCAGAGGGAGGAAGGAAGGAAGGAATATTTGAAGAAGATGGAATTGCACCTGATCTTCCTTGGAGCTTTTCTGCTATGGCGTTCCAATTATGAGGGCCATATTCCTTTACCAGGTCCTTGAGCTGTTGATCTTCCGATGGCCTCCAGTGGCCTCTGCTGCACATCTGACCGAGTTTTCGATCGATTATTACCTTACCAATTACTTACGTTAATTGCTGTTGAAAAGATTAAGGAGATGACGGGACGTTTTATAGAGAAAATTAAAAGAGCTATAGCCAGACTGAGAATCTGGATCGAATGTGTTATTAGTGAGAATTAGGAGAGATGGATTTGTATAGGTTGTTCAGGGGCCGGTTGATGGTATGTGTGCCAGGTCGGTGTAACAGAAGTTGTTTATAGAGATCGATCGAGAGAAGCAAATTAAAGATTGCTTGCTGGAATGGATTGAATTCAGGTCTGCTTTCAATGTCTCTCACGGCTGATCGAGGGATGAAGCTTCTCGATTGAACCCAATTGAAATTGTATATTGAAATATAGATATAATTTGGGTGAGCTGTTATTGTTACCAGTCATATACCCTTTTTGGAATTTCTCCTAATATTAGTACTTGCCACCGAACATTACGAACAAAACTTATAAATTATAATCAAAATTAAAGCAGTTTTGTTTGGTTAATCCAATTCCTGGAATTCCTGAATTTTGGGTTACCCACACGTGGAAGATTTGTTTTATTTGTTAATAAACTGCATGGATTCGGTCGGAAATTACAACTTACTAAATCAGATATTTGGATGGGCAATTCGGCACGCATGCATCGTCAAATATTTAATACAAAATCAAGGTCAACAACAAGCGTTTACTTCATACTTTAGGTAAGTAGTTGGTCGTTGGCCGGATTAATCATCTTCTCAAACCGTTGGCCGGATTAATCATCTACTCACATATATGGGTAGATAAGAGGACAAATCTTCTTCCCATTCAAGTTAGAGCAGTGATGATGATCCATGAATTGAAATGATCAATTGAAATATCTTTCTTTTCAATAAATTCATTCATTGATTATTGCTGACCCTAGATTCTCCATGGTTAGTTATACAAAAAAAAAATCGACATATTTTAAGTTGGTTAAATTTCTCTATCGATTCAGTTGTTCACGTCAAAACCACCAAAAAGCATTAATTCATGGGTTTACCTAAAAATATGTACCATAATGCCAGCCTGCCTGCTAAGAATATTGCTCACTTTTGGACCATTTGGCGAAGTGGAAGTTTTTCTTTTTCTCACTGCAGTCCAGCCAAATCAATCTATTTTTTCTAACTAAATTTGACCGGATTAATTACAAGATGCATCGATTTTTTTCAACTGTGAAGAACAATTGTGTACAAGCCAAGCTTTTTCATGTGACGCATAGACGACCATGCGCTCTAGCCTATGTATAAACCAAGGTTGGATCCGACCCAGATCCGTCTAACCCAATAGATCTGTTTTATTTTTAATTATTTTTAATTTAAATATAAGGTCCAACCACCATTTAAAGCTCATTTAAATGACTTAAGTCATTTAAGTCAATAAGAGGTTGAGGGTTTTAAAAAACCCTAACCTTTTTTCTTTCTTGTTTCTTGCACCTTTCTAACCCTAAATTCACAAAAGTCTTATAATCTATATATTTACATTTTAAATTTTAGATTAATAGTCTATTACTTTGTATTAGTAATTTCATGTTTTAAAATTGATGTATATATTTTAATTTACCATATTTTTTAGCAAATATATATAAGTTCAGGGTAAATTCTGCAAATTTACCCTATTTTAAGGCGACCGCCTAGGCGGCCATGCGGTCATGGCCATCGCATGGCCGCCTAAAAAACCTTGGTACAAGCAAACTAGTCTTCATTGCATTTTCCCCATCCCATCCTTGTGTGGGACGGATTCATCAACCTTCATACGATGATAATTCCCCATCATCCAAGTCATCTCTTCACTTTTATCAAACAGACCAAGAAGTCCTCCTGTGTGAATAAAGAGAATCTTTTTGCCTCTCCACTTGTTCGGATTCTCAGCAATATCTCTTAGCATTCCAAATGCAGCTTTTCCACTGCAAGGTGGAAAACAATGAACTTAATAACATCAACTGGTTTAACTATATTTTAGAAATATCAAACCATACCTGTAAACAGGATCAAGAATGATCCCAGTTGTCGAAGCTATTTCTGCAATGAATTTAAGTTCTTCTGATGTATTCATGGCATATCCAAGTCCCTTTGCCTACACAACACAGATTCAAGATTATGTCCATTCCACATTTCTCTTAAACTAACCCTAACCCTAAACACTCACATTGTGTATTTCAACTATTTCACGAGAATTTACATCAGCATGAAGCCCATCAAGCAGGCCTTGTGAAAAATCATAAAAGTAATCGGGGTCATCACAAACACAGAAGGCATGAACCTGTAGCAGAACAAAAATGGAAGAGGAGCATACCAGACATCAATTAATTTTCCAATGATGAAACCGATCAGAAAAACAAAACAAATAATACTTGCCTCGGCTTTCAATGTGCTTAGCGATGAACCTAATGACAACCCAGCAATAGTTCCACCACTGTGACTCGTAAAAGAGAAAGAGGGGTGGAAATCGTGACTTGTTGAAAGACAGATTTTGTTTTTGCAAACATTAAATACTTCATTAAAATTAATGAAAGATGGCACCCTTAATTCAAATTAGGGCCAAGAAAAACAGGTTTACTAAATAGTTAATAGGGAGTATGGGACTCAATTTGCAAAATCAGATTTTTTTCTTCTCTACCTTCGAATATGCAGTCTGATAATGTTCAGAGATACAACTAATTAGGTTAATTCTGAGTATATACTTAAAGTGAGAAAATCCACTACAAAATAAATCTGGTTCGGTTGACCGTACCAAAATAACAGAATGGAAAATGAGATTCAGAGTTTATGGAATTAAGTATAACCTGCCGCATGCCACGACAATGGCATCCAATGATTTGCTACATCCACTGAGGATTTGTTGTTCTATCTCCCTAATCGCTTCAATGTAGCCCCTTGAATATCAATTGATGTCCAACAAAAGAGGAGAAGTTAGATTTATATTTTTATATAAAAAATGCAAAACAAATGAAAATAAATATAAATATATAATTGAGAATTTGAATGAAATAGATTCTACCAAACACATCCTCATTAAAAGAAGTAATCATGCTTACCAAGTTCCTAAAGAGTTAGATCCCCCAACAGGAATCACATATGGCTTTCTCCCTTCTTTTAGTAATTTCTCTTTTAGAATTTCTGCAAGTGCCTGAGTTTTTTTTTAAATATCAATCAACTAAGTTTCTTTCAACATTGGATCTCCCAACAGTTTTGCATTGTGTATCTTGATTCCGTTGGAGTAACTAAAAATAACTTGAAAAATATAGAACAAAGTTTAACGTAAAAGAATACAAACCACACTCCCAATATTTGCATATTCTTCTTTTGAGATAAGTTCAATGTGAGCTCCGACTAACCGTTCAACCAGTAAGTTTCCGGTCAAACCTGGATCTTTATCGACTAATACCTGTATCATAATAATAAAATCAGAGACAGATGCATCATGTTGTGATATTCTTTAACATGAAGAATGAATGACCTTTGATGTACGAAGTATCAAATAACTGTCGAGATTTAAATACTTTGCAGCAACAGCTGTTGCACGACAGTGATTGCTCTGGATTCCTCCTACAGTTATAACACAATCCGAACCCTGAGAAACAGCATCTGCCAATAAGAACTCCAACTTCCGGACCTTGTTACCACTCAATTGCATTCCTGAAAGGTCGTCACGCTTTCCCCCCCAATAAACAATCGTCAGTCGATAGAGCATAAAATATAATTGAAGATGAGATTATGAAGATCGACCGATTGATTACCTTTATCCAGACTTGGGTGTCCTCTGGTAAATTAGGTAGATTCCATTTGTGAATGGGAGTTGGTAACTATCCAAATTGGAAAAGAGACAACAAAAAAAAATCGGATTTCAACCAGTAATAAATAGCAGTCACTATATCGATCCGTAACTCATTTGGGCGACTGACGGAATAGAGTAAAAATCTTACATGTCCAAGTGAGTA
Source organism: Zostera marina (assembly GCA_001185155.1). Classification (NCBI taxonomy): domain Eukaryota; kingdom Viridiplantae; phylum Streptophyta; class Magnoliopsida; order Alismatales; family Zosteraceae; genus Zostera; species Zostera marina. The sequence continues at coordinate 339,728 of LFYR01001945.1, forward strand.
GACGTCGGATGGGATGGGATTGAGATGAGTAGCCCATGAAGGTGGATGGAACGCCTTCTTGGAAAGGAATCCTCCAGTATTGAATTGGGTTTCGTCCCGACCACACCGACCTTCCATCATAGAAAAGACGATATTCTTCTTCTTCTTCTTCTTGGTCGTAGTAGGTAGCAGGCACCGTACTTCACTTGAGATTCTGTAACAACCACTTAGGGTGAATGTATGCATTTTGGGTGAAGCGTAAACGGATAATCCCTTAGGTCGGTCTTAGGAGATCCAAATACCCAGTAACGAGTTGAGATTTGAGAGAATTGAGGATCGTTGGGCTTTGGCGAACCCGATTGAACTCATTATTAATCAAAAATAAATTTAAAAATAATTTAAGAAATTATATTCTCAATTCTCTTTTATTTCTCAATTTTAAATAATTACAAAAAATATTAGTTGAGAACCTCTCTTTTGGGTTCTTACGTAAGAACTTAATCTCTACCTTTCGTTTTTTTCAGACCAATCTTCACCGTCCGTGATTTACCTGTTGCAACAGGTCATCCTTTTTCCATTTTTTCAATTAATTTATTCAAATTTCATTAATCTTTCTTTTACTCACGTAACATTTCATTTATGACATTGTTTGATTTGAAATTTTTTTTTTAAAACTGTCAACATTTTCCATTTCTACATTTCTATCAAACATTCCATTTTTGCATATTCTTTTTCATTTTTTTCTCCCCGCGTTCTATCTCCCTCCTCTGCCGGATTTTTCCAGATTTTCTTCCTCCGTTGTATCTCCGTCCCCCCTCATTCCTTGCCAGAATGTTTATCGATTTCTGCTTGTAATTTCTTTTCTACCTCTTACACTCTCTCTCTTTCCCTCCATTTAAAATTGTTTTCGTCTACCTCTTTTCTAATTTTCTGTAGTTGATTGTCAAATCTCCGTCTAAAAGAACTTTTCTTACAAAATTGAATGCTTATTTTTCCCCCCATAGCATATAATGACTTCTCCAACATCATTTGGCAATCAACATCGACCTACCAGCTGTAACAGTCCAGCTTGAGTTAGACACAGTAACCCAACGATTACAGGACGACCTGGAACTGGTGGAACAGGGGACCATTGATCATGACCAGCAACGTCCCAACCGAATTCGACAGAAGAAGAAGAAGCACGATTATATTTACTATTGAATAAACATGTAATTAGCAATTAGTTAAATTGGTAGTGGCTGTATGGAGCCAAGTGTCAGTCTGACATTGGGCAAGTTTATTTTAAATAGAAAGTAAGATCCCCTGGGAGGGATATCAAATTACAACCAAACAAACTAATTCCCCCTCATCTCCGGCTCCTTCGGGAGATTTCTTTCCCAACCTCCGGCTCCCTCTGGGAGAATTCTGTTCGTGCGTGTTACCGTCGGAGCAGAACGTAACATTGGTGCTTTCACTGGGTTTTGAGCGTCTCTAGCGATTTCGTATTCAGAATGGCAGAACAAGTTGCAAGCGATCCACTGGAGGATATCCGGGAAGAGCTCGGCAAGGTGGTTACGGATCAATCATCACGATTGTTCAAACACGAGTCGGCGATCGCGAATATCACGGAGCGGATTGGTGATCTAACAGTAATGATGAAGGAAATTCAAGTATCGATGGGTATGTCTAACAGTCAGGAGGGCGCCGGGCATAAAACATCCAAGCAGATCAAGTTGGATCTGCCAAAATTCTCAGGGAGCGATCCGGAAGGGTGGATCTTCCAGGCGGAGGAGTATTTTACCTTTCATGGAATTTTAGATGACTCGAGAATCCAGATCGCCGGATTCCATATGACGAAAGGAGCATTGGGGTGGATGCGCGGGTTGAGACGGAACAATCTGCTATCGACCTGGGAACGGTTCACGGGGGACCTTCGCGAGAGATTCGGAGGATCGGCATACGTCGATAAATTACAAGAGCTATCGCGGCTTCAACAGACGTCGTCGGTGGCCGTGTATTTGGAACAATTCGAGGACTTACTGAATGGCGTGACCGGACAATCAGAGGCAGCGCTGATCAGTTTCTTCATCGGGGGATTGAAGGCGGAATTGAAAGGAGAATTGAAGATCAGGGAGCCTACCTCATTACGGAAGGCATTTGCATTGGCCAAAGTATATGAGGAACATCGGGGGAAGGGGCGGGGTCTGACCGTCGCCGCAGGGGGATCAGAGCCGTTAATTAAAACACCACCAACAGGAATGAAGGGAGTACCGATCGTTCGTAAAATGTTAACGGCGGAGGAACGAAGAGAACGCACGGCCAAGGGCCTGTGTTTCAACTGTGACGAGTCCTACTCGCCGGGGCACAAGTGCAAGGGGCGCCTGTTTAGGATGGACGTGGACAGGGATTGTTTGGTGGAATTGGTGGAACAGCGGGAAGGAGAGGAGGATCAGGAGGAAATTGGGGACTCGGTGACGACGACGGAGATCAGCCTTCACGCTTTCTCGGGCACGTTTAATCCTAGAACCATAAGATTGAAGGGGTGGATTCAGGGCAGACCACTGTCGGTTTTGATAGACAGTGGGAGCACCCATAACTTCATCCAATCGGAAGTGGCTACTCGCCTTGGTTACGAAATGGAAGAATTACCGGCATTCAAAGTTTTTATCGGGAGCGGGGAGTACCTCGTATGCAAGGAGGTCTGCCGGCAGGTGTCCATCTCGGTCCAGAATACGACCATCGTCGAGGACTTGTTCGTGCTATCCATGGGTGGGGCGAACGTTGTGCTCGGAATCCAGTGGCTGGGCAAGCTAGGTCCAGTTACAACCGACCACAAGGAATTAAGCATGGAATTCTGGGACGGAGGACGGAAGATACGACTCCAAGGGGATCCCCATCTGGTTGATGCGGAAATTTCAAAAGCGGGTCTGAGAAAGCTAATGGCGAGGGGGGAGGTTGCGTTCTTCTGTCAGTTACGGTGTGAGGATAAGGAAGTAAAAGAACCGAAGGAATGGCCCGAATTAACAGAGGTGTTAAAAGAGTTTGAGGACGTATTAGCAGAGCCAAAAAAACTGCCGCCGGACCGGGAGACCAACCATCGGATTTCATTATTACCAGGGGCTCAGCCAATTAACGTTCATCCCTACCGTTATCCCCATTACCAGAAAACAGAGATTGAACGACTTACCCGGGAAATGCTAGACCAGGGTCTTATAAGAAATAGCATCAGTCCTTTTTCCTCGCCGGTGTTGTTGGTGAAGAAGAAGGATGGAAGCTGGCGGTTTTGCGTTGATTATAGAGCGCTTAACGCAGTGACGATCCGAGACAGATTTCCGATACCCACAATGGATGAATTGATGGACGAACTACATGGGGCAGTGGTCTTCTCGAAGCTGGACTTACGCGCCGGCTATCATCAGATCCGCATTGCCAGCAACGACGTGGAAAAGACTGCTTTCCGCACGCACCAGGGCCACTACGAATTCAATGTAATGCCCTTCGGGCTATCTAACGCCCCCGCGACCTTCCAGTCGACCATGAATCAGCTTCTACAGCCCTACTGCGGAAGAGTGTGATCGTCTTCTTCGACGATATACTCGTATACAGTATGTCACGGGAATTACATATCGAACACCTGGGAGCAGTGTTCCAGTTGCTGCGACGCCATTGTTTCTTCGTGAGGGAATCGAAGTGTGCTTTTGGGTTAAAAGAATTGGCCTACTTGGGACATATCATATCGCCACTGGGGATTCGGCCGGACCCGGATAAAATTGAAGCGGTATTGGGTTGGCCGACACCGACGACTGTAAAACAGACAAGGGCATTCTTAGGATTGACGGGTTATTACCGGAAATTTGTGGCTCAATACGCCCAAATTGCGGCCCCGCTCACTAATCTATTGCGGAAGGATGCGTTTCAGTGGACCACAGAGGCAACGGAAGCTTTCGAAAGGTTGAAGATCATGCTGACCTCAGCGCCCGTATTAGTGTTCCCCGATTTCAAATTACCTTTTGTAGTTGAAACGGACGCGTGCGATATCGGAATTGGGGCAGTCCTCCTCCAGCAAGAGCACCCTCTGGCCTACTTCAGCCGGAAGTTGTCCAACTTGCGACAACGGGCGTCAACCTACTCAAAGGAGTTATGGGCATTAACGGAATCCGTCCATAAGTGGCGTCACTATCTACTGGGTAGCGAATTTATTATCAGAACAGATCATGCCAGCCTCAAGAACTTGCTGGGACAGGTCATACAATCACCGGAGCAGCAGTACTTCTTGACTCGACTATTGGGATTCTCGTTTACAATTGTCTATCGAAAGGGAAAAGAGAATGCGGCCGCCGACGCCCTATCACGGTTGCCTGCCGCGGAACTAGACGAGGAGGTAGCCGAATTGAAGAGATTAACCAGTGAGGTCATTTCGGGGTGGAGGGAATTAATCACACAGGAAAATGAATCGGACCCATGGATCCAAGCCACGAAGGAGAAGATCAAAACGGGAGAAGCTGACCCAAAATTTTCAGATCGGGAGGGAGTTCTATATTTCCGAGAATTATTTTGTGTAGGACCAACATCGGCACTCAGGACCAAAATACTGGGCGAGCTACACAGTTCAAAAATAGGGGGTCATTCCGGCTATTTTAGGACACTCAGACGAGTACAACAGAGTTTTTACTGGAAGGGCATGAATGCGTTCATCCGCGAGTTTATAACCCATTGCGAAGTCTGCCAACAAGTCAAGTCCTCGGCCTTAAAACCCATGGGGCTTCTGCAACCACTCCCAATTCCCGTTTCCGTATGGGAAGACGTGAGTATGGACTTCATCACAGGGCTTCCACCGGTGAAGGGGCACGCCGTAATCGTGGTGGTAGTGGATCGACTCACCAAGTACTGTCATCTTGGGAGTTTGGCAGTCGGCTACTCGGCAACGAGCGTTGTGGATTATTTCATCAAGGACATTGTAAGGCTTCACGGCATACCCAAAACTATTGTGTCGGACCGGGACAGAGTATTCCTGAGTAGGTTTTGGAAGGAACTCTTCACGAAGAGTGGAACGACGCTGAAGATGTCGTCGGCATATCATCCGAGACCGACGGCCAGACTGAGATCGTCAACAAGACAATTGAGCAGTACCTGTGCGCGACAATTCAGAACAAACCCAGGGAGTGGATTGAGCTATTGCCATGGGCAGAGCTCTGGTACAATACTTCGTACCATCACAGCTTGGGAATGTCTCCGTTTCAGGCAGTCTATGGTCGGACCCCGCCGGGGATGATGGATTACAGAGAAGGGGATTCAAATGTGGAGGCCGTCGATATTTTATTAACACAGAGAGATCAACTCTTGCGAGAATTAAAGGTGAACTTGCAATCAGCCCAGGATCGGATGAAAAAATATGCGGACTTGAAAATGAGGCCATATGAATTCGACGTCGGAAGTTGGGTTTGGTTGCGATTACAACCATATAGACAGAATTCTGTCAGCCGGCGGACGTGCACTAAACTGGCCAAGCGTTACTATGGGCCATTTCGGGTCGAGCAGAAAGTTAGTTCGGTGGCGTATCGTCTTCAGCTGCCGAAGGGAAGCAACATTTTTCCGGTGTTCCACATCGCGCTCTTAAAACCATTTCATGGGGATAGACCGGAGGAGACGACCAGCCCGCTACCACCATTGGCAACAGAGGGCCATCCAATCGTTTGTCCGTCCAAAGTAATAGCTTATCGGATGATTAAACAAAAGGGGAAACCCATCAAACAGGTGTTGGTGGAATGGGCGGGACTGCCGAGCGAGGATCGCTCATGGGAGGACATTACTTCAATCGAAAGATTGATGTCTGAGGGAAATCTTGAGGACAAGATTTCAGCGGAAGATGGTGGGGATGTAACAGTCCAGCTTGAGTTAGACACAGTAACCCAACGATTACAGGACGACCTGGAACTGGTGGAACAGGGGACCATTGATCATGACCAGCAACGTCCCAACCGAATTCGACAGAAGAAGAAGAAGCACGATTATATTTACTATTGAATAAACATGTAATTAGCAATTAGTTAAATTGGTAGTGGCTGTATGGAGCCAAGTGTCAGTCTGACATTGGGCAAGTTTATTTTAAATAGAAAGTAAGATCCCCTGGGAGGGATATCAAATTACAACCAAACAAACTAATTCCCCCTCATCTCCGGCTCCTTCGGGAGATTTCTTTCCCAACCTCCGGCTCCCTCTGGGAGAATTCTGTTCGTGCGTGTTACCGTCGGAGCAGAACGTAACACCAGCCTGCAAGTTTCCCCCAACACCAATTCAATTTTCGTGACCCCTCCTCCATATCGTTTATAACAGTTTACATACGATCACACAAATACATCTTACAACGTTAGCTTGAAATTTCATTTTAATTCTCCTCAATGTCAGACGAATGCCAATACTAAACCTTACAACGTTGCTTCTTCAACGCCCTTGGATCCTGATGCTCCTGTTAGCAACATTGTTCAGTCAGATTTTGTCCAATGCACCTCTGTTAAGATTAAGGAATCCTCCGCTAATATGAGTTACAGAACTGCTAAAATACCAAATAGTATGAATTACCAATTCAATTCTCCTCATTATCAGACCACTGTTAATCCTATAGATTCCAGTGTCAATGTTTCTCGTTCCTTGGATCCTGATAACGTGCGCTGCAATTTTTTTGATTCAGAGAATGTTCAATCCGTCTCTACTGATATCGGGGAATCCTGTGTTCAAATTCCTGTTAACTCCGCTAATGTAAGTTGCGGAACTGCTAAAACCCTTAACAATCATTTGAAAAGAAAATTTTCCTCTACTGATGGATATCCAACATCTCCTAATCATGAAAATGGATCTTCTGATTACAGTCAATCCAGTAAACCATGTCCTATTGTAGGTGAGGTTTTTTCTTCGTATGAAATGGTTGTTCAATCCTACTACGATTTCGCATCGTCTACCGGATTTTCTGTTCGTTTAGGATCGATGCATAATATACTGGACAAACAAACTGTTCAAAAAATTCTTGTAATAAAAAGGTTGTTGTGTTCTAAACAAGGCGACCCCAATCTAATACTTCCACCGACCAACGGTACTAGACGGAAGAATGGTGTTTCTAGATGTGGTTGCTTGAAAAGTATCAAATTTAAAAGAATATACAGGTCTGATAAGTGAGTCACTGATTCTGTAAATTTAGATCATAATCACTCATTTACCACCCCCTCAAAAATTCGATACCTTCCAATAAATCGGTCAATATCTCATACTTCCAAAATACTTTTTTCATCCTTAGATGATGTTAATGTTCCAGTATCACAGCAGGCTGCCTATTTCTTTAATCAACTTGGTGGACCGGAGAATATGAGTTGCATGACATTGGACATCAATAATATGGTTCGTGATGATCGCATAGACCTGAAAAATTATGACGTCGACTTGATTGTAGAGGATTTCGAAATGAAGAAGTTAGAAAATGCGCAATTCTTTTATGATATTGTAAAAGATGATTAAGGTCGTTTGAAACACCTCTTATGGGCCGATCCTACTATGATTAAAAATTATAAGTTATTTGGAGATTTGGCGATGAAAGATACAATATCTCGTGCTTTTCCAGAATCATTTCATCGTTTATGTCGTTGATACATAACCAACAAGTTGTCTACCAAGGTCCCCACAGTATGCGAGATTACCAATTCTCTAAACATGTTCTACAAAATTATTAAATTTTCAGAGACTCCTAAAGATTTTGAAGACTCATGGTCTCTTTGGATCACAGAGAATAATGTGTCCTCAAATGTATGGTTGAAAAGTTTATACGACATCCGTTACTCATGTGTTTCATGTTTGATGTGTTCACATTTCTTTGCTGGAATGCATTCTACCCAAAGAAGCGAAGGCATGAATTCTGTCCTTAAGACCAAAGTAACAGCCAAGAATCTACACTTTAGCTTCGTTCGGCGATACCAAACTATGATAAATACCATTCGCGAGTCTGAAAATTTGGACGATCACAAAGATACATTTTGACACCCAAGATTTATTACATCTATGGACATTGAGAAGGACGCTCAGAGTTTTTTTACAACTTCTATTTTCCTTCTTTTTCAAGAGGAGATGCGGAAAAGCTTCTTCTAACATATATATATTACCACCGAATGACCAGTCCTCCGAGTTACGATTTTTTTTTTGCTCATTATTGTTCTAAAATTTCGTTTTCTTCCCGACAATGTCTTTCTAAAATTTTTCTTCTTAATTCGTATAGAATATTTAATATCTATTTGTTCTTTTTTTAAAAAGACAGACTGTGTTATTCAAACTCACTATTACGAAAGGGAATTCTACACCGACTTGCTAATGTCATCGATTTGAATTTAGCGGGGTTTCATGCTCTCATCTTATACATTATCTTATTGTCAACGGTTACCAAAGTTTACCAGACGTTTTAAAAATGCCGAGATGGAATAAACTATGCCTGACAAACAGAATTTCTCCATCTCTTCCACCACCTGACAATCCAATGTCAAAGTATACTGTAATGTCGCCGACATTGATGAATTGTACGAAGATGGGACAACCTCAACTTGATATACTACTCAAATATGGTGAAGAGGTTCTTCAGAAACTCAACGAAAATGTAGTTGTTCCTAATTCATATTCTAGAACATCAATCACAAAAAGTAAAAAACTTAGGACTACACCAGTCATGATTGCCCCTCCGCCCAAGGTTAAAACTAAGGGTAGTGGTAAGAGCGGAAGACCAACAAAATTGATGCAGCGCGAATGAAGAACGCAAAAGAAATATATCGCGATCCAGCCGCTAGGAAGAAATGATCTATCTTCTCTTCTTTTATGTCGTTAACAATTTATTTTATGAACCAAAAACATCCACAATTTAAGCACTTGCGTCGTTATCCCTTTTTTCCGAACTCCCATAATATCTATTGTTCTTCCGTTAATTTCTAATGTTACCTAGGTAGTACACATTGTGTTTCTGCTAATATGTATTTTTGCTATTATGACTTTCTGTACTGATATTTTTGTGTGTGTTTCTGATACCACTGTGTTTCGCTACTTTGTTATATCCCTCCGCTATTATGTTGTTACGTTACCTTGTAGTATGCGTCCGCTATTACAGTATTACGCTACTACGTAGTATGCCTCCGCTATTACGGTATAACGTTACTATGTTGTCTGCCTCTGCTATTACGGTGTTACGCTACTTTGTAGTATCACTCCGCTATTACTGTGTTACGCTTCTTTTTAGTATTCCTCCGCTATTACTGTGTAACGCTACTATGTTGTGTGTCTCCGTTATTACGTGGTTACGCTAATATGTTGTCTACCTCCGCTATTACGGTGTTACCTGATAATCCATTACTGTGTTACGCTACTATGTTGTTTGTCTCTTCTATTACTGTGTTACTCTACTATGTGATGTGCCTCTGCAATTACGGTGTTACGCTATATTATGTAGTACTATTACGCTACTATGTACTATGACTCTGCTATCACGTTTACCCTACTTTGTAGTATGCCCTGATATTATTGTGTTACGTTACTTAGTAGTATGCATCCTCTATTACGTTTTTACGCTAGTTCATATTATGCTTCCGCTAATACTATGTAGTCTGCCTTTTCAATTACGCTACTATGTAGTCTGCTTCTTCAATTACGTTTTTACGCTACTATGTAGTATGCCTCTGCTATTGCTGTGTTACGCTACTTTGTAGTGTGCCTCTGCTGGTACGGTTTTACGCTACTCAGTAGTAGGCCTCCGTTATTACGTTGTTACACTACTATTTAATACGACTCTTCTATTACGGTTACGCTACTATGAAATATGCCTCCGTTTTTACGTTCTTACACTACTATATAGCATGACTCTGCTATTACTTTTACACTATTATGTTGTATGCCTCTGCTATTACGGTGTTACTACGCTACTATGCAGTGTGCATCTGTTAATATTGTCTGGTATACCTCTGCTATTATGTAATGCGTTTCTGCGAATATCTGCACTTAGCCCAACACGCTTTTATCTTTCTGTCAATAATTTCTGTTTTAATCATTCCTTCGATACATCTGTTTCAATGTGTCACAAGCATTGTATAAACAAACAATATGTCTAATTTTTGCAAAAAGCATTAGAGTACTTAGACTAATAATTGTATTTGAAACTGTAATTGTTAAATATGTGAGAGTCTCGCAACGCCACTCGCAGTATGTCGTGGAAAATTTTTCCCCTAATGCTGTCGACGTCTTTCTTGCTCCAAAGTACAGGTTCACCAAGACATATGCATTCCATGGCGGCCATTACGTATATCCATGTATCTTCTGGATTTTTAATGAATGCATGCGGAAAATATGGAGTTGATTCACAAACCCAGGTAGACAAGTTGTGGTCTGAAAAAATCCTACGGATGTAGTGATCCAACCACAGAGTCTGCAAATTAAATTTCAAAGTAGCATTAAATTCTTACACAGTTCGATTTTAAAGATTTATCAACCACGTGTTTATTCACTTACCATATTCTTGTTCTGCTTGATCATGTCCTCGTTCTTTTCGTAGGGAGAATAGTGGATGTACTTTTTCTTTGTTATGTCTAACTGTATCAAATGTCAATAACCGTATATTTCAATAGGCGTTAATATTGTATGGATTATTTCTCATTTATCTACTTTTTCACTTAAAATTTCTTTCAGCTCGGCAAATTCCCTCATGTTCAAGTTTCTGTTTGAAACTATTCCTTTGATTTTTTTCTATGTTAAAGAAAAACTTGAGTCATGCATGAAATAGTATTTATATTCAAACGTTATATTAACAAAAGAATATTACCATTTTTATTGGGTCAATGAACTTGACTGAATGTGCGAATAATCTGCGATCTGTCATTTTGCGGCGGAGAACTCTTATGAACATTGAGATGCACTGGAAATACGAACATTCATATTACTGTTTTTTTTAATTATATCTGAAATTCTTTTTACTTACTTGGCTTCGTACGGGAGCTTTGGCGAGTAATTCAATTACCCACGTAGAATCACATCTAACGTTACCTATTTCCAACAGACTCTCCTTTGCTGCAATTTCTTGTAATTTACCACTCTCCTTAATGTCCCGTACATTCATCCCAGCCCTGGTAATGTGGTTCTTCCACATCTTCTCTTTCATTAATTATCCTTTCCATCTTAGCCTTCCTCACGTCTTCCTTTAACATTGATTAATAATTTTGGTTGAAGACCAACGTATTTAGAATTTAGGTCGAATAATAATAAACTTACATGTCTTTCTATGATCCTTTTGACAAGAGAACTAGGTTTGTTTTTGTTCATCTGTACGGAGATTGGTTCATTATCCAACCTATCTTCTTCTGAAGACAGATCGATGATCTTCGTTGGTGTACTAAAAATTGCTTCGTTTCCCGGTTGACCACATGCTTGTGACGCTATGCGACAAGCCTCCTCTATAAATGTAGGGTCCTCTTGAGAAGACATAACATAGTCCGACACAATTCTTTTAGCACCTACAAGAATTTTTCAGAGCACATCAACTATATTCATTGTTATTTTACTTAGTTGTTATGGACATTACCGTTAGTCGAAAGTATATTCTCATGCTCATTCACAACTTCAGGTGCATCCATATCCAAATCTGGAAAGTCAAAAGATAGCTTGATAGGTGAACCTACATAAGGCTTCCTTATATTGAAAGGATCTTAATACAAACAAAATTATTGTCAGTATTTAGTTTCCTTTAGTCTGAAAAATTTAAATAGAAATAATACCATCGTCAGTTAGGTCTATGGGCTTCTCCGTGAAGTCCTCTGTATAATTCCGTGAACTTTCACTCTTAACTTTTACAAACTTATACTCAGATATTATTGGATTTGAGTATAAATATTATACCAGTACATATACATTTGTTAGCAGAGATGGATATTCCTTTTAAAAAACATGAAACAGATGATGATATTTTCAAAACTTAAAACAATGTATACATAAAACTTAAAGACAAAGAAAATATATAATGAAACCAATGAATCACTAACGAAAAAAAGAAATAGAAAAACAGAAATAAAATAAAAAAAAGACAAGAAAAAGACATACAACAAGACAAAAATTATAACAGTACATATACATTTGTTAGCAGAGATGAATATTCCTTCTACAAAATATGAAACAGATGTTGATAATGTCAAAACTTAACAACAATGTGTACATTGAAATTAAAGACAAAGAACAGATATAATCAAACCAATGAATCACTATAGAAAAAAATTAATAGAAAAACAGAAATAAAAAAAAAGATAGAACCTTTAGTCTACGCTACCTGTAGGCAGGGGCGTATCCAGGGGGGGCAAGGGAGGGCAATTGCCCCCCCTAAAATTTGGAAATTTTCGAGGACCTATATGTAATTAAATTTTTTATAGGGGGTTTAGTATAATTTTCACAATATATTAATATTTTTAAGGGTTAATATATAAATTTCACAATATTTATATACTATCTAAATTTCTTTCCCCCAATCTTCTTTCCCAAAAATATCGATTTCCCCCAATCTCTCCTCCTCCCATGACCCATCCACCTCACGATTTCTCCCTCCGTTGCTAGTTGCTACTGGTATAACTTTTCGGTTCGTCCCCCTCATTTCTGCAAGAGCAATGGGTCAATTGCTCGCCATATTCTACAACAGCTCCAGCCTCCAAGAAATGAACATCATTGAGTTTGATACCAAAGGGTAAGCAAGCTAATATTGTTTTTAATTTTGCCTATTTTATTCTTTTAAGGATGAAAAGTGAAAACCCCCTAAAACTTTATCCAACCACTTCCAATATTACATGATTTAAAATTTTCCCAAAATAAACCCAACTCCTTCCAATAAAACACCCACTATACATGCTATGCCCAAATCAGAATTTTGTTTGATTGTTTCCTAAATCATACTTATTTGAAAATATTTCTCTGATTTGTTATTATTTGATATGGACTATGATTTGATGGGTTTATTAAAGAAAGAGAAATAAGAGGGGATGGATGGATCATGTGAGATTTGTTCTAATGCCATCAGTGATGAGACTCGTCATCTAATCACATAAGCATAGAGACCTTTGCTTGTGGTCTGTATCGAGATTTTGAAGCGATCTATCCGGCTAGATTTTCCCTTTTTCCCCCTATACATATAGTTGAATAATCAAATTATTACATTTGATAATTATCATATAGAGATTTGCCCACATACATTTTGTTACATGTTTTTGATTTAGTTTAAACGTCATAACATGCATGGGGATGGGAAATGACCAAATTGTATAATCATTCTTACAATAGACCCTAAGTTAATGTCTATTTTTTTTTATACAGATGCTTCTGAATTTTTTTAGGTTGACTAGTGACTACGCTTTCCGCTTGCGTGTTAATTAGGGATTTGTCATTTCATTTGTCGGAAGCTTAAAAAGATCTTCTATAACAAGGTAACAAGGTAACAAGGTTTTATTACTTTTTCATTTTTATAATTGATAGATTTATAATTTTATGCATTATTTCTTATATAATTTTATAGTTCGATTTAAGAATGTAGGATTGTATTCTTAGATATTTAAGATGAATCTTATTTCTTAAATTACAGTCTTACGGATGGAAAAATATTCCACAACCACAAGAAGATATTCCAGAAACAAGTAAAAGAAAACGATTATCTATTATTCCTAAACCATTAGCTTCCGATGATCTTCCTTCTGATCCAGCATTAAGAAAGAAGATGTCAATGTATAATATCAATGAGATTGATGATATTAAAAGGAAGTACATTCAAAAGGTCCTTGTCAACCAAAAAAACACTTATTTCCGCAAACTTGGTTTGGCAAATTTAATCGTCGATTTAACTGTTCTTGGTTTGATACATATTCTACATGGTTAGATTATAGTGTTTCTGATGATTTAGCTTTTGTTGTTGTAGCATCTTGCAAGCGTCGAGATGTCCTTCGAGAAAAACAAGTTGATAGTATTGCAAAAGCATTGGATATGGAAGAGTTAAATACTGGACAAGGAAAAAATCAAGAAACAACTATAAAGCGAGCTGGAGACACAAGATGGGGTTCTCATTATGGTACAATATGCAGTTTAATTCTTATGTTTTCATCAGTGATGGAGGTTTTAGAAGTTGTTTCTGATGATGCCAAGCTTGTAGAACAAAGTGCTTCCGCAGAAATATTGTTAGATGCCATAAAACAATTTGATTTCATTTTCTATTTAAATTTGATGGAAGCAATTCTTGCAATTACAGATGATTTATCTCAAGCATTGCAAAGAAAAGATCAAGACATAAATAATGCAATGCGATTAGTAACAGTTTCGAAGAAAAGACTTCAAGATTTGCGAGATAATGGATGGGAAAATTTACTTTCAAATATTTGTTCTTTATGTCCAAAAAATGATATAACAGTGCCATCAATGGATGAAATATATGTACCTTATGGCCGAAAAAGAAGAAACATAGAAAAAATTACAAGTCTTCACTATTACAAGATTGATCGTTTCTTCTATATGATCGATATACAAATTCAGGAACTTAATAATCGATTTACTGAGACTAACACAGAGTTACTACTGTGTATCCATTGTCTTGATCCACATTCTTCTTTTGAGGCTTTCGATATACAGAAGTTGCTTCGTTTTGCTTCATTCTATCCTGCTGATTTTTCACCATTACAACTTATGATGCTGAATTCAATTACAGAATTACATTCATGATGTTCAGTCTAATGAAGATTTTGATGATGTCGTGGGTATTGGTGGTCTAGCACAGAAATTGGTAGAGTGTAAGATGGATATTGTTTATCCTTTGGTTTATTTACTGATCAAATTAGCGTTGATATTGCCAGTTGCAACTGCATCAGTTGAACGTAGTTTTTCAGCAATGCATATCGTTAAAACTCGTCTCAGAAATCGCCTTGGTGATAGTTTGATGAATGATTGTTTAGTAACATATATCGAAAAAGATATTTTTAAAACTATAGACAACGAAGTTATTTTAAAAATATTTAATGATTTGTGTCCTCGTCGTAGGACATTGAAGTAATGTAAAATGTATTTGAAATTTTTATTGTTAATTAAATGAATGTATTTATTTTTAATTTGAATATTAATTAATGTATTGAATATTAATTATGGAATATGAATGTATTGATTTTTTATAAGTTTTTATAATCAATTATATGAATAGGTCATGCCAAAATTTGTATAGGTTTTTTAATTAGTACAAAAAAAATTTATCGCCTTCGGCGAATCTTGCCCCCCCTGTCGGGGAACCATGGATACGCCACTGCCTGTAAGAGAGAAATCAAAATACACAACAACAACCGAAATTTTAAATCTAACAAGATCTAATATATATATATTGGAAGACCTAGGTTTGCAATGTAACTGCAAACATCTATTGGGGGATATTTTTGATGACATTATTACGAGTGTCATCAAAGCAACGTTTGGTTTTAGATATTCAACCAAAAAAAATTAGGAAAAATAAATTTACATAGTCATACTAGGATTCGAAATCATTTCGCGTTTAAAAAAAAAAAGTCGACTAATAGAAATATAGCGTCGAAGATGGGTCCTTAACTAACCTACCGTCGGACGCGAGTGGAGAGACGTGAGATGACACTGCTACCAGACAGCGTGCTGAGGACGAAACCGGGCAGCGAGATGCGGAAGGAGAGCACTACGATAGTGTACGAGCCTACAGCGAAACGATTGATGGCGATCGTTGAAAAAAATCGGAAGAAGAAGACGACGATTTCCGGCCGTAGCTTGGGCAATCGTCCGAAGAAGGGTTTATGGGGTTTGGGGGGATTGAACGAAAATGGAATGTTTGATTTTTGGAAACAAGTTATGATTTTGTCCACTAGTACATGCAATCAAAGCTACTTCATAGGCACATTAATGTACGGTAGTACTTTCCAAAAATAAAATTAGCTATTTAAAATTTTTAAATTACTACCCAGCCAGTTGCAGCAACCTGTTACAGCTTCAGCAGGTTTGTTTTTTTTAAATTCGACGGCCTAGATTGGTCCTAAAAACGGACGGATGAGATAAAGAGGGGTTCTCATGAGAACCCTTCTTAACTGATATACACCCTAAATAATTATATTTGTTATTTACAAATTACAATCTAAATTGAATTATAAAAGAGGGAAAAAATAAAAAATCTAAATTGATCTTTCTAACAAGCTGCGGAATGAACACGGACGGAGTCTACCCACTGTGCGGGACAACGCCGGAATCCATAAGCCACACATTTTATTCTTGCAGGTTTTCAAAGTTGGATTATTGTAGAAATCCTAGTTCAAACGGGGTGTTAATTTAAATGTCACAAAACCCGGATTTCAAATTCATGGCCAATGAATTTAAAAATCTCACACGACGCTCCCCAATTTGGCATGGGATTGCACTGGAGATCCCTTGCGGTTGCTTCCTGATGCATCTGGAAGGAACGGAACCATATGTCTAAGAGAAGATCGCAACTTACAAAGTAGGTGATTTTCAGAGGCTGCGAGAACATCGCACTAATGCATTGAGATGCATCAGCAATGCAACTCAACGATCGGGCGGAGATGATGGGGGCGCGCGGATTGGACGTAAATGCAATATTCATTCACAAATCGAATAGGTGATTGACTGACGATGGATGATGATATACAAAACAACCTCTACCCCAAAAATATAATTGTCGTGACCATCACGTTCAGTGTTCATCATGTGGACCAAGCTGTAATGAATTGACAACTAACGACATTATTAAATTGAACAAAGTATGAATAATAGATTTTCCAATAGACCGTGCATGCATGGTTGTTTCAAACGTGAAATACTACAAAATCTAATTACATAATTAAGGAAAGTAGAAACTGAATATTATTAATTGGTATTACTAATGACAATCGACACATCCTCTTAGTCTAGTGAATAATCTCTCACAAGATTGTGTTTTTCATCAAGACGTACAACACCATGTCCAACGGTCCCTATCGATAATAGATTAACACACACAAAATTTTGCCTTGCAGCAAGAGACTGGATGAATCTTTAACAATACATTTTTTTTTTTTTGCAAATATTAAAAAGTGTTCATTAAAAATACATTATTTACATGACAATTTGATTGATTAGTGAAATTGATCTGTATTAATTTCAAAATAATGATTGAATCTTTTATTTACAACTCCGTATAATTAATTATCATTGATCTAATGTTAGCTATGTATTCTGACTATTAAACTCTTAAATGCCATATTACTGACTTAATCATATTACAATTAGACAAGATTAAGATGAGATAATTCAAGGTATTTAAATCTCAACTGTCTATTTAAAATATTGAAATTTATACTGTTTTTATAATCTTATGTATAAAACATTGAAATATGTATCGTATTTTTTTAATCATTTCAAAACAATAGTTGGATTTAAAATAAACGGCATGATTAAGAAATCTCATATGGATATTATGTTGAAAGAAATATACGTGAGTGCATCTGTCATAATTGTTATTGCAGGTGTGATTTTATTTAAAACAGGGTCAAAACTATTTGCCCCAATCTAATTAAATAAATAGATCATGGCTAAATTGACCCAGTCCGATAACACTCATATAAATAGAGTTTGTAAACTGTAAACAATTTTATTCATTCGTTTTCTATAATAAAATCAATATTGGGGTAAATCGATAAACCCTAGTTTCTTTACTCTTCATTCGATCTTTATTTTCCGTGTCGACCCAAACTTCTTTCACATAAGATATCTCAAAATTCATATCTTACATAAATCAAAATTATATACTATATATGAATCATATGTAACATGAAATTAACCCTAACCAATAATATCTCAGAATTCAAACCCATTACGTACCTAATTTCGTATAAGATATTTCAGTCGATGAGGTCTATGGTAATTTCGTATATTGTCTAAAGTGCAAGGGTGGTAATTAAAGAAGCATGGTACGTAATACGTATGTACGTTTGGTAAATTAAAAACTAGGTAGTGGAGTGGCCGGTATAGACGTATAATATAGGTATTCCTGAGAATACGTACGTATGACGGTATGAGTATATTGGTATAAGAGGATTGTAATCTAAATAAGCGCATGCTTGAGGATTGAGAAATGGTGGATTTAATTAACGGAAGTTCAAACAACATGGGCAAAGTTGGTAGGAAAAATGGAAATCCACATCACATCGACGCACGTACAAAGTCAGAATTGAAGTTACAACAACTAAACATCGATCTATCGGTAAAAAAAAAATCATGCATCCGTAATTCGATCTTCACACCATTGTTGCACTCTTCTCCACGGACGGAGGAGACATCTGACCCGCTGCAGCTGCTGCCATCCGTCCTTCATTCAGTACTGGGCTGAGATTGGTTTGATCCAGCAAACTGCTAATTGACCGAGCTTTCACAACTCCGATCTTCCTCCTTTTTCCTCTCATCTTCTTAACGATCTCCTCCTCGTCCATGTCTATATCTATATCGCTTTCATCGTACTTTTGCTTCTTCTTCTTCTTGTTCTTCATGCTATTGCTGCTGCTGCTAGACTTCACACCACTCACGCTTCGGAGTCTCCCCTTGCCGAGATGGTGCTCACACAGAGAATACCCAACCAAAGTCTGCTGACAACATCTCCACCCTCTTCCATTCACTCTGCTACACCTTGACCCTTCCATCAACACTGCTGGATTCTTCCTCTTAGATACAGGCTTATTATTACCATCGATGCAGGTGCTAGTGGTGATTGCATTTGCAGCACTACTCTTCTTCGTCAATTGCGTCTTCCCAATATTACCTATAAATCCATCTTCGACTATTGATCCAGTCGAAACTCTAGTGCTCGTCGTCGTCCCTCTCCGCTTGTTCACCGACAGAGTTGCACTTGCAGGCGATGATAACATTCGTAAAACATCTGCACCCAACCTGTAATTTGGGTTGCCACATAACCCAAATATCAAATACCATACAATCAATCAGATATAATGTTGGTTGCACCATCGAATGTTGGATATAAATTCAGTCAAGACGTGTGAGCATGATGGATTGAAGTAATATTACAGTTTATTTTGCATGAGTCATGATGGATTATTGTGTGTGCGCACATCAAGACATGAAATGAAACGATGTATCACTCAGGTGATATGAACCAAAAGAAGAAGAAGAAGAAGAAGAAGAAAAAGAAGAGAAGAAGGAAGCAGGTGCAGCAGCAGGAGTTGCATGCCAAAATTAATAATAATAAAATAAAACTGTCCAAAATCGACAACTAGACATCGAAATTTATATTTTTACCGCAGTCAGATTTGAGAAATATGGTATGAGAGAGAAAGAGTTACCCAAAAGTCGAAGTCCTTGGTGCTCCCTCTACCAGTTCTTGTTCCTCATCCACCTCGCGTTTGAGAATCTGCACAGAAAGAATCGAAGGTTATGTTAATCTGATCAAACCAAATCGATCGAACCATATCTATATCCAACGCCGACCACATTGCACCCAATCCCACTCCTCGATAATCAGTGAAAAAGCTGGAAAGGGAGAAATAATCCATCCTAATCCTAATCGTAATCCTAGTAATAATCCATCCATCTACCCCCTAATCACAAACAAAAGGTAGAGCTGAAGAAAGACATGGCGAACCCAATCAGAGCCACGAGGAATATAATGTAATCAAACCTTATAAAAGCTGAAACGATAATAAGGGGAAACCCCAAGAACACTAAATACTATGATGCATCGGGACCCAAATCGATACAAGGAATTGAAGGACAAGAAGACCGAAAGAAAAGAGAAAAAGAGAGAGAGGGAGAGAGAAGAAGGTGAAAAGAACAAACCCAATTGGTTCCCTTATTCTTGGTAACCTTGCCATCATCAACTCTCGACACAACCCTCGAACCCATCGGGCGGCGGAGATCAGATGGACTCGGTTTCAGATCTCTACCTGCCACGCCATCTGAAGAACCAACAGATCCATCTACGTTGCACCCATTAATCTCGATTGGAAGATCCCCCTCATCCGAGTGCAACACTCCATCACCTTCCGCGACTCGTAGTGGTGCACCAGCTCTACAATCCCCAACATGACCATGGCTTGTTTTTTCCAGATCTGGGGAACAGGCTGGGATTTGAGGCCTCCTTCGGATTCTCATGTTGCTTCTGGCTACTAGTGGTCTGGGTGTCGTTCTTCGTTGTCAAGACTCAAGAAAGAGAGAGAAGGGATGGTGTGGGTGGGGAAGATGAGGAAGATGTGTTTTTGTGTGTGGTTTTGGGGACCTGGATGGAAGTGCAAAGCCCATATGACTATCAGGAAAATAAATTAAATTAAATACAATTATTATTATTATTTATTGGTTATTGCGTGGAAAAAACTTTAAAATTAAACTTAGAAAGATTCAATATTTTAAATTTTAAATTAAAAGAATGAGAATTATTAAATAATTATATTTTTTATTTGTTATTTTTTTTAAATCACTTCTTTTGTTGGGGGGTTACATATAATATAGAGTATTTTTGGGGGCTCGGTTCCAGCACTTGGGCACGCACAGGTGGTGGGGTCATCAAGGGAATGGTGGGGCTAAGTAGTGTGTGGCATCCCCAACCATGTGTGATGGTGCTGGTAATCACCGGCGATCACCGGTTTGCAAAATAGTAAATGCAGCTAATTTCACAAAACGACTAATCATATTATTTATGTTGTTTATAATTATGTGTTTGAACAAAAGCAGATCTTAATATTTGATGCAGGCAGGATCTCCGCAGTTGATCACGAACGGGTTTTTATTGTGCTAAACGATCCATATTACAATTTTAAGAATACAAAAAATGATGCGATATTAAAATTACTTTTAAGACCGCATAATAAAATGCAACAACTGACGTTTGAAAATGAAAGTTTCGTGATCTGGATAAAAATCGATCCCCTTTGTCATTGCCGGTAAAATTGAGGCAGTTGTGGACAGGATAACTCTTTTCAACTCAGGCGGCTCGAAAACTTTTGAAAAGAAGAAGAAAAAAAAGGTATAACCGTACATGTATACAAGAGAAAAAATTCTAAGGTAACTATTAGTTTCCCTGATAGGATCGGCGGCGGTCTGACATTTGGAGAGGATGCCGGACTATCATAAAAATAGGTTACCGGAGGAGCTGCAATCGGGAACGATTTGGGGTGGGGGGGTATATATTTCCCTAAACGATGATTAAACATCTTAAAAAACTAAGCATGTACAATTAACAGCTAAGAGAGTGATTAGTGGTTATCATTAAAATCAAACGAGCTAATAATTTACACGATGCAATGTATTATTAACAACCTTCTAACTGTACTTAGTAACTTAACAAATTGATTGATGTTGTACATATTCGTTAAACGCTTCTCCTCTTGATTATTGGCCCATTCGATTTAATTTGCTTTTCACTTGACATTTTGCATTGAATTCCCCAAGTTCTTATTTGCTCAACTCTTCTTTCTATACACCTGAAAGTACGTTATAATTAATTATTATTAATTCCTTGGATATTAGAGTCTTAATTCTAGAGGTGTAAAATGTAAATAGATACTCGAAATCAAATTCCGGATCCGTTTATAGGCTAATTAGATATGGATATAAATTTTACCATTTCACTTATAATCGAAAATTAGTAATGATATTTCAAAATTAAGTTAAGTCTCATCTTTTAATTTCAGATCAGAAAATTTAAAATTAAATTATGTATCTTACGATGTATCAATCGATATGTTTTGATTTGATATGCCAAAGCTGAAAAGACTATTATATCTGTCAATTAAGTTTTAATATGGAATCAAATCGATTTTAAGGAGAGAGAAAACAGAAGAAAAAAAATCTAAATAAGATTACGATTGATTCGATTATAAAAAAAAATTAAATTTTTTAATATTTTGAGTTTTTTTCTACCGATACGTGTGATTATATATATATAGAATATTATCTGATGAACTTAGCCTAGGGTGAGCTCAAAAACGCTCACCTAGACTGAGCCGTTCGATTTCTACCTTCCCCATCTTGACCGCCTCTCATATAATACTATTATAATCGATTTTCGACACCAATCTCCATTAAACTAATATTCTAACACACCTAGCTTCTTCTTTTTCCATCTACCTTTTACCTTCACTGCATGTCTTTTTACACAATATTTTTTCATCGTATGTTTCTTCTCTTTCTATTTTTTTCTATCTCACGTTACCTTCACTTCATTCTGTAACTCTCTTTTTCTTTTCTTCATCGTCGTCCTGTATTTTTTTTTTAAAATCGTCGGTGGAAACCAATTTTTTATTCTCCTTACTGAAAACACATTCTCACATTTTACGTATTTTTATTTTCTTTTTTTTCGTCATTTAATTATGAATCATTTCATTTCCTACGGTTCAAGCAAACCCATTTCTTTTCTTCTTCTATCTGAAACTCATCTTTTCTTACGGTTTTTTTATTGGTTTTCGAATCATTGTTCTTCATACAGTTCCAAAAGTGTTGACCCTCACACGTAGCTCATATCATTCTTTCTCTTACGGTTCTAATAGTTTTACACATTGATTTGTTTTTCTCACGTTTAAAACAGCTTTTTTCCACTCTCTCATATTTGTAACAATCATTTAAACACATTCAATCCAAATACTTGTTTCTCCTACTGTTTCATTACTTGTCTCTCTTACTGTTTAATTACTTGTTCCTCATACTGTTTCATTACTTGTCCCTTTTACTGTTCAATTACTTGTTCCTCTTAATGTTCAATTACTTGTTTCTCTTACTGTTCAATTATTCGTTCATCTTACTGTTCAATTACATGTTTCTCTTACTCTTCAATTACATGTTTCTCTTACTGTTCAATTACATGTTCCTTTTACTGTTCAAATACTTGTTAATCTTACTGTTCAATTACTTGCTCCTCTTACTGTTCAAATACTTGTTCCTTTTATTGTTCAATTACTTGCTCCTCTTACTTTTCAAATACTTGTTCCTTTTATTGTTCAATTATTTGTTTCTCCTACGTGGTTCACCAATTCATTCATGTCATTTCTTACACTCTCCTTTACATCTGACATTTTATTCTTTCACAGGCTTTCCAATAGACGACGATATTCATACATCAATTTATATAGATAGTCCTTCTCGTAACACGAATGTTCTATCTATTGTCAATTCAAATAACACTTTGCCACCACCGCCAATTCAAATAACATTTAGAATCCGATCGACAATTCTATTACTGCTACGCCGGCTATCCGAGTTTCGATGTTCGTCGTTAAAATCAACTACTTACGAACAATAACATACACTGATTACGAACAATAACATACATTGCTTACAAACAATAAAATCATTTTCTTTCTGAACAATAACAGCAACAACCTGGAAACAATAAAATTAACTATCTATGCAAATGCAATGAACTACTTACAAACAATATCATCAATAACTTCTAAACAACAAAATCAAACAACAATGACATACACTGCTTACGAACAAAAAAAATCATCTTTTTTTCGAACAATAACAGCAACAACTTGTGAACAGTAACTATTTATGCATAATACAATCAACTACTTACAACAAAATCACCTCATACCTCAAATAGGATTTAAATATCATTCAAAAAACACATTCCAGTGAACAAATGATTATTATTTCTGGAAGAAAAAAAATATAAGAAACAAAAACATAAGATGATTATTTATTGGATGAGAATTATTGACCCCGACCGATGTGCTTCTCCCACATCTTCAATACATAAATAAAATAAATCAATGTCGGCACAAAAACAAAACAAAAAAGAGCGGGGAAGAAGATGAATCATTGACATTTGACCGACCTTCTCCGGGAGTTGGAGAATGAAGATTTGTTCTGGTGGTGTAGCAATGAATGAAGATAATTGATTCCAAAGAACCCAAATATAATCGTACTTACTAGCTAGAAAAGGATCTTCTCCGGGAGTCATTTATTTTGGAACATCATTAGGCTAAGTTGCCCAGGTCCGATTCTTCACTGGGCTTACAGAATAGCTTCAACCTCCATCAAGAGTTACTCATCCATGGGTTTAACACAAACAAAATGTTCAAAATTTGATTCAAACCATTATTTTCAAATTAAAAAAGACATCACAAAATTTGTTGTTTCAAACAGGAGTTCCAGAATTTGTAGTCCAGTAAGGAGAGTTGAAACCACTTGACAGACGGAACTGCATATTATAAAACATAAAAGATTCATAACTTCTAAAAAATACCCCCAAAACGCAAAACCCTAATTAAATCAAGAAAATCAATCCCCAATCCGATTGATTCGTAGCACAAAAACACTACAAAAAACAATATTTAAAAAAAGAGGCTAAAACCCCCCTTTGGAAAAGAAAAAAACAGAATACTTCCGATGAATTAATTCTAAATAAAATGGATTGAAAGTGAAAAAACAGACTCAAATTCATTCGTGAAACAATAACAGATTCAGAAGTGAAGTGAAACACGGCACATCAGGGAAAAAAATGATTAACGAAGATCGAGATGAGAAGGAAGAATAATAATACTTTTGTGGGATCCATAGTGACACTCAACGGCATCGTCTTGGACCAAACGATGGTTTTCTTCAATGAAATGGAGAAGAAGATGATCGAAATAGGGATAAGATGTTGCAAAATGGGTTTGTAAAAAACTCACAAGACTGTGGGGAAGAGAATGTGAGTTGGAGCGGTCGACGGGAGTGAGAGGACACTGTTGACGGAGATCGAAGTCCGGCGACGAAGATATAGAGAACTGAGAAGATGGTCACAACCAATGTGATGTCCGGCAACGGATGATCGCTGAGAAGAATGACAACGAGATAGTGAGGAGAAGAAAATCGTCGGCAAAGAGAAAACGAGACGGTGAGTGAGAAAGTGTGATAGATTTTAGTGAGGTAACAAATACTTTTAGAATAGGTGTAAGGTGACAGTTGTCATTAATCAGAGAGGTCGGTTGAATTTTTAGAATAATAGTACTGTTATCAGAGGCGTGTGTCACCTTAAGTCACAAATGAAATGTTTTTCATGATGACACAAGACCGAGGAAATAACCGTTACAAATGAAAGATGACGGTGATTGAAGACCTGTCACAGACCGCGAGGAGCCCTGCCTTGCCTCTAAATTACATTTCCTCCCTAACCTCTTTTTTAACCGGATCGAATGACCTCGGCTCCACGCCTGATTACAAGCGAGCGAACACCCAGTAACCGCGAGCGAGATCATTTCGCGAGCAACAGTTCACCCACCTCCCGCAGGATCACGTCCACTTCCGACGAGCGACAAATACAACTACCAGAAGATAGGAGGAAATCTCGTTATTGGTTTTTGACCTACAAGTCGAAGACTAGCACGCTACATCTATTCCATACTCTTATCTACTTTTAGTTGTTTAGTTAATTGTTTTGTAATCTCTTTGTTTTCTATTTAATCTAAATCGCCTTTAAAAAAAAAGATTATAGGCTGATAAAACCTACTATCTATCTCGAAGTGGACAGTATTAATAGCGTCGTCGCCCTACCATTGGGCCGGATTTAGGTATTACTAGACTCGTGTCTTAAACCGGGGTTAGGCTGGGGTCGGGCCGAGATTTGGGTCGAATCGTTGTCTGGGCCGGATCACTGCTGTTATCCTTAGACTACTTTCAGTAGATAGAGGATATCATCAACATAGTTATGAACAAATGAAAAAAATTAAATGTTCACGATTATCGTAAATGTTTTGATATTAATTTTTTAAAATGTTCAAATTTTTTTAGACGTTCACTTAATCTTTTTTTTTGTGATATTATTATATCAAAATTAATCATAGTATGATGTAATCTTTTTTTTGGATAAAATATTTAATCATAAATTAAAAGTAATTAAAATATTTTTACAAAGATAAAGTTACGATGCAATCTCATTAATCATCAAATGCAATTGATATTTCTAGTATTAAATTATTCAAAAAAAAAAATTTAAGTTTAAACTCTTATTCTCAATTTCAAAATTCTCTTTTTAAATCTCAATCTCTTCTTTAAAATTTTGGACTTTTTAGTTGAAACATCATTTTTTAACTTTGTGGCAATTTACTAATTTTAATATAGAAAAATCTTATTTACGAATTAGAGAGTTTTAAATTTTTATAGGATTTTTATACAACAATAACTTATCCATATACAAGATAAATATTCATTTTCGAATATTTAAACAAATACGCAAACGGAAACAGATAGATAGTATAGTATTCGTACCCTTACTCTCCAATTAACAACCCAAACCAACTATGTTCCCATTTCTATGCCCGCTCGTGCGAAAAGTTTTTTTTGAATAAAATTCGTGATAAATATATACCCAAAAATATGGTACACCACGTGGCAGTAGACACCGCTGCACTGGTCCTATATAGAGGCACGTCAAAAGGCTTCAATTAACACAAATTGTAATAAAAACAAAAACAACTCACACACTCCTTAAAAAAATCATCTGTCTAGCCTCAGGTTTCCACACACCCTTCTCCCTCTCATCTCGGTTTCAAAAACCTTTTAAAATGTTAAGATATGCTTCTGTCCGCCATGTGCTTGTGTCCACCCGAGGGCTCGACACTCTCACGCGACCAATATAGTCCATTAAAAACATCCTCCTTCCCTTCCTCCCTGAAAGAAGGCAAGGGTCGAAATCGTCAACAATCAACTAAGTCGACTAGTCAGACGTGAGACAAACGTAAAATAGTCACCGCCACACATCCACTCCAAAAGAGTTCCGTTCCTAAGGAACGGACTCCAACCTGATTCATCGACCCCTACTCAGGTATCTTACTATACCCAATTTGGGATCCGGACCCACTACTAAGTAACATTCGTTGGAGGGTTATTTTGGGTATCTCTTCTATCTCATACAACAAATAACATATCCTTCATTGTTGAGTTTTAGATTTAAATCTAGATCTATCTAGACAATACGGACATCCACAACTATACGTCGTGCCAGTTCTGGTGTCGGTAAAGATTTGCTCTCATGTTTCCTCCGATTACGTTCACCCCAAATTGCTAATGTAGTTGACCCAAGTATAGTCCAACAAATACACCATGCAGGTGATCGTAGTGTTCTCGTATCTGCCCAGTCCATATATGATTTGATCCGTACATTTGTCGGTGTCAATAAATCCCTTATATGCTTACGGATCTGCCTCCATTGTACATCTCTGAAATATCTGCATCTGAAGTATATATGGTCGAAACTCTGCGACTCTGTCGTGCACAACCAGCATTGTTTTGGTTGAAGATACTCGGTGCGATTAGGTAACCACTAGAATCGACCGCATAATTGTTTTACTCGATTGAATGCTTCCATACAATTTCTATAGTTAAGTATTTTGGGCAGGTACATAACTTGATCATATGATCATACCAACTTAATTACAACTTTTACTTATTCATTTTGTGTAGAATTTTTAGTACTATAGTCAGGCATAAGAAGACGTTAATGAAGGAGTATGTTATTTTCCGTAGGCAATGTAGGCGCTGGCAAAATATGGTTAACTTCCTACGAGTGTGAACGTCGTCGGAATATTTGTCTAACGAAGGAAAAACAGGTATGCTACTGTAGAGATTAAATTCTAAGGAACCATGGGATGAACATCACCGGAGTATACGAGCTGTTTTTTCCCAATATGGGTACACCAAATGACTTCTAAATAAAGGGTTAGCGTTGTGAGGCAATTTCCACACAACAACGGCTGCAATGGAGGTAATAACCAAAAAAATCAGAGGCATGGGACCTTAACTGGTGTATTCTAGGAAGCTTGGCGTGTTTGATATGGAAAGAGCGGAACAAACGTGCAAAGAAGAAGAAATTTATGACTAGGGAAACATTACCGTTACAATGTACTCGTATGGTCAAAATCAGTTTCCAGCTAATTTCAAAACGAGCACGCGAGAGGAGGAAAAAGCGGCAATGATGGTAAGTGGACAACAATTGGAACTCTCCCATTGTTGCAATGATATACTACCCATTTTTAGAATTATATAAATTACCACGGAATTGGGCTTTGAAGTTATAAGCCTGTTTATTTATTAAGTAGCATTGCAGATTTGCAGATTTGCAGTGTTTGTAGTTTGCATGTGATACATCATCATTCATCTCTTGAAAAAGAGAGAAAAAGAAAAACCACTCAACGCTGCAATCTTGCAAATGATGCTGCAGCATTTGACGATATTATATGATAAAAAATCAGAAATTGGCAGTAGTAAGGCTGTCTGGCAATAACCCCAAATAAATAGATAATGATTTGTCCATTACTCCATTGCCGGAAAATGGAAATCCATATAATGGAATCCAGTATTATTTTAGTGTGAGATATGCGCCCTTGTTGGAGTGAATCCTGGAGAGGAAGCAAAAGCAGAAAGCAGAGGCACGCATGAATGAATGAATAATGATAGTGTTATTCTTAAGGCATGTTCGTGGTCCCTCCCAAACGGCATCATATATAATATCGTCATTATTTATTATACATCCTTGTGGTTGCAGCAAGTAGCCAAGCAGGTTGTTGTTGTTGGAGAATTGATGATTGTGAATGCCAGAATTGATGATCTGAGCTGTATATGTTGATGACCGAAATGAGTTTATTTATTTTTTAGTTAACGGGGGATTCAAAGAGCTTCTCTTTGTGTTATTCTCTGTTGCATACTTACATCTGGTGCCCCCACTCTGTCCTCACACTTACACTTGATTGACCTCACAATGTAAAGAGATTATGAATGCTATCGTGCGTATCTTTTGAAGACTTAGCGTTTGATTAAGACGTGTGTTGGCTTTGTAGGCAAAAGCAATGGTAGACTGGTGGGTGCAGATTGCAGAGTTGAAGAGTGAGTAAATGCAACCCCTAGCTAATAATACAAAAACATAAGTTCCGAATCATAAAAGCTGCATGTCCGCATTTTTATTCATTTATTTTCAAAATATTTTGAGACGATATTGAATTCTTGTTCGTCCCTCCCCTAAACATCTGCACTATCTGACAGACGATTTTTTTTTTTGGCAAATCCATCATCATCACCATCGTCTACTCTACTGACTTCTTAAGACCCTAGACAGACAGACAGACATAAATGAAGGGTCCTGTTGGGAAGATATATACAACTGTACCACACAACTGAAATATATAGACACCGATAGACTTCATCAACACATTTAATACATCATGATTGACCACACAACAACATGTCGGGTTTCTTGATTCAACAGTAAACAGTTAGTTAACACGATCGATGATAACTCAATCACTCACTCGACGAATGACGATTTACAAATTACAAATTTTGTGATGTTTAAAGAATAGATAATCCGTGGTGCACTTCAATTACTATTCGCTTTCGATCCTAAATCGACGGTGATTAGACACACTAAGCATTTATATTTAAAATAGGGTGGAATGAAAAATAGGACGTAAGATCCAGTAGTATCATCGAGGGACCCAGTGACCATAAAAGCACGCTGACGTGTCAGGACATCATTTGAGTTTGACCAGAGTTTGATTGTCATGTTCTATGGAAAGATCACGGATCTCTCTCTATTAGACTGTTTATGAACACCGTGCGAATCGGTCAGGGTTCTCATTATTGCAAAAAAAAAAGAAAAAAAAAAGAAAAGAAATACAAGAGACTATTTTGGAGAGAGAAGAGATGTGGGTCCTACTAAGTAGACAGTACAAATGATTGCGTTTTGAGAGATTGTTTTGCTGTCTGTTCTCTTTGATGAAACATGACAATTGATCACTATTCCCTAAAAATAATTAATGGCATTAACTAACATACTTGTCCAAGATACCACGGCACAAGAGTTTAGACTATTTACCAGCCGTAAAAAATTAATCTAACAATTAACTGCACAATTATAGTAACAATTTATTTTTTAATGTCATTTCCGAGCACATAGCCGAATGTGACATTGATCGCGATTCAGCCAATTTCCAAGCGACACATACACCTGTCACGTGACCTTGGATCTTCGGTGATGATTTGGAATAATCTGCGTTCTAACGGACAACTACAACCAAAATAGAATAAATGATAAGTAATTGCTAATAACTCATAACCAATAACAATAATCGATCGAGATTTGAGGGTCGAAGAAATCGCAACAAAAGATTTGGTTTCTGTTCCGTTGTCTGCCATTGCCTATAGAGTATAGAATAGACTTTAGAGTAACACTGTGAAGTAGGAGGAGTATGGAGGTTATATCGAGAGTGGGGAAAGTTATTTATGGCAAGCACCTCAGATACTGTCACATCATTAGAGAGACGAGATGACCGGTCGTATCAGCCGTCCGTCCGTCCATACGTCATCGGAAGGTGTCCATCTATTCATCCTCGAGAGATCGAGATCGAGATCGAAAGAACAGAGTAGGTGAATTAGGGTGTGAAAGAGTGAAAGAGAGAGAGTTTTATGGATGTAGGTCCCGTTCATTACTTTCCTTGGGGTTTCATATTATTGCGACCTGTTAGCAGGCGTGCGTGGATTTCCTTTAGTAGCCAATAGGATATTTTGGTCTTTTTACAACAAGCATGCCAAGGATTAATATTTTATTTTAGTAAAAAAATATATAAAGATATCCAAATATCCAATCATGATTGCCACAATAATATAAGGTTCCTATGATTGGCACTGCAAATTGTCACGCACATTCAACTTGCCCTCCTTCCTTCTTTATCCATTACCAATTATCATTTCATTTCATTTCAAAATATCTGATCTAATCTTATTTTCTTTTTATTTCTAATCAATTAAATAAATATTGCTGGATATAATGATACACAAATTTACGTATACTAATTATTTTTTTATTATATAGATGACGTATATAAATTATTTATTAGTATTTGGTAGAGTAGAGGAAGGGATTTTAATGTGATGATGATTCAATCGGCATGCAATCAAGTTTTTTTTTTTAACTTGTGTCTCAAGATATTAAAACTGACGGTTGGATATTAGATGTACGACTCTGATTTACACTGTCTTTTTTTTTACCACTTCTTCAACCCTATCGAAAATTTGAAATGGAGTTTAAAAAATAATATTATAATTACTTACGAAAATAATGTAATAAATAATATATGTGGGTTCACGTGTAAACTTCGTCAACGGTGTGTTATGTCGGTCATTCTTCCTTCGCGACACTCCTCTCGCCGTGCGTGTATGTGATCTCCTCCTCCATCTTCCTCTTTGCTCTACCACTGTCACAGCTTCCTAGGCACAACACATCCACTTTAATCTCTCTCCCCCCCCCTCTTTCTATAAGAAGAATCACTCCCCTCTTCCTTCACTTGTTTTATTTTCAAACGTAACTCCTTCCCGTCATAAATACCGTCCAACCTGCCACCACCGACAGATAACAATCCGACGAGCCGATGGATATGGAGTTGGGTCTTTATTTAGGAGATGCACCAGTGAGGACACCGAAACAGCCGTTTTTTTTGGCCGACGATAGCCATAAGAATGCGGGTGTGGAGTTGGGTCTTGGGTTCTGCATGGGTGATGGATTATTAGAGAGGAGAGACGAGGAAGACGAAGAGGAAGATGAGGAGGAATTAGAAGATGAAAGGAGAGGTACTGCTTCTTCAGCTCATCCGATAACCTCTTTACAGCATCTCATCCCTTTCTCTCGTGCTACCAAAAAATCGTCTCTAAAGCCTCCATGGCATACCGGAAACAGTAAGTAAGAGGGATCGGACATCGTATCGTATCATATCTTCACTTTCAATCGACTGTATCGATCCCCTTTTCAACTTTTTTTTTATCGCCGATCGATTACGAACAAATTCTTCTTCGGCTTTAAATATAGAAAAGTGAAGAAACTTTGTTTTTTCTTCGTTTCTTTTAAATTCATTCTTGGTTTTTACTTCTTCTTACCAAATAAAAAAGAAACAAGTAAATTAGAAGAAAAAAATTCATTGCATGTGACGATTCCATGTTTCTCGTTCGGTCTTTACTTAAGATTTTTTTCCTCCTCCCCACTCTTTCTAAATCGTTCGTCTTTGTCTAAAGTTTTCCTTTGATCCGTCTCAGGTGGTATTAACATGGATGGGTGTAGTAGAGGTGGATTGGATGTGAACATGATCCCATTGATGGATGAAACCGACCAAGATGGCGGCGGTTCAGCAGCTGCAGGGACATCTTCTTCTCCGAACAGCGGGGGTGTCTCTTCTTTCCAGATGGACTTATCGATTTACCGAACCGGCGCCGGCACAGTAGAAGGTATCGAAAGAGCTTCGTCCAGAGCAAGTGACGAGGAGGAGAATAATGGTTCCACTAGAAAAAAACTCCGTCTTTCTAAAGAACAATCTGCGTATCTGGAAGAAAGCTTCAAGGAACACAACACTCCCAACCCGGTAATTTTTTCTGGATAAACACTCCTTAATGAGCAATCATTTAATTAGTAATCTATAATCTCACATTCTTTCTTTCTTTCTTTCTTTCTTTCTTCTTCTCCTTCAGAAACAAAAGCTTGCCTTAGCAGACAAGCTCAATCTTCGCCCCCGACAAGTCGAAGTGTGGTTCCAAAACAGAAGAGCAAGGTACAAAGCTACCTGTTTAAAAAAGAATGAAACTTTTGTTTTAATGTTCCAGTCGAAATTCAATATATCAATTTTCTCTGAGAGTTCTGCTGGATCGTTGAATATTTAATTAATTATTCAACGTTTTCTTCTTCTGTTGTTCCAGAACGAAATTAAAGCAGACTGAGGTGGACTGTGAGTACTTAAAGAAGTGCTGTGAGAAGCTAACGGAAGAAAACCGGAGATTACAGAAGGAGTTACAAGAGCTTCGTGCTTTAAAATCTGCACATCCTTACTACATGCATGTACCTGCCACAACGCTCACCATGTGTCCTTCATGTGAGAAAATTGCCTCGGCCACCACCACTCCCACACTAACCAACAACAAACCCGATAACGGATTGGAGATTAATCACGACGGCCAGAAAACGGACTCCCCGTGGAGCTCTTTTTTAAATCCATTTTGGCACCAGCAGAAAACCCCCACTGCTACAACCACAACCACCACACGCCATCATAACTCCGCTGCTTTGTGAGGAAAGAAGGGTTGTCTCGTGCACAGGATTCATATAATCAATCATATGTGTGGGTTGGTTGGTTGGTTTTGTCTGTCTCATTTCATTTGTCTGCCTGACTGACTATCATCTATCTGGTCCCGTGAAGTTGATTATATAGGTTATTTCTGTAAATATGACCAAGTACAAGGGTATTGTGATATCTTTTTTACTTCTCTTTTATTTTTTTTACTGAGCGCGACTTCGCGAGCAAGCAGTAGGAAATCAATGAGAAATGGGAATGTACATAGTAATTTAGACTAGCTAGTGTGGAGGTGTTCGATAATTAGAGATGTTAAATGATGATGGAAATATGGAATTTTTCATTGTCGGTTTAAATTAGACTACAGTGCTAATCAGTAATCATTATGTTTGAGTCTGATTTTGGAATATTTAGTTGTATGTTGTTTTTGATGGATTACTATTTCATCCAAAAATACACAAAATAGAAAATCTGTGATTTGAAATTTGTTTGATTCGAAATTTGGAAAATTTTTTTTGAAGTAGGGCCATTTGATTAAAAATTAAAGTTTAAAAAATAGGAAATTAACCTACTAAAAATAGATTTGATTAACAGTCCGACTGGAACTGACTCAGAGTCGCCGGTGGGGAAGCTTTCTATTTGCTATGAAGGAGATGGTACCACCTTATAGAGAGCGAGACCCCAGTAGAGGGAGTGCCTTGTGAAACGATCAATTCTTTCAGTTATATCACCTATCGTAGTAGGGCCAAGCAAAGAAATGGTCCAGCTTAGTAGATTCCACAAGACATTATCCGACCAAACCAAGAGTTGATGGCTCGAGGTTGGAATGCTAACAAAGACCAACGGCGCCGGACATCTTTGGCTTGTGCAAGACATGTAAATAGAAGAAATTTGCAAGTCAAATGTGTTGTGCAAGTGATGTCATACAACTGCCGACCATTTAATCATTTAAATTTGATTTGTCAAAAGTTAACATCCACAAACAAGAACAAGACAACCCGGCAACTGCCAACCGGCAACCATGAAATGATGATAGATACGTGTTCAATTTGGAAATGATGATTGACAAATGCATGCCTTTGTCTCTATTCCATCAGCAACTTCAAACATATGCTCCGTACTTTTGGAACAATGTCTCCCTCTTCATATACACACACATTCGGCCTACACTCCTCATGCAATGTATAATCATTGATGTTAATTATTACTAAATTATCATCATCACAATACATATCTACCAGACATTAAAATATATACTGCACTCTCACGTACTCTTTTATCACTAATTAAGTAATTTTTCTCTGTTACTTTAATTAGTAGTCAATGACTAATTCTTTCATTCTTTCTTTGTTGGGCAAGAAAGGAATACTGATTGCTAAGTCACCGCGCCGTCCATTTCAATTTTTCAATTTCGGAAATCAAATCATTTACATAATCTTAGGCTGTCTGTCTGTCTGTCTCATTACTGTGTTTTTGTTCGTGGAAAATGAATGGAAAGAAGACAAATTTAATTTAACATGCTGATTACTGATCAGGAGTTGCAATCATATTTAATTTAACCTGGTAAAGTTTGCCCATCTTGTTTTTATTTAATATTTATTTATACATACGCATTAAGCCATTAACTGTGCATGCTCAAATCATGGCTTTCAATTCACCCAAACTAAAACTATTGGCCAGAATGGTGTATTAATGCATGCATGTCACCATCGTTATACGTCTATAGACTATATCCTGCGCACCAACAACCGCCCAAAAATAAACATCATTTAGTTACTAATAGTTATTTTTTATTATATTATATTTCATTTCATTTATTATTATTTTTTAATCCAACTATCTAAGTTACTTGTTCCAATATTACCCAACAATTTACCAGCTTTATATCATAACTACTAACTAAATACATAAAACCGAACGAATCCAGTCACACTAAACAATTTTTTTTTTTGAAGCACACACTAAACAATTGGAAATACCCTAATTAAATACTAATAGACCCTAAGTAATCAAAACCAAAGTATAGAATAAGGATTTCTTTACATAAGACTTAGGAAAAGAAAAAAATAACGCACTTAGTAGGGCTAACAAGAAAAATCGATAATCATTATTGATTATCTTCTTGCCCTTGTACAAGTGCCCAAGCAGCAGAGCATTAATGCCTGTGGAAATTTACAGTTTGGTAAACCAGGTGCCTGCCTCAGTCATGATAATAGACAACACAGTACTACAGTAGGCAACGCTTTTGTTTCGAACAGTTAATTTACAGGGAGAGATTCATTGTTCCCGTCTTGCTCCATCGGTAACGGAAGAAGAAGGGAAAGCCTCTGTCTATATCTATTGATTCGTCGAAGTCGGTTCCCTTTCAACCTGTAGGCATGCATGTTACAAGAAATAATGAAATAGCAAGAAATTCTACAACATGTCTGATCAAATTTACCGTGATCGGATATTTTTTGCCCTCTTTATATGTCTTTGTAATAAATCATCTTCAGTTAATCTCTCTAACTGCAAAAATAGATGCAAATTCAGTGTTTTTGATACATAATATGTTGACAAAGATATTAAAGAAAAATAACATTTGACTATCGAAAAAATGTATAAATTGGAAAAAAAACTAAGGATACAAATACAATCAAAATCAATGTAATTCTATCTACATGAGATTTTATGCCAGGATCTCCTTATAGAATGGAATAAATTCAACAATATTCACCGACAAACTATAAACTAATTAAATCCTTAGATTCAATGATATTCCAAACCTAATGAATAACAAAATGTCATTTACAATATTCAGCATACAAAATAAACACTCTTAATTCAAAGTTTCAATTTTTTTTAATCAAATCTACTCAATAGTTGTTCAAATTTCGTAGAACAAAACTTGTAAGTAATTATTTGTTTTTAAAAAATACGGAAAAATGGTGTACGAAATATTAAAATATATCTCATGAAAACATTCTTATGACAAAAAAGAAAAATTAAACAAACCTCTTCTTCACTGGGTTCTTTATTTGTATCAATTTCGGCCTTTTCTGAAGCCTTTTCAGAAGTCTTATTGACCGGAGATAAAGATAAAGGTTTTGGAAGAAGCCTTACACCATCCCCAGAACTAGGCTGAGATTAGGAAGAAATAAAACATATATAATAAATTTAAATTAGGATTATGACTAGTGAATTATTAAAAATAAATGCAAAATCATATATGACAAAATAACAGGGTGTTATAGATAAAGATGAATAGGTAGGAAAAATTATAAAAATCAACCAGAAATCATCCTAAAATAAAAGAAACACAGATTACTCACAGTACCTGATTTCAATTACCCATCCAAATTAAAACCAAAGCAAAGATACATTGTTGTTTAAAGAAATGATAATACATATATTAAAATCACAAAACAACAATCATAAACACAAGGACTGTGAGAGACTAAGCATAATTCTATATTTCTATTACATACAACGACTCATTGACTTGAATATTTTATTCTAAATTTAAACTTTAATTGATAATTTAAATGAATAGAAGCTAAAAATATCACGTTCATGTGTTATCAGTATAAAGTGAAACTCAAACTCGTAGAGTAAAAATTAGATAAATTAGTATATAAAAAAAACCTGAATCTCTTGTGGCAAACTATTTTGAACAATCATAAACACAAGGACTGAAAGTAAG
The DNA here is from genome assembly GCA_001185155.1 of Zostera marina. Lineage (NCBI taxonomy): Eukaryota > Viridiplantae > Streptophyta > Magnoliopsida > Alismatales > Zosteraceae > Zostera > Zostera marina. The sequence goes on from LFYR01001945.1 coordinate 376,481, forward strand.
CATAATTCTATATTTCTATTACATACAACGACTCATCGACTTGAATATTTTATTCTAAATTTAAACTTTAATGGATAATTTAAATGAATAGAAGCTAAAAGTATCATGTTCATTTGTTATCAGTATAAAGTAAAACTCATAAAGTAAAAATTAGATTAATTAGAATAAAAAAAACCTGACTCTCTTGTGACAAGCCATTTTGAACCCACGATCTAGAAAGTGAATAAAGTGAACGAGGAGAATCCAGCAATCTAACCTGTTATGCAGAACACAAAATACAGAAATTTATTACAAAATCTAACCTATTACCATATGTCCTGAACTTCTGGTTACATAACAAATATTTGGAATTTAGAGTAATGGAATCATTGAACGGGTGCTCGATTGTTGACAATTGAGTTAAGAATTTCCACTTCACCATCATTAAAAATATGTGATTAATTTTAAACTCAATCACAAATAGTAACTCCATTCAAGGTTTGAGTAGCGCGCGCTATATACCCCATAGGGTGGGTAGACGGCGCTATCTACCCGCACTATGGGAAGTGGACCTTTAGGCGGATCCGGGTTAGGATCCACCCAAATAGGGTTAGTATTTATATAGATTTCTCTTCCAGATCTCACGATTTCTCCTCATTTCTCTCCATTTCTCCACATTTCTAAAACAATTGATTTAACTTGATCTCTAATTATTGTATATATCTAGTATTTTTTTAAAATACACATGGCGCTATGTTGGCACTATAGCGCGCTATATCCCCATAGTGCGGGCAGCCGACACTACGCACTATGGCACAACTCAAACCTTGACTCCACTAATCCATATATTGCTGATCAATGGTTGGAAAGGCACTGGTATAAAAAATTTAGGTTTAACTTGAACAAAAATGTAGAATCGTGGTCTGAAGAGTATATACAAGGATGTAAATGTGAATAAGTAATTAATCGTTAAAAACAACATATGATGATTCATAATTTCATAGCTGAATTTGCCTTGGTATAAAATTTCATAAGAGTAAAAACATTGATATTCTAATGATGTGACCCTCAATGGAGTAGATATCAGGTGTCTTTTTTTTATATGTATGGGCGTATGGCTAGTGGTTGCATAAGATGATTAAAATTTGGCACATAGCAAGGTTCAGGATGCGCCACCACCTGGAGCACTTGAGCTTTGGCGTGCTTTTGCGCGCAAAAGCGCGCCTTTGCGACAGTGGCATTTTCGTAAATATATATAAAAAAAGGTTTTACATATATTTTTTATATATCTACTTCATAAAATATATCAAAATAGTTAAAGTAGTTCAAAACACATAGACTAGTTCAAACTTGAAATACATAATACGATCTATAGATGATCCTGTGTCTTCTTTAGCCGTTTATAGAACAAATGATTTACATCTATAGGTTCAGGTTGGGGTTCACCCTCACTGTTTTCATTAAATTCATTGTTTTCATTAAATTCAGCAATTTCGAAAACTCTAAAAAAATAACAAATTAATTAAAAAAAACACAACCCTGATTTCTAAAATGAGATGGAGAAAAAGACGAAGGAAGATAATTTTTTTTTTTTTTAAATCGCATGCTAAGGGAGATGCGCCTGGGCGCATCTCTCTTCCAAGGCGCATATGCACGCGCATCCGGAACTATGGCACATAGAATAATTAGTACTATCAAGTAAATAAATAAAGATTACACGCACTTACTTTTCGATCATAAAAAACCACAACAGAAGAATCACTGGATTTGTCTCTGAATAAAACATAACAATAACACTTCAGATTCAAGAAACATTGACAAGAAAACAAAAAAGAAAACAAAAAAGAAAACAAAACCCAACTTGACCTACCTTGGTTCTTTATATCTATTACCAATAGGGATTTGTGTTGTTGGATGTGAACCCATCTAAAAAAATGCATAAAAAATAAATGATAACCAGCTTATATTTAAGATGAGAGAAAACATCAAATATGCTTAATTTAAAAAGAAAAATCACATGAATGACCCACACTCATAGGATCAGGATAATGTGATAGTAGTCAGTGACTGATTTAGGTGGATGGCAATATGACATATAATATATAAAGTCTAAGAATCTTGGAAATAGCTGTCACGGTTTTTTAGGGATCGAGGAAAGATAGAAATGACTTGAGATCCCTGTAGGTTTAAGGGATTTAGTCTACTTACACTGAATGGATCTAGTACAGTGAATTCTTGATTTAAAAAATCACTATGGAATGGTTAATTGATTATTAGTGAATTTGGATTTAAATGTTAACTTCAGTTTTGGTTCTCTTAATAAATGAGATTAGTATGAGGATTTTTTGGAAATTGAAATTTAACTGTAACTTGGAAAAAAAGCAGCATTCCTAATTTCTTACAATCATCCATCTATGTACAAATATTCCTTCAAGATTTAATAGAAATCGATTATATTAGAAGGGCGTTCTCAGAAATGAAATCATTTGTACAGAAACCTCAGCTATTTCACAACAAACGTGAAAGAGAAAGAGATACCTTGGATTGAGAAACAGAAGGAGAAACCCTAGCAGTGGAATTCGATTGTCCATTAGCAATACCGCCGTTTCTGTGAAGAACCGGTCTTGGGACAGAGAACTGAGGCAAATTATGCGATCCATTACAATTCGATGCAGATGGTTGCTGTGGCAGATGATCGGTATTCGGAAAAGTGTACGGCTTCTGCGCATGGGCAGCAGTGACAGGATATGACATAGCCCCAACAGCAACAGAAACGGGAAGACCACCGTTGTTCCTGATATATCCAGTCGATGTATTGACGAGTGTAGCAGATCGATCCCTGCAAGAATTCTTAGGTTGTGGGCATCCACCGTATACTACGTTGACAGGAGGTTGCGGGGGATGGCCGAGGATGCTTCCATGTAAGACATTTGAGTGGTTGTTTGAGGTGTATGTTTGAGGGAGGGGGAGGATTGGTGGCGATGCGGTGGACGAGGTGTATTGCCTATGAGGTATCGTTAGTGGATCTTCCGGCTGAGACGAAAAGGGCTCCATGACTGATGCCGTGAGCAGTTTAATTTGGGAGACGAGAGACCCTTTCTCTCTCTCTCTCTTTTTTTTTAGTATTTGTCATGTTTGTCCAAGAAAGTATCTAACGGATACATTAGGGCTATCAATTTCAGCCGTCTGTTCCCAGTTTTTGACGTCACCCGTTAACTGTGCGACACTCGAATCTCAAAATTATATTTTTATTTAACTCCAGTTTTCGAATCTTAAGACCACGGACCACCTTAGTCAGCCCGGTCTGTTTAATGCCCAATAAAATATATTATATAGAAACGCTTCAAATATCAAAATAAAATATATTCTGAGATGTTAATATAGAGTTAGTATGAGATGTGTCAAACCTTACATGTGTCGTCAGGTGCCAAAAAATTTCGACCGTTAGATCATCATCCCTTGGTTCACACTTCGTTATTCATCAATAACTAGATTCAGTACAACAACTGATTTAAATCTCGAGATTCCACCAAAAGACGTATATCGGTGTGGATGTGTCTAAGATTGGAGAGACGATGATTTCCGAGATGATGATAGGTAAAGTCGAAGACATGGAGAACAACCACGAAAATAACAACATAAAAAAACAATACATGAACGGTCTCCGACGAGATTCAAACATGGTGTTATAATGATCATATTTACAAATTGCTTACTTTGTAAATATTAAAATTTTCTTTTGTTTAAAAAAAAAGACCAAATGAGAATATGAGCTGTTTAGAGCGGTATTAGATGTTAATAGTGGGACACCACGCGGCTGGGCCCTCAATAATTTGGTAGGTTACTGCTCTCTTGACTCTTATCCTCTTCTTTTTTTACCTCCACTGCGTCTGCCTTAGAATCTGTAGAAACTCAACCAAGAACCACACCAGAAAATAACGGGGAATGATGGTGGTATTAGCTCACAATTCACCCCATGCCCTCTTGGCAGAGATCTCCCCCCGTACAAGTAACACACTACTACATCCTCTTTTCGGAAACAACATCTCTTTCTCTTCCAATTCATTCGAACCCATCGCCCTACACCAGAAAGGGAAATTGACGTGGAGGAGAAAGAGAGGTGTTGTTGTGAAGGCAGGTATTTTCTGGAAAGAAGACTCGTCGAAGCCCATATCAGTCGATATGGAACCCATTGAGAATATGGAACAACTGGACGAAATTCTCCGGAAATCTATGGAGAACGGCTCAGCCTCCATCATCGTCGATTGGTCAGTACTAGTTGCTGTAAATACCTCCTGAATTTAGTATTAATAGATACGTCGATCGTATAGAGTTTTATTAATTAGTTCGCTAGGATTGGATCGTGTTTGGTATTTTTGTTTCAGGATGGCCGCTTGGTGCCGGAAGTGCATATATCTGAAACCCAAACTGGAAAAACTCGCCGCTGATTTCCCAACGTACGTATATATGCTCGAATCTCGATAGTTTTTATTGGATCCATTTTATTTACATTTTAAATTGCAGAGTAAAATTCTACTGTGTGGACGTCAATAAAGTCCCCCAAGCATTGGTGAAACGTGGCAACATATCCGTGAGTTCAGATCGTTTATATCTCAAATCATTCATATTATTATATATTAATCTTCTTTGTTTCTCACCGGTTATTCCTCCTTCCGGTGGCCGATTAATTTGGATACAGAAAATGCCAACTATTCAGGTGAGACCTTTAGATTAATTAACGTTGAGACTTGAGATCAATAGCAAAATAGAAATGATTATCGAATTAGGTAAGAATGAGTGAGTTAATTGTGTGCTTATTGTGTTGCAGTTGTGGAAAGATGGGGAGATGAAAGAACAGGTGATTGGTGGACACAAGGCTTGGCTGGTAATAGAAGAAACAAAGGAAATGATAAAAAAATACTACAGATGAATGATGAATCGATGATGTATATAGACAATATAATCAATTTTTATAATAGAAAAAGGATTAATCATCCTAAAGCCAATTGGAACTAAAGACCAATTGGCAAATATCTTCACAAAAGGAGTAGGGGAAATTGAAATGAATAATACTCTTTTCAAACTAGGAATAATCAATATATATGCCTAGCTTGAGGGGGGAGTAATAATCAGTATTATTCAATTATATTTGTAATTATAATTATAATTATAATTATCAATTCTTTAACTAATAAACAATTTATATAAATTGGTGGTGTGTTTGTATAAGTTTAATACAGGTTAAAGCCCACAGTTTACAGCCCAGAAGAATTAAAGTCTAAATGGACCGGCCCAGAAGAAGATTTTTTAATTAAATCGTAGAATGGACCCAGTTGTAATAAAAGTAAATTCAGGGTTGTAATAGATTTAGAAGTTTACAAATATTATAAATAACAGTTGTAAACTCAAATAAGATTTAATTCAAATACTATTTTTGATATTTTCGCATTTAAAGATCCGTTAATTTCGTTAGCGTTTCTTTCCCCCAAAATTTCACTCCTGCCGGCGATCACTCCTCCCCTGTGATTTTTTATCACTGGAATCGGATCCCCGTCGAGTTATATGGTATCATCGGTCGCTCCTGTGACCTTCCGCTGCTGTATCAACCCTCGTCTGCTGTTCGTCCAGCCATTGTTGCTGATAAAGAGTTGCTGTTAAAGAGCTGCTGTTAAAATCAAGAGTTGCTGTTGAAGTAAAAAAAGTTGCCGCTGTTGCTGATATTCAAGAGCATGGCAGCCGAAAAAGAGATAAATGGTGACACCCAAGAAATGGAAGAATGCACTGAAGTCTCAACACCCAAGATACCTACTGGAATTAAAAAGAAGCCCTTTGATTTGGAAACAGCCTTCACAACAAGGTCATCTGTTTACTTTTTACATTCTAGTGATAACCCTAGTAATAAGATTGTTAATGAATTACTAAAAGGGCAAGTAAACTATACTACTTGGTCAAAAGATATGAATCTTTGGCTAGTTACTAGAAGAAAACAGAAATTTATAAATGGAAAGGTTAGTAGGCCTAAAGATGAAAATTCAGATGAATTTGAGGCTTGGGAGACTGTTAATGGGGTAGTTTTCTCATGGATTATAAATGTGTGTGAGAAAAATATAGCTGCCTCAATAAGATCAACTGAGAGTGCATGTGAGGCTTGGGAAGTGTTGAAAGTAAGATATAGTCAAGCTCAAGCTCCCTTAAGGTTTTTAATTGGCCAAGAATTAGCCAATTTATATCAGGGGGAATTATCAGTGTCTGACTATTATATAAAACTAAAAGCCATATGGGATAGCCTACAAGATATAAGCAAGAAAAAAAGATGCACTTGTGGGGTGTGCACTTGTGGGGCTATTCAAATATGGGAAGATGAAAATGAGCAAGATAGGGTAGTTAAATTCCTTCTTGGATTAAATGAAGAATTCCTAAATGTAAGAGGTCAAATTTTAACTGGGAAAGAAATTCCCAATATGGATTCAGCCTACTCAACAGTTATAACTGAGGAGAAACAAAGAGGGGTTACTCATATGGTTAAATACAACTCTGATTTAGGACAAACAGATACTGCAATGGCAGTAAAAAGATCATCTGGTTTTAGAAGTGAACATTTTAATTCAGATAAGTATAAAATGAGTAAAAAAGGAATGAAATTAAATCTGAAAATAAGATGTGATCATTGTTGGTTCTATGGTCACACTAAGGATAAATGTTTTCACTTAAATGGATACCCAGTCAAGCAAAGGGTTCAATAAAAAAGCCAAAACAGAACATGCAAGTTCAGCAACCCATTCAATTACTGAAGAGGAATACAAAATCATGCAGAATTTATTCCTGAAAAATACAGGTAATTTTTTTTAAAATAAATTAGCATGTAATGTTTATAATTCAAATAATTGTGAATGGATATGTGATAGTGGTGCTTCACAGCACATGAGTGGAAATAAAACACTTTTTAAAAACTTGAGAGACTCTAAAAAAATCAAAAGAGTCTCAATACCTGATGGAACTTGTTTTTTAATAAAACAAGTAGGAGAAATCATGCTTTCTCCAACCATAACTCTTAAAAATGTTTATTATATCCCTGATTTTAAATTGAACTTAATTTCCTTATATAGGATTATTAAAGATATGGGTATATCGATACTTTTAAATGAGTCACAATGTTTTTTTCAGGATCCTCACAACAAGGATCTGATTGGACTGGGTAACATAGATAATGGGATTTACATCTTTGATAGAGAGGCTATTTGTGGAGCCACTCAAGATATAAAGCTATGGCATGCTAGGATGGGGCACATGTCATATGATAAACTAAAATTGTTAGCTAAAAATTCTTGTAATAGCATAAATTTTAGTAAAAACTCTGAATTCAATAAAGATGTTTCATTTTGTGATATATGCCCTCTTGCCAAACAACAAAAATTAAAATATCCTAAAAGTTCATCTCAAAGTAAAGATCTTTTTGACTTAATACATGTTGATATTTGGGGGAAATTCCCAATACCAACACATGATCAAAATTTCTATTTTTTAACCATAGTAGAAGATAAAAGTAGAACAACTTGGATATTTCTAATGAAAAATAAAACTCAAGTACTAGATATAATCAATTCATTCATTAAAATGATTAAAACTCAATTTAATATAAATATAAAAATTTTAAGAAGTGACAATGGTTTAGAGTTCACATCCTCTAAATTCAACACATTATTAAAGGAAAATGGTATGATCCATCAGTTTTCCTGTCCATATTCTCCTCAACAAAATAGCAAAGTTGAGAGAAAACATAAGGATCTCCTAAATATTGCTAGAGCAATAAAACTACATGCTGCCCTCCCAATAAAATATTGGGGTTTTTGTGTTTTAGGGGCTACACACATAATTAATAGAACTTGTTCAAAATCATTAGATAATAAAACACCTTTTGAAATTTTGAATAACAAAAAACCTAATATTACATTAACAAAGACTATTGGATGTCTTTGTTATTTTAATAACAATAATAGAGAACATAAGTTTTCTGAGAGAGCAAAAAGAGGGGTTTTTTTAGGATACCCACAAGGTACAAAAGGGTATGTAATTTTAGATATTGAGCTTCAAAGGCTCATTATAAGTAGAAATGTAGTATTCAAGGAAATGATATTTCCTTTTAGAATAATTAAAGAAAAAAATCTTAAAAATAAACAAAATAAAAGTACTTTTGATGTTTTCATTGCAAATATATATGAAAACAATCATAATCTAAACAAAGATGATCTATCTCAAAATAAAACAGAAAATACAAAACTGAAAATTAATTCAGCACCAAATAATAATCCTGTTTTTTTTTTTTCAGATGATGAGATGATAATAAATAAGGATAGAGAATCATCTAATGATGATGATTTGCCAATTACAGTGTCAAATAAGACAAAGTCAAATTCTATAATGCTAGAATCATCCAAAAATAATCAAAATATAATTCTAGATACTAATATACCACTAGAGTTAAATAAAAATCTAAACAATGAATCTGATATTTCTATCCCAACAGAGCCAAAGAATGCTCTGGATAATCATGAAACCTCTTCTGGATCATTAAATTCAGAAAAGGAAAGTATAGCTTCAGATAGAATCTCCTCTGGATCAATAAATCCAAGAGATAAAAGCATATTTTCAGATAAAGTCTCATCTGAATCAATAAATTCAGATAGAAGTGAAACTCCTCTTGGATCAATAAATCCAGAAGATAAAAGTATAAATTCAGACAGAGTTCTCTCTGGATCAATAAATCCAGGCAGGAATGAGAACTCATTTTTAGAAAATGAGAATCCATTTTCAGACAAGAATAGGATATCCCCTGGGTCAATAAATCCAGGAAATTACTTTTCAGATAGCTTCCCTGGGGTAATAAGCTCAGGAGAAGACTCATCTTTAAACAAAAGCTCCCCTGAGGCAATATATTCTGCTGGATCAATAAATCCAGACAGGAATGAAATTTTTTCAGAAAATGAAAATTTAATTCCAGACAGGAATAATCTTCCATATACCTCCCCTGGGGCAATAAGCTCAGGAGGAAATGAAAATGCTTTTTCAAACAGAAATAAGACTGTTTTAAACCCAAATTCAGACAAGAATTTGCAAAAAGAAAATATAAATGCATCAAATGACATATTGACTAAAAAATCATCTCAAAATGAGATACAATCAGAGAAATTAAACTCTGATGAAATACCAAACAATACTGAATTTAGAAGATCAAATAGAATAAAATCTTCTTCTAAAAATAATGATTTTTACTATATGGATGATAATGATTATGATAGTGCTAATTTTAGCACTAATCATCCATTAAACAAATACATATCATATAAAAAAATAAATAAAAAGAAAAAAGAATATTTAAGGAAAATATCTATGAGCAATGAACCTCATAGTTATATAGAAGCTTCAAAAAACCCAAAATGGGTAGAAGCTATGGAAAAAGAAATGCAAGCTCTCTTACTAAATAAAACATGGGATTTAGTATCTCTCCCATCAACAAGAAAATCTATTGGATCAAAATGGATTTTCAAAATAAAATATAACCAAAATGGAGAAATAGATAGATATAAAGCTAGACTAGTAGGTCAAGGATTTTCTCAAATAGAGGGATTTGATTATTATCAAACTTTTGCTCCAGTGGCAAAAATTACCACTGTAAGAATTTTGATCACCATTGCTACTGCAAAAAGGTGGAATTTACATCAAATTGATGTAAATAATGCCTTTTTATATGGAGACCTAAATGAGGATGTATACATGAGGCCTCCACCTGGTTTTCTAAAAAAAGAAGACCAAAGAGTATGTAAATTAAAAAAGTCCCTATATGGACTTAAACAAGCTTCTAGGCAATGGTTTGCCAAGTTTAAAGATACACTTCTGAAAATGAATTTCAAACAAGCTTTTTCAGATTATTCTTTGTTTATTAAAGAGAACAAAGACTATGTGATATATATGGTGATCTATGTGGATGATATTATCATCACAGGAAATGATGAAAAAGAAATAAAAATCCTAAAAACCAATCTAAATTCATACTTCAATTTAAAAGATCTAGGAAAATTACATTATTTTCTAGGTATAGAAGTATCATATTCAGATAATGGGATTTTTTTATCCCAAAGAAAATATACATTAGATATTTTAAATGACAATGGGCTTTTAGGAAGCAAACCTTCCAAAATACCCATTGAAAAACAAGATTGGAGAGAGGATAAAACTGAAAAGTTAAAGGATCCTTTCAGATATAGAAGGTTAATTGGCAAATTGATATACCTAAATACAACAAGGCCTGATATCACTTTTGCTGTAAGAACCTTAAGTCAATTTATGCAAAAACCAACTGAGCTTCATATGGAAGCTGTTATAAAATTATTAAGATATCTTAAAAATTCCCCAGGGCAAGGGATTATGATAAGAAATGACAAACCTCTTATACTAAGAGGTTACTGTGATGCTGATTGGGGTTCATGCACCCTAACCAGAAGGTCAGTAACTGGCTTTTGCATACTTCTAGGAGACTCATTGGTCTCTTGGAAATCTAAAAAACAAGAGCTAGTATCACAATCTTCAGCAGAGGCTGAATATAGAGCAATGGCAAAGCTCTCAAGTGAAATAAGTTGGATAAATCAATTATTGAATGAATTAAGAATTTATAATGATAAACCAGCCCTAATCTTTTGTGATAATATATCTGCAATTCACATAGCAGAAAATCCTGTTTTTCATGAAAGAACAAAGCACATAGAGAGGGATTGTCATTTCACAAGAGAAAAAATAGAAAAAGGATTAATCATCCTAAAGCCAATTGGAACTAAAGACCAATTGGCAAATATCTTCACAAAAGGAGTAGGGGAAATTGAAATGAATAATACTCTTTTCAAACTAGGAATAATCAATATATATGCCTAGCTTGAGGGGGGAGTAATAATCAGTATTATTCATAAATCTGTAATTATAATTATAATTATAATTATCAATTTTTAACTAATAAACAATTTATGTTAGTTGGTGGTTTGTGTTTGTATAAGTTTAATACAGGACAACAATTAAAGCCCAGAAGAATTACAGCCCAGGATTACAATCTAAATGGACCGGCCCAGAAGAAGTTTTTTAACTAAATCGTGTAATGGACCTAGATGTAATAAAACTATATTCGGGGTTGTAATAGAAGTAGTAGTTTACAATTTTATTATAAATATAGTTGTAAACTCAAATACAATTAATTCAAATACCAATTTCGATATTTTCTCATTTTTTTTAAACATCCGTTAATTTCGTTAACGTCTTTCTTTTCCCCCAAATTTTCTTCTGCCGGCGATCCTCCCCTGTGATTTTTTATCACCGGAATCGGACCTCCGTCGTGTCATAACTATGCAACATGTCACCAGAAATCTCCAAGTTTTTTAAATACAAAAGGGATGCAACCACATTATGGAAACTACTGAAAAGAAGATATGGTCAGACAAATAGATTGGTGTTATTTTCTTTAAGAAGAAAGTTGAAAAAATGCAGTCAAAGAGAAAAATCAGTCACCTCATATTTTTCAAAATTACAAGCAATATGGGATGGCTTGGAAAAATATAAGGAAGCACCATGTGGATGCACACCTTGTGGTTGCAGGATGAAAGAAAACCCAGAAAGGCTGATGACATTCATTCTAGGACTTAATGATAAGTATCTGAAAATCAGGAGACATATCCTCCTTATGAATCCTCTCCCAACTCTTGTTGATGCATATTCAATGATCTTGACAGAGGAGAAGAAACAAAGGAAGGTTAATGCATTTCTGGCCCGCACCAATAATGAATCAAAATGTCCACCCAATAGAGAGAACACTTACAAAGGCTCAAAAGAAAGCAGCAGAGATTATCATATGGAAATAGCCAATAGATGCATAAACTGCAAAAAATTCGGACACACCATTGATGATTGTTACTATCTGAATGGATTTCCAGTTCATCATCGTCTGCATGGTATGTTCCCAATACCAAAGACAGACAGAAGAAAACACCCTGGCTATCATAAAATGCTAATGAGATCAGAGAAGGATGCAACTTCCACAGGTATATCTAATTAAATCCAGCCATATACATATTGCAGGAAGTGCTTATAAGTGAAACAGGTATCTGGGAAATGGGGGAAAGCAAGTGCTCGATCCTTCCCAAAATATAATTGATGTGCTTTATATACAATTAGAGAGATTGAGATCCACCAGAATCGGTTAAGCTGATTCTGTTATTTCTTATCCAGAAATTATGACTCTAATCTAATTAATCACAGATTAAGAGTTATTAAAAAAGTACAATTATATCTAAAATCATATCCAGAAAAATCTGAAACCGAAACTGAGGAGACTGAAGTTAGTAGCTCTGATGAGGATGACACATCCTGGATCTCGTGGTTTTGCAATCTAAATGGGAATGAATTCTTCTGCGAAGTTGATAAAGAGTATATTATGGATGATATTAATCTTTTTGGATTGAAAAGTCAAATTTTCAAATACGAAGATGCTCTTGATCTCATTTTGGATATTGAATCTTCTACGGGTAATTGATCCATACTTGGTGTGTTTTTTCAACATCAACCAATATTTGTCTCATGTCCTCTTTACATATTTCATAGGTTTTACGTTTAGCGACGAACAGAATGAGTTGGTGGAATCAGCAGCAAAGATGCTATATGGTCTTATTCATGCCCGGTTTATATTAACCAACAAAGGAATGGAGGCAATGGTAAAATATTTAATTTGTTACTGAAAATAAGATTTTGGATATATGTGCAGCTGGAGCTTGTGTTTGTGCAGATGGAGAAGTTTAAGACTTTTGATTTTGGAACTTGTCCTATGGTTTACTGTTGTAAACAACCTTGTCTTCCTTTAGGAATGTCTGATGTTCTCACACGTCGTACCGTTAATATTTACTGTCCTAAATGTGAAGGTGTTTACCACCCAAGATCAAAATATCAATGGAGTATCCTTTTTCCCACAGAATTTAATTAGCTTTTAATCAATTTAATTATTCAATTATCCTTTTCTTGACTTATTTTTCACCCAAAAAAGATATTGATGGAGCTTATTTTGGCACAACATTTTTTCTTCTTTTCCTGATTACTCAGTGTCAGGGACACATGAAGCAGCACCGACTATTTTCAAACTCGAGAACGTTAAATAATAATTATGAAGAATATACTAAAGTTGATATTCGAAAAGTTTTCATCAATAGTCATTTCTATAAGCATCTGCAGGCAAAGCAGGAATCCAGTGACATAGAAGAAATCAAGCAAAGGAAATTTAAAGCAATTCTCAACAAATTGACGCCACAAAATTTTGTTCGACTTGGAATAAAAGTTTATAAACAAGCTAATATTGACAGTGCACTCACTCTTGCTGGCGTAACTTCTCAAATTTTCGAAAGGGCTTTGATGGAGCCGGTATTTTGTGAAATGTATTCTGATTTCTGCCACCATCTATCTGTTATTTTACCTCCTTTTCACATGGACAATAGAATAATTAAATTTAAACGGTTACTCATAAATAAGTGCCAAGAGGAGTTTGAAAGGAAAGAAGCTAAAGAAGGTGAAAAGAAGCTCCAGACACTTGGGAGGAAGTTTGGAAACATGCAGTTGATAGGAGAATTGTATAAAAAGGATATACTCCCTGAAAATATCATACATGCGTGCATAAAGAAACTAATTGGTATGGATCAGACTCAGTATGAGAATCCAGATGAAGAAAACATTGAAGCATTGTGCAAGTTAATGGACACAGCTGGTGTAAAGTTAGATCATTCCAAGACCCAGATTCATATGGATGCATATTTTGATATTATGTCAAAGTTATCGAACAATCTAAACCTATCCTGTAGGATAAGGCTTATGCTGAAAAATACATATGATCTGAGAAAGAATAAATGGCAAAGGTGCAGTAAAGTTGAATCACCAAAGAAGATTCATGAAATATACAGGGATGCAGTTCAAGCTCAAAGATGTACAAATACAACTACTGACTGGCGACGAGAAGTCAATCCTTTATCTGATGAACTTTTGTTTAACATGGAATTTTTAAAAGAGTTGGTGCCTCTTCAAGTGTGCAAGTCAAATCATGATCGAAGTTCACCATCAAACTCTGAAAGGAGCATAGATAGGTCAAGTAGTTCAGATCAAGATGACTCAAGTGAGGAAAATTTGATCAAAGCCTCAAGTGATGGTATTTTTTTTAAGAAGTCTGTATCTGCATTAAAAGAATATTACAGGTACCTTAACTGTTACCACCTAATTAGAATATATAATTCTATATGCTTACTCTGTATTTCCTTTCTTTCAGCGCCAGAGATGAAAACGAAGTTGCTCTGTGCATCGAAGAGCTGAAGTCACCATTTTTCTATCCTTGGATGGTTTCGTCGTGGATTGCAAACTCTTTCGAAAGGAAGGACATTGAAAGAGATCTACTGTCTAAACTTCTCATTTACCTCTGCAGGGATAAATCTTTGATCAGCCATGCATATCTAATCCAAGGGTGTGTGTGCTTTATTAATTCTCCGATTGGATATGATGGTTGTTCGGGCTGTTTGTTTACTCATGCATGTAGATAATTTTCTTCTTGTCTGTCTTATACTCTTATCCCAGGTTTGAATATGTTCTCTTAACTTTGGAAGATGCTGTGATCGATGCTCCTAAAGCACCTGAGTTCCTTGGTCGCATGTTTGCCAATATGGTATCAGAGAATGTGATTTCCTTTAACGAAGTGGGTAGATTGGTGCGTGAAGGTGGGGAAGAAATAGGCTGTCTTATAGATTCAGGTCTTGCTGCTGCTGTTGTTGGGAGTACACTGCAAAACGTGAAAATTGAACAAGGAGATTCCGTTCTGAAGGAGACAATCATTGGTTCCGGTTTAAAATTGGTGGATTTCAAACCACCGCAACCCTGCTCAACATCTAGAAAGCTACTGGATCCATTTCTTTAGCTATGCCTATGACTATGAGGAACAGCATTTTAATTTTAATCTGCATTTCTATTTATCCATTTGGGAAATATCTCCGGACTGTATTGTATGTTTGAAAAGTATAGGGGTGTAATTTTAAAAAATAAAAATAAAGAAGTGAAATCCCTAATTCT
Source organism: Zostera marina (assembly GCA_001185155.1). Lineage (NCBI taxonomy): Eukaryota > Viridiplantae > Streptophyta > Magnoliopsida > Alismatales > Zosteraceae > Zostera > Zostera marina. Next base: position 391,586 of record LFYR01001945.1, read on the forward strand.
GAAATATTAAAAATCCTTTTCTTCCATCTCGTCCGTCGGCTTTTCACATTCGACAGTCCCCCCTTTCTCTTCTCCATCCCCAAATCGGCCTCTTACGTTCAAGATTGAAGAAGATTGAAGCGATTGAACGTCCATAGATAACTTGGTATAGTGAAAGACTTCTACAATCAGGTTAGCTATCTCTTTTCCACTTGTTATTGATCTCTTCTCCCCATCCCCCCTTTCTTCACCCTCCCCTTTTACTGTCATCGATTAACTGAAGAAGATTTTTTTTATGGTTACCGATCATTCTGTTTCATCTCTATGGAACACCTTACTATTCATCAGAACACCGGCTGCTGGCTGCTTCATCAATAGTGTCTTGCATAGTTTGCCTTCGGAGTTTGGCATTCACTAAAATTTAAATTTGCGATCTTTTTTTTAAAGCTGTTAGTGTCAGATTGTTTGCATTTATCATCATATTCTCTGGAATTATCAATACGATCTGTTCCTTTTGTTTTTTTTTGATGCAGTGAGGTTTCCTGTAATTATGGATACTATTTCTAGTCTCTAGAGCATTAAATTATGGGAGTTAGGAAATATCAAACAGTGTCGTTTCTTCTTCTTCTGCGGTATTTTTTACAGAATTATCAATCTATAGGTCAAATTGAGCCTGTCTGTGTATCAATCTGAACTAGTTTTTCCAAAATAAACTGGTTAATACTGTGCAAAACGTTATCTCCAGTGTTGACTATGTCAATGTTAAGTCTTCTCTTATCTTCATACAAAAGAAGATTGACTTTACGATCTTTCCAACTGCTCCTGCCAACTGGATGTGAATGTAAAAAAGATGATTCCTTTTTCTGTTCTTCGCAATCCACCACATTCTTTCGCTCTTATTCTTCTAGATCGTGTTTTGTGATTCCACAACAACGAAACCAGACATCGAAGCAATGTCGAGAATTTGATGTTAAGTTCTTACCAAATCATCAATCTCAGCAGTTTTGGCTTCTTCATTCAGCAAAATTCTCCACTCAAAATAGTAGTGGACAAAAAGAGTTGAAGACGACACATCAGTTATCCTGGATTGAATTGTATACACCCAAATTTGTTCATCCCTATGTTCTTCTTGCTCGTTTGGATAAGCCTATTGGAACTTGGCTGCTTGCTTGGCCTTCCATGTGGTATGATATATTCATTATAATTTATATTTGGCTCTTTAAAAATCCCATTTTTATTTGTACAATGTTTGTGACTTCTGTGTTTTTTGACGCTATCTGCTCTCAAGCAATAATGCACTGAATTTTTAAATTTAGGTCAATCACAATCGCTGCACCCCCTGGACATTTTCCAGATGTTAAGATGCTAGCATTATTCAGTTGTGGGGCTGTACTTCTCAGAGGAGCTGGATGTACAGTTAATGACTTATTGGACCGTGATATCGATAAAAAGGTACCGTTTTAAATTTTCAATGCATGACATTCCATTGTGATTTGTGCTTCAACTTCGATTATAGTGTGATTTATCGTAATGTACTTAGAAAAACATTGATTAACATACATATGTTTGGAAAAATAAATGTTTGTTTCAATCATTTCTTTTAATTCAGTCACATGATATCATCGGTACCATTTTTGAGTTTCTATTAGCATTACAAATAGTAGAAGGTATCATCTTTATCTGATTAAATATGTATTTTTGAAATATTAACGTGGTTTAGCATCACAACATGACATGTTGTGCCAGTGATTATTATTTTGAAGATTTTCTCACTATAGGTGGAACGTACAAAATCCAGACCATTAGCATCTGGCCTTTTGACATCTTTTCAAGGCCTCACATTTCTTGGGTTCCAGCTTTTTTTGGGTCTAGGAATTCTTCTACAGCTTAATAATTTTAGGTAGTGTTACACTGTTACCATACTTGTTTATCTAGCAGAGTTGAGCATGATATTTAGAAAGGCTATTTACTTATGGAATTTGGATGATTTAGCAGTATAACTTTAGATTTATCTGATGATAACTTCTTTAAAAAAAATCTAATTATATGTTATCTATTACTAGTCGCATTCTGGGAGCATCATCACTGTTGTTGATTTTCACATATCCTCTAATGAAAAGAATTACATTCTGGGTATAAATTTCAAACAAAACTTTTTTAAATAAAGTTTTCAAAATTTCAAGTATCAACTTTGTTTTGACTATTCTCATTGCAGCCGCAGTTCTATTTGGGTCTAACATTTAATTGGGGAGCTTTGTTGGGATGGGCGGCAATCAAAGGAAGTTTGGACCCTACTGTGATTTTTCCTTTGTACATTTCTGGTGTATTTTGGACACTAGTATATGATACAATATACGCACATCAGGTGCCTGTGAATGTCGTCACTTGCAAATTTGGCCTGTGAATGCTTTCATTTGTGTTGTTTATCAGAAAAAATCTGATGATTTATTTAGGATATAAAAGACGACTTGAAAGTGGGCGTTAAATCCACTGCCTTAAGGTTTGGAAGTCAGACAAAATACTGGATAAGCGCATTTGGTATTCTATGTATTAGCAACCTTGCTCTGAGTGGATATAATGCAGATCTTGGTAGGTTTTTACTAATACGTTTTAAGGATTTAAGTTAGAACAGACTTGTTCTCTTTTTCACGTATTTTTTTTTTATTGGACAGCATGGCCATATTATGGATTTTTGTCAGCTGCTTTCGGACAAATAGGATGGCAGATATGGAGCGTTAATTTGGCTAATCGTGCGGACTGTAATAGAAAGTTAGTTTTCTTTTTACTTGTTGCCTTCATTATTATGATTCAATAAAATAAAATCTTTATTTTTGTGTGCATTGCAGATTTGTTTCAAACAAATGGTTCGGAGCTCTTATTTTTTGGGGAATTTTCTTTGGTCGTCTCACACCCCCCTTATAACACCCAGGAGTCCATAATTAATAATTTCTCTCTTTGATATTTTTTTTTGAGATTTAAAGTTTGAGTCTTGCTGTGTATGGATTTTCGTTAAATTTCTACTACAATACTACAATGTAATCGAGATATATATTATGTGAGTTGTGATTTTGGTATATTTGATTTTGTACATTTGTAGGAAGAGAAATATATATAAGAAAATATTCATGTGTCATTTTTATTTGCGATATCAAAAACATCCACATCACACGGTTGGCATCCACGATCTTTATTATGTTATTTATTTAAAACCAATTTATGCCTTACGACATCCAAAAACATTTACAGAATCCAATGGTAGATATCAAAATTTACAGACTCTATATATATTTCTAATATCTGAAGTTGTAAAGGGTTAAAATGTAATTTTTTATATTTTTTCAATAAAATCGCTCTTTCTTCTCCAGACTCCAGGAAGACCACGATTTAATCTCATTCGAAATCCCACTTTCGATTTTTCACCCCTCTCGAAGTGCTTTCTTTTCTTCTAGGTAATTAAGATTCTTCATTTCTTCCTCGGTCCCTCCTCTTATTCATCGTCTTCGAATTCCTTTTCCATTTTTAATATGCTTCATTGTTTGACTCCTTCGTTCGATCATTCTTACGGATTCGGGTTTTTGGTTATAATTTTTTTCTTGATTGGTTGATCGATTACTTGTTTTGTTTTATTTTGTTTGGTTGTGGACTTGTGGTTTAACTTTGACATTAAGCAATTTTCTTTTTCTTTATTGAATAGTGGTTCTTGATTAGTTGTTTAATGATAATATTACCACTGTAAACTGGAATGCTGGATTTAAATGAGCATTGAAATCAACCTGATGGTTACATTTTGATTTTGATTTACGAGTGTAGATAGTTTCTGATTTGGCACTGAAATGGATGAAAATTATCTCACTTTCAACTCCTCTTTCTAGTTTGAGTAAATTCAATTATCCTAAATCTTTAATGCATGGAATTAAGAGGCTGTTTAGAGTTTCAACTAATCCAGTTACACTATTTCTTCTCTATTGTATTGACTTTAAGAGTTTGATTAGTTTCCATTTTTCCAGCCATCCATGGCAGAATTTTTATACATCAACACTGGTTGTTTCAAGTATCTCAAGTTCCTTTCTAGTTTCAACTTTTTTTATTTTGTTTTAATTTTTAATTCATTAGACTGGTTAATTTCTTTTTATCCATACTCTTGAGTCTTGATTCTAGGTTTATTTTTTTTTGAGTCAAAACCAACTGATAATATAAATTTCGAAACAAAAAAAGAAGTGTGGTCACATGCGACCCACTCCACACCCTCCGCATTGATCCAGTCTCGTGATCTTACGATCGTTTGGGCCTTCAACAATCTTTGGGGACTGACTCGAAGTAGGTCTATGCCTTATCGTTTTTACGTAGTGGGTCTTGGACAATGGAGAGTGTAAAAACCTTGGTGTGCTCCATGACCTCTTTTCTTTTTCCAAGGGAAAACTCTGTCATCACCTTTCGGTCCATTACTCGTAAGTGATTCCACATATCGTTTCTACTGTAAAAGAGAGCCCATCTCCTAGAAGACAGAACCCTCTAAGGATATGATTTTTTAGATCATTCCATTAACACACCATACTATCAAAGCTTTTAGTGAGTTAGAATTCTATTTTTAGTTGAATTTCAGGTTTATTTATTTGTTAAGCAATCGTGTTAAATTACTTGTTAAATTTATTTATCACTTAATTGGTTAGTCACTGCTTTGTTATTTTGCTTGTTTATTTAATGTTAGCTTTTATTTGAATAGATCTCTTATTTGTAGTTTGTACTTTGTAGTTTTTATTTGATGTTAATTTTTACTTTGACTTCGTAATGGGTGCAACTAAATCCTAGATATACGACTGGAAGTTTGGTAATATTTTCATTACTATACAATTCCAAAATCTCTCAGAGACCAGATTGATTGTTACGTATCATTTATCATTGATTTTTTTTTACCTTCACTTTGTTTTGCCTTTCGAAAACAATGAGGTTTGTGACGATCTAGTGATTTTTTGTTGGTGCAGTTGGTTTTATTTCCGTTTTGTTAGTAAGTAGACTTAAGCAAATGTATAAAGAACGAAGAATTGTGCCGAAATTGGAGTCCAGGATTTTGGATCAGAAGAAGAAAAACGATGATCTGAATAAACATCTTGTCAAGTCTTCTCTGTCAACTTCCAAAGGAGTGAAAAAGGATAAGGTTTCCTCCATGGCTCCAAGCTCTGTTCTTAAGCACATGGACCGCCATGATCAGAGAAGCCTATCTAAGAATACGATTTCTGAAGGTAAATCTCCTATTCATTTTTTCTTAATTTTAGTTGAATAATTAAATCAGTTCAAAATTGTTGTACTCTAACTCTATAACATGATTTAAAAATCAGATCATTTAAGCCAATCTAACTTTACGATTAGATCTTATTGCACAATATTTATTAATCATAAGTGATCTGTTCAATTTTCCATCCTATACAGAAGAGTTTGAAACCGAAAGTGAGGAGTCTGATGTTAGTGGTTCAGATGAGGATGGTACATCCTGGATCTCTTGGTTTTGCAATCTTAAAGGGAATGAATTCTTCTGCGAAGTTGATGCGGAGTATATTCAGGATAATTTTAATCTTTATGGATTGAGCAACCAAATTCCTTACTATGACTATGCACTTGATCTAATTTTGGATGTTGAATCTACTATGGGTAATCCAATATTTTTGTGTTTTTTGGACAATAATTTAAATAGTTTCCGTTATAGCTCTCTGTCTTCTCTTTTAGATGTATATTTCCATTCATTTTTTTTATTTCTACTTCCAACTTAAGGATGGAAAAAAAGCTTGGTAAAAACCTAAGGTTCTTGCTTTATTTGAATTCCTCATGATACATTGACTGATTGCTAAATTAGTGTCGGTGGACTTTGAACCCTGACCGAATGAATCAGATGATGAACTTAATTCTAAATGGATTCCAATATTTCCATTCATTTTCAGTAGAGCCTAAGTTTTTATGTTTTTTTTCCCAGTGACCAGGTTTTCACATCTAAATTGTACATTCTTGATTTCTACATTAGGATTCTTGGCTGTGCATTATTTTCAAGTTTAATTATTTAAATGCAAATCTTTTCCCAGGTGAAATGTTTACCGATGAACAGAATGAGTTGGTGGAATCAGCAGCGGAGATGCTATATGGTCTTATTCATGCTCGGTATATATTAACCAACAAAGGAATGGTGGCAATGGTAAGGTTTGTTAATAAAAATATGATTCGGAATATGATATCACAAACAAACTAGGAAGTTGTGTCGTGTTTTGTGTGCAGCTGGAGAAATTTAGGAAACATGATTTTGGAAGATGTCCTAGTGTTAACTGCTATGGACAACCTTGTCTTCCTTTTGGACAGTCTGATGTTCCTAGATCCAGTAAAGTCAAAATCTACTGTCCAAAATGTGAAGACATTTACTATCCAAGATTGAAATACCAAGACAGTATCCTTTTTTTCCCTATTGAATTCGACCTTAAATCAATTTTTGTTCATACATATATTTTATATCTTTTACTTTTCTTGATTTTTTTACCCAATATAGATATTGATGGCGCTTATTTTGGCACAACGTTTCCTCATCTTTTCCTGATTACTTATGGATACCTGAAGCCGCATAAACCATTGCATAGCTATGTTCAGAGGATCTTTGGTTTCAAGGTTCACAAGCCATGATGAATGTATTGGAATATAGCAGTAGTAAATAATAATATTCCCAATTCGATCAGAGATTTAAATAATAAGTGTTTTTTTTCTTACAAATTTTTTCTTACATGTTTTTATTACAAGTAAAACAATTTGTCTCTTGGCTCTCTCTGCTTGAGGTTTAGCTGAATATTGAGTAGATAACTCTTGTGTTATGTTGCTATCAATGGTCGAATGGATTATTGTCAATAGATAACTCTCATGTTAATATTGATGAACTAATTCGATTTGTTCTTATAAGAGAAGGTATATTGGTGATAATTTTTCTTTGGTAACAAAGATGGCAGCAGGGTAGCAAGATTTTGGAGGAATAGGTCAAGAAAATACTCCAAAATAATTAAAAAATAATGCTGAATCTCTTCGTAATATTGAAGATAATACATTAAACTCAAGTTTCAAATTCAATCTAGATGATTCCAAAATAAAATACACAGTGCTAGAAAATTAAGCAGAGAAGCAAAACTTGTTGTGCTACCACCACCTAGATTGATGACTCTAGCCTTCAATCTGCTCTCGAAGCCTTCGAATAGTGCTCCTTACTGTCACAGCACTTGCAGTGCTATTAAATAGTAATGAGAAGCGTAAGTACTTGACATCATCTAAAGTAGAATTATGCGAAATGAATAAACTTAAACTATATTACTTACTTAAGAGTATAAGCACCGCCAGCTTTAACTTTGCCGCAATCCTTGCAGCCCCAAATTCCTACTGCCTTTCTTTTGACACCATACTGTAGACATGGTTTAAACATAATTGTTACATATTTATGATACAAACCCAAAAATTAAAATTTTGGTGAGATATTGAGATTGGTTACCTTTCCACAAAACTCACAGAAGTATTTTGCATGTTGACTGACCTCCATCTTCTTTATTTGCTTCCTTAAACTGGCACCATATCGTGTTCCTAAGAAACAATAATATCAAAAACATGCATTAACTTCATAATACAATTTAAACAAAAAATTAAACAAAAAACTCAAAATACCATATTTGCCAACAATCCCGGCCTTCTTGGTTCGTTTTGTCTAGACACACAAATGAGAATACATTAATAATATTACATTTCTAGTTAGTGAGGAAAGACAATTGGAGAACAGCATTTAGCAGTGCATATGCACCCTAAACATGAGCCTGAATTAAAATGCTAAGGTAAGAGTTGAGACTTGAGATTCATTCCATTTATATGCAAATAAATGAATAAATGAATAAATGAATAAATGAATAAATGAATAAATGAATAAATGAATAAATGAATAAATGAATGAATGGTGAGAATCGACAGAACAAAAAATCATAAAAATCGTGCCATGTTAAAAAGTAATCACTCGAACTTGGATCTGAGAGGAATTTCATGAAGCACAGAAATTTTTCAAACTTTACGAAACATAGAGTATTCTGAAAAATGAATCTAATACACTGAACAAAGAGAAAAGGAGAGAAAAAAATCATAGAACAATAATCGAATTTTACCATTTCGGCGAGAACGATAGAAGAAACCCCCAAACTACAGGAAGAAGAATTCGCACCAAATAGAAACCCTAGGTTAAGAATGCTGCCTTTTTTACATATATAACATCATCGTATGGTAAAATTGCATGATTAGAAAAAATACATAAAATAATGAAATATTTTGGGTTTTATCACAAATTTCGAAAAAATAGAGTTGGGAAATGTAATTAACCCATTGCTTCAAAAAAAACAGCATCAGATCAGATCAAAATCCGACAGTGAGATAGATTATAATTCGTAGTACATGGGGTTGGGAAACTTGAATATCCGCATGGGTTCTGGTTCTCCGAGAAGACTGCTCCATTGACTGCTGACAACTGCCTATATCCGGTATCCCTTCGTTACAATCTCCTCCCTCGCCGTCTTCTTGAACTCTCCGATGGAAGTCGTGTTAACATCAAATGGAGTCCTGAGAAAGAGACCTGACCATCCATGGTACCCAGCCGCGATGAGGTTGTCGACGGTGACAGATCTTAAATACTCTTTCCTTGACGATATCAAGAATATCTTCAATCCTAGACTCTTTACATGGTTGTACAGGCACAACGCATGATCTAGCGCCGGAGCTTCGCCTCGCCGAATCCACTTTTCCAACGAATCGACGTTCGTCTTTTCCGTCCTATTCAATTTATTCATAAGTAAGAAGAACACGAAATCCGAGTACCTACTGATTTTTCTTTTACCTATTTACCCATATACCCATTTATTCAATGTATTCGATTACCCATTTACCCGTATCCGTGGATTTTGTAGTATGGCAAGGTGGAGACCAAAGTTTCGTCGATATCGAATATCCATGCATCTTTACCATCAGGAGAAAGATCCAAAGAGTTGGCCAGGTAAAAAACACACTCCTCCGCCGTTCCATGAATGTCGGAGCTGTACTGAAGTGAACGGGTCATGTAATTACCGACCTCATCGGAGCATTCTTCAGGGACATTCTCAAAACCTCTGATGTTATTCACCTCAACGTTGAACATCCATCCCTTGCAAAAGTTTTGAAGATTGAAGTCCACGATATTATTATCACCCAAACCAGCTTCTTCCGGTGATCTTCTAAGCTGTTTTAGTAGAGTGCATGCTGCTCTTGTCGGATTGAAGATGGAGGAGATAACCAAGAGAAGGATAGGAAGAAGATAAATATTCAGATTAAGATTCAATGATGCCATTTTATTAAGTGTAACAGTAACGCTCTGTTCTTGTTCTGGTTTTTATAAACAGATGATTTCTAAAACGAAAAAAACATTGCACCATTCAAATACAACAAAGTAACAAACCAATATTGTGCAATATTTTTATTTAGACATATATGATTTTTTTTTTGACCTAGTTTATTTTAGCACTCCATTAAATCTGGATTGAAATTCAAAGACTCCTGATAGATCATATCTTTTATGTTTATTTCGGTGAATGATGGTTGCTCAAAATCAAAATTGAAGACTTTAGGACAAATGGGCTCATCGTTTATCACATGAAGAGCAGCCAAGTAAGGATGATTTAGAGCCTCGTCGACTGTAAATAGATTGTTGAATTAAGAATACAATCAATATTAAGCTAAGCAAAGCAAATCAAATCAAAACCTGTTATTCTCTTGTTTGGATCAAACACGAGCATTTTTTCCATTAGATCAACGGCCTCACTGGATATATTCTCGAATTTACTGGAAAAATTTTGTTTCGGATAATGTTGAAGCTGTTTAACATATCTTCGAGCATTGTCGCTACGCAGGAACCCAAGATCTGAATCATCAGGTGAGCCAATGAGAGCAGTAACCAACCTTAACTGATGAACGTAATCCTTGCCTGGAAACAAAGGTGAGCGAGTAACGATTTCACCAAGTATGCAACCGACGGACCATATATCTATTGCAGCTGTATATTCCGAGCAGTTCAGAAGTAGCTCCGGTGCCCGATACCAACGGGTGACGACATACTCGGTCATGAAATCTGTTTCGGAATTTGTTCTTGCAAGACCAAAATCCCCAATCTTAAGATCGCAATTAGCATTTAGAAACAAATTGCCGGGTTTCAGATCTCGATGCAACACGCTAGCGGAATGAATGTATTTCAGACCTCGCAGCAATTGATACAAAAAATACTGCGAGATTTGGGATAATTCATAATTAGGGTTTACTTTGAAGATCAGTGTAAGTTGGGATAACTCACCTGACAATGATCGTCATGCAGTGGCTGGGGGGAACGTATGATACGGTTTAGATCTGTGTCCATTAATTCATAAACGACGTACACATCATCGAATTCGTTTTTTCCTGGAGGTCTGATGATGTCTTTGATCGAAATAATCTGTCGAATCAAAAAAAAAAAAAAAATCGAAACACCCTAAATCCCACCAATTCCCCAAAATCGAATTCAAATTTTAAAATCGAATAGAAAAATAACATTTCCGTGGTTCATATGGCGAAGAAGCTTGATTTCTCGTAAACATCTTTTAGCATCGATTCTGTTTTCAAACGCTTTCCTGATCTTCTTAATAGCAACTTCTTCTTGAGTTTCGGAGTTCACCGCAGCACTGAATACAAGGAAAAAAAACTATTCTTCTTTTCTCTCTGGTCTGTCAATTCACCCAGAATAAAGAAATAGGAAATAAAGAGAAAGCTCACCAGACTATACCGTACGCTCCGCTGCCGATGAGACGGATCGGCGGTACGTACTTGGAAGATAACTCGAACAGATTCCCGCAAACATTGTACTTCGTATACTTCCCATCGTGAATCGGAATACCTTGTATTGTCTCTTCACTTTCCGACACCGACGAACCCGATTTCATTCTTCCCCCTGCTTCGCCTTCTTTTTAGAAGGTTGACCGACCAAAGCAGCAACTTATATACACCAGACAATTTAAAAAACAAAAAACAAAACAAGACAGAGACATCCTAACAGACATTTCAAGAACAAGTAAAAAAATCGATTTTTTTTCACTATTGAATTGAATAACAGTAAACTCATCTGAATTCTGAATAAGTAATGAAATTACAGAAGAAATTGTTTTCAAAACACCAATATCAGAATCAGATTAACTAAATAACTACCATACCTGATTTAAAATTTCAACCAATTCTCTGATTCTTATGTCGTCTAGGAACCTGAGAATCCTTTGCTGTACGAAGAGAATCCATGCCGGAAGTACTTCTTCTACCAGTTAGCTTAGTTTTGACAGGTGGGCTTCTACCAGTTTGCTTAGTATTCACAGGTGGGTTTCTTCTTCTTCTTCTTCTGTTTTCCTCAATCCTAACAGGTTTCTTTCCCGTTGTTGGATTTCCTTTAAAAGGATGGATAGTGATATCCATTAGCTCATCTTCGCTGTTTGATTCGCTATCAAAATCCTCTGAACTCACTGCATCTAATTCATCTTCTTCCTCTTCGTCTTCCACTTCGTTATCTCCGTCGTCTTTATCATATTCCATTTCACCTTCCTTACCATTTTTCAAATTCACTTTCCCTTTCTTCTTATAGCTGCCGCTTTTCGCCGTATCCTCGACCACCTTTCCCTTATGCATCAAGTGAATGAACTTATAACGCATGGCCATAAATGGATGAACAGAAACCGGAAGATCCCTCTTGTAGGCTTCCCTCAGAACGACGGTCTGAGTCATGTTCTTAAACGACAGATAGAATATCCCAGGGTAATTTACCATTGACTTCTTAAAGCCAGACCGGAGTCCTATGTGTTCTCCAAGTAACAGAAGATTATCTTTTTCAGTCTTCTTTCCCACAAAAAGACTCAGCAACTCGTGCAAAACCGCAACGGAAGTCTTCTCTCCTGCTGCACTGCTACTGTCAAGTTTCATAGCTCTATCGGAGTATGGTGATGGGTAAGGAAGTTTTTGCCATTCGTCCATCCAGTTCTTCACCTTGATGTTCATCTCAAATCCGGTTGGATACTGCAGATTAAAAGACGAAGTCACACCTTTTTTCTCCAATTCCGATACTGCCAAGTCTTTGTTCCAACAGACAAGTTCGATCATTTTCCCATTGACAATTTCGAAGTAATCTGGAAAGTGCGGAAGCAAACTCTTGGCGTAATCCCGTGGAAGACCCAAGTCCCACCTCAGTTTGTCGACCACGGACAACGGAATCTTCTTGCTTTTCGTGAGCATGATCAACTTCAGAAGCCGATCCGCCGAGTCCAATCTACACGAATCGTAAATGCCCATCTCCTCCTCGTGGAGACGTACGAGTTCCGGAGTGGGAGAGATCAAGGGTTGGGGATTTTCAGCAGGGGCGGTAGCGGGATGTTCGATGAAGGCAGTTGGGAAGGAGCGGATGAAAAAAATAGGGCGGAAAGGGAATGATAGGTTGTCGCGATTAGAATAAATGTACGACAATGGGAACAACGATGGAGCGGATGCAGTGGTAGAAGGGTTAGGGTTTAAGAGAATCAGGTCTTTAAGACCGTGGAAACATTGAAGATGCTTTTCCTTCTCAACGGCGTGATCAAGTGCTCGGTCACGAACGTATTTGATTCTAACATCGACGAAGCTCGCACACTGCTGGTACATTGCCGGAAGAAGATAGGAATTCATCACATTCCCAACAGTTACTGCACCGAAGCCGCCGCGGTGACGGAAAAGGGGTAAGAAGAGTGGAGACATTGCGGTGGAGAACAGAAACTTTGAGTTCGATACTTCGGTAACGCCCTTAAATTTAACAATTGGGCCATGGGCCTTCTTTATTGGTACTATCTATTATCCAAAATAAAGATCCGAATACTCGATAAATCAATATTCTCTTGGACCATCACTCCTTTCCATTGCCTTGGCCCATCACTTGTTCCAATTCCTGTTATAATTAAGATTAATATGTAATTAGATTAAATGATTACATAATTAGGGATTTGGGCCTTAGTCCGTACCTTTGGGCCCAAGAAAAATCCGAACGGCACGCCATTAAACTTTTCTGAATGGTGAATCTAAAAAACAGGATTTAGTTGTAATTAAGAATTTAAGATCCAAAGTTAAAACCCTAATTAACTAACTAATAAATCTTACCCGATGAGCTGAGGCTACAAGCCGCAAATACGGAATTCCGGCGATCGGTCCGACGGGGAATCTCCGATGTACCATTCCATCATGAACGAGAACGTAAGCAATCCCGACGAGTGTGATCCCAACCCCCTAACATAAACGAAACACGTGAGCAAGATGAGGAGAAATTGTAGGTGATTAAAATCCCAACTTACTGAGCCGAAGCACAGGGCGGGGAGGAGACCGGAATTGAAGTATCCGATTGAGATGAGAACGATGGCTGGAAAGGAGTTCATTACTGCGAAGACATCGTTCAATTCGAACGCTCCTTCTCTAGGTCGGTGGTGTGATTTATGGATTTGCCACATCGGAGCGTGCCATAGCGTCTTGTGCACCCATCGTGACCACAACTCCATTCCTACCTGCAGGCAACCGGCCAGCATCCACTGCACATATCCATCTCCGGTACTAAAAAAGAACAGGTTATTTTTAGTTTTGAACACTTACAGCGGCGCCGACGGAGGCAAAAAATGAACCTGCTATTTCCCAAATCGATATCTCACCGCCCTGGAAAATGATACATTGTAAGAGACCATATGATCTCCGGCCTCTGCCGTCGTCATATTATAGATGAATCAAACACTCACATTGTCCATTTTCCACCAGAAACGTAGATAGATGATCATGATATCCAGTGAAATTAATCCAACGCTCAATAAAACCTCGGCCAAGAGATAACTACTACCGCCGTTCTTCACACTTCCCGATCCATGGTTGGTGATCGGCGAATTTTGTTCATCTTCTAGAAAAACCATACACTTCAGAATCCTCCGTCGATTGTATCTCCTGGAAGGGCGAAATCCGCGAGTGACACGAACTCTGACGGAGGTGAGAAGGAATAAGGTTTGGGGATTCTGGATTGATGTTACCATGGAGGAAAATCTGATCACCGTGCCCATTCCGGCTGACTAGGGAAATCGAAGCACTACGGAGTGGCCAGCCACAGTACCACTGGAATACTGGATAGGGGAGTGGTAGTGGATTTTCTTGAAATGGTGGGATATTTATAAAATTCAAACTTTAAAAGGGGATTTCTGCAAAAATTATAAAGAAGGACTTTCCAATCAGTTTGAAAATGGAGACGACGGAACTCCCCAAATCGATCCTCTTCTTCTCCGACCAGCAACTATGTTACGCAGAATCTCTTCCTCCTTCTCAGGTAACCCTAAATCAAACACACTTTCATCTTCTAATCCATCTACATTCCATAATATACGAATTGACGACGACTCATCATCTTTGCAGGTGAAAGCGCGAATCGAAATCGCGCTCCTTAACTTCCTTAATTGTCTCTGCTCTCCTTCTCCTGCCATCACAGACCTTCCACTGGTCTCTCACACTGTCCTCCTCGCTCGATATTGACTAATTAGGTTGAAAATTCCGTTATTTTCTTTTATATTTAGACTCTAACTTGATATCTAATTAGGTAAATAAAAGAAATGAAAATTGCAAATTCCGCAAAGGCTTGATGAGTGATGTATCTTCTATTTTCCTCTCTCATTCCTTCTGCACGAGGTCTTTGAGCAAAAATAAAGATGTTAAATCCTTCATCAGAGGTAGTTTTTTTTTTGTCTATACTCTTAATCACTAATTAAACTAACTTGGGTTTTCAATTATTCATGCTTCAGTTCTGTTTGCTCCTTTTTTAACTCAGTGTGGAAAGTAATGGAGCTATGTTTTCAGATAGTCAGTCAAGAGAAACTGGTGACACAGAGGGAACTATTCTACAAACTTATATGTGATTCGCCCGATTACTTCACTTCTCAGATTCAGGTCAATAGAACAGTGCAAGGTAATCTGTGATTTTGTTAATTCTTATCTCCATTCATTATATGAGATTAATTATCTGTATGATTCTTTTAACCGCAGATGTAGTTTCTTTGCTTCGTTGCAGTCGATATAGTTTGGGAATAATGGCTTCCACAAGAGGAACGATAATCGGCCGTATTTTGTTAAAGGTTCTGAATTACTGATAGTGACTAGCTTCCAATGATTGTTTAACTTTTTTATAAATTCGTGTTATTTGAATATGGTTTCTATTGTGATTTGATATGTTTAAAACAACAGATTCAAGGTCAAGAAACAATTGATTGTTCTTCCCTTGGACCTGCTGGATATCCCATAACTGGTGACTTTGGTATACTCGATAGTATGAGGTTTGACTCAGATGCCCGGTATATTTTGGTAGTTGAGAAGGTATCATCTTCATCAACCATTAATTTTCTCTCTAGGGTTATCGTCTTGTTAGTTGTCACCTTATCACAATCATGATTTCAATTGGCAAGTATTTATCTTACAGGATGCTGTTTTTCAACGGTTGGCTGAAGATTGTATCTTCAATCAGATTCCATGCATTTTAATTACAGCCAAAGGATATCCTGATCTAGCCACAAGGTTTCAATTGCTATCAATTTCATTCAACCTTCATGGTTAAAAAATTATCATCTTTTTTTCTTTAATCACTGCCACAGGTTTCTCTTACATCGATTGAGTCAGAATTTCCCAGAACTTTCTATTTTAGCACTTGTGGACTGGTGCACTATTAAGATCCTTTTTTTACACCATTAAACTGGAATTAGTGCAGTTGTTTTTTTTTTAAATATTTAAATGACAATAATTATATATACAGGAATCCTGCTGGTCTGGCAATACTATGCACTTATAAGTTTGGAAGCATGTCAATGGGTCTCGAAGCATACAAATATGGTAATTTCTTATATAAACATCTGGTCTGCAATTTCTGCTGTTTTTCTGAAGAATCTGTGGTCTGTATCTTTCAGCGTGCAATGTTAAATGGCTTGGATTACATGAACATGATTTAGAAAAAATACCTCCAGAATCATTTATTCAGCTGAAGCCACACGACCTACAAACTGCTAAGAGTTTAATGTCGTCGGAGATGTTGCCGGTAAAGTAAACTTATCTAGATTCTTCCTTATGGATTTAAAATTTTAGCATAACAAGAGATAAAACTGATACCAATATTGTTTATTTTATCAAAGGAAATGTACAGGAAAGAATTGGCCTTGATGGTTGGAAAGGGAATGAGAGTAGATATCGAGGCACTTTATTTCTATGGTTTTGATTTTTTGGGAAAATACATTTCTTCTAAGATTGTACAATCTGACTACATGTGATTATAATATAAGGTACAAACATGTTTTTCTGTAAGCAAACACACACCCAGTAGTACTGCACACACCTGTACTTGAACTGAATATTAATCTGAACTGTTTTAATCATATTCTTCTAATATTTAATTAGGGCATGCTTTAGGTATAACTTATCTATTAATATTGTGCGTTATCAAATCGTGTCTATTAATATTTACAAACAAGACGAAAAGTCGATCTAATGGACATGATTAATTATTGAATTTTAAATTAATGGTTGGATTGAGGATATCTAATATAATATATCAAATTTCATATCTCATGCTTGTATCAGTACTATAGTATGTAGGAATTGGATAATTTAATTTAATATCTCATAAGAAGCATGTTTTAAATTAAAAACATTAACGGATTATAATCTAACACTAAAATTAGCAGTTTTGTAAATTATTTACATTCCAAGTTCTCCTATCCTATAGGGTTAGGGTTAGTTAATATATTTGTCCTAACGGGTATGGTGCAACAGGATCCGGCCCAGACCCTACAAAAAGGGCTTGTTTTGGATGTCATTTATAAATACAGAAACACTGGTGCAATGGTGCTTACGTAATTAATGAAAAATCGAAAACAGTCAAAATCTTATCTATTGATTGACTATTATTTTATTCATAATTTCTCAATTTTCTTTTCTTAATTTTTGTTAAATAATTTCACAATTTCCAATTCCCTCTAAAAAAAAAATACAGTAAAAAGAAGAAGAAAAATCAATATCTCGACGTCAAAAAAAACAACACGTAATCTAATGAGCTGTCATGATCATCTCTGGAACGTGTCCTTCTTTCTGCCTCAAATTTAACGTCTCTGTAATGACAGCAAGATAAAATAATGTTTCTTCCCAATTCTCATGCAAAAACCCTAATTTTTGTAAAGGCGTTTCTCATAAAAGAAATTAGCCCAAATAAAATAGATAGATTTTAGATTTTAAGGTCCATTTCTCATTTTCTCCTCCTTCTCCTCTCTTCATCGGAGATGGAGCAGTTCATGGTGGATGGAATCTGTTCCGACATGTCTCAACCAAGAAAGCAACAACAACATGATATAAACCAACCATTTCCTTACCAATATCAACATCATCTTCATCAACATCAACAGCAGCAGCAACAACAGCAGCAACAATATTATCACCATCATCATCATCATTTGATCCATCCATACCCGCTGCATCATCTTCCTCACTTTCAGCAAGAAGAAGATTTTTCGACTCCAACTCCCCCACCGGAACAACAACTTGTTCACCAGCAAATGTTTGTTCCACTTCCTGCAGTTCATGACTTTCACTACCACCACCACCCAATTCCCATCACTCATCAGTTGTTCCAGCAGACACACCAGTTCCATCTCTTCCACCAAGAGCAGCAGAGAAGACAGCAAAATACCCATCAGCTGGATCTGCACATAGACCCACAAACTTCTCCAGAAAAATCCACTTCTCCACCTAGAATCGGTGTCGGAAATAGTGGTGGTGGCGGCGGAATTCCTGCATTTCTCGCCCCGTCGATGAATTTCAGTCTGTCTGTAAACGAGAAGAGTACTGGTGCTGGATGTAATAATGACGACGCCATTCTGCAGCAAAGTGATGAGGTTGACGGATCCGACAGTCATTGGCCTCATCCTCCGACGTCTTCTAGAGAA
This sequence comes from Zostera marina, assembly GCA_001185155.1. Taxonomy (NCBI): domain Eukaryota; kingdom Viridiplantae; phylum Streptophyta; class Magnoliopsida; order Alismatales; family Zosteraceae; genus Zostera; species Zostera marina. The sequence goes on from LFYR01001945.1 coordinate 409,612, forward strand.
GATAATCATGTCGCAATTAAAGAACCATTCTGGTACATACATATATATTAAGCAAATAGATCCTCATTTGTATATATGTTTCTTTAGGGAATTAATTTAGCAGTTCAGATCTCACTGTGCATATGTATACTATCTTCGATCGATCTGGTACAGGAGACCACTGGATTTGGACACGGATTACAAGGAGAAGAACCTCCACCATCACCGGCAAACTGAGATGGAAGAAGATGGCAAAACTACAAGCTACCATGAAGAACGCACGGAGGAAGCCGGTAGCAATTACAAGCTTTTCAGCGAGCTCGAAGCCATCTGCAAGACAACAGGATCCAGCTCCGCACTCACGGGGGAAAACCCTCCACCACCCACATTAGCGCCGGGATTAATTAGTCCAGTCGAAGACATCAGACCCGAAGACGGCGGAGACGACATCGACCACCATCTTTCTTCTTCTTCGAGGGAATTAAAAGGGAGGAGGAGGAGGAAAAAGAGGAAGAGGAGGAAGAAGAGGAGAATAAAGGAACAGTTGAATTCGATCGTTATCTTCTTCGAAACATTAGTCAAAGAGCTTGTGGATCGGCAAGAGATTCTGCATGGGAAGTTTTTTGAGGTACTGGAGAAGCGAGATTCGGAGAGGATGGCGATGGAGTCGATGTGGAGGGAAGAAGAAGCTCGTAATTCAACCAGAGAGGCCAAGGCCAAAGAGCAGGAGCATGCGATGGCGGCTGCAAGAGAGGGTGCTATCTTGTCCTTCCTTGAGAAGATTAGCCGAGAAAACTTCATTAATGAAAATAACAACATCAACAACGAAGAAGAAGAAGAAGAAAACGAATCCGATGACGATGATGACAACAACAACAACAACCACGAAGACGATGGGAAGTAGCAACGGCAGCAGCAGGAATATTAGATTGAAGGTTAGTAGGTGAATAAAAATAAACCCATTAATTAATTAGTAATTCAGTAAGCATTCTAAATTTCTAATCTGTTGTTATGATTTGAAACAATCCAATCAATCTATTGTTTGTTTCCCGGAATCAAAACAAACCCATATAATTACCCAAATCATTCGGGATTAATCAGGAATGATTTATTTTTCTATCTTTTCAACGTTCTTGTCAGTTCCCATCAACAGCAACCTACCCAATGCAACTGTCAACCTTTCTTTGCATCAATAATTGCCATTGCTTCCATATATATCGATCTCCTCATTCATGGAGCTAGATGGATCTTTTGCACCATTCAACGCCTCCTCGATCGCCAGTTTCTTCCGTCAGAGATCGTAGATAACACCAACAACCAGAGATCGAGGTAGAAGGTGAGCATTTATGTTGCCCTCTTTAGACAGTTAAGTTATAAAGTCTAGATATTGATAGATCCACTGAGAGAGAAATGTAATATCTCAGATGAAATTGGTCTATTTTTTTAAATCTCAAGACAAAGATGGCTAGCTGGATGAAGAATTCAAAATCCATGGCTGGCTGCTTTGCTGGGCAGAGAGAGTGGGAATTGATGTGAGATGCTGGGAAGGTGGTGTTGTTGTTGTTGAAGACGCCAAATCTGCAGCATTTACTGGCAAACAGTGATAGCACTGTATGAGAAACAGTATCAGTGATTAGTATCTATCCATGGTCCCATTCATGTCAATTCCTTTTAATTCAGCTTCAAACACATCTCTTTCCTCTTCTGTAGTATTCTGTACGTGTGTTTTATGGAAAATTAATCTCAATTGTTTAATTTCCTAAGAAGAAAATTCCGGTCAAAACACACATTATATACTTCAAAGAGAGAAAAAGAGATCAATGCCACTGCAATGGTAGGTACCTGCAGCCACATTGAGGTCACAACCAGGCACCAGCCCTTGCATGCAGTGTACACAGATTCTGTTCTTGCTAAGAATACAGACCCATGGGTCATGTTCATTAAGATTTTAGTAGTTAGAAATGATTATTCATTTGCAACTAAGTTAATAGGTTAGTGATATACATTCAATTGTAATTCTTTTGAAACAACATACAGAATTACAATTGTATGTTAGAGCAAAAACTCTAAAAATGAAATGATTCATCAAAAAATCAAAAAGCACAAACCAAATTCTTGAAAAAGGTTCAAGACAATCCTGAACCTTAGGCTATCACAATCTGATTTTGAGAGTCTTGACTCTTTCAGCTTCATGCAAAGGTTAATAAGTGCGGGTCATGATGGGATAATTATTTTGTTTCCTGGCCACCAACTTCTTGGTTTGCATTAATGGGAGTAAATACATCAATTTTAAAGAAAGATCCATAACATAAGCCTCTGAATGAGGAAGAAAGTTAATTGCAATTCATTGAAAAAATAGTTGTAACTTGTAACAGAATGATGACTGCACCAGTATATAAAAGGGGGTTCAATTCATCAACAGAAATTAAAAAAAAAAAATCTAGCTACAATAATTTATGTTTATCATGTATAGTTAAAGTAATCCAAACAAAAGAAAGTTAAAGAATAAGTGTTTATCTTACAGAATTTAATTGTAATGAGTTTATCGTAAATTTGTGAGTTACCTTACCCCATTGTACCACAGACGGCAGCATCTCTAGAATGAGATTAGGTCATGGAATGGAAGTTAAAATTAACTAAATGAAAATGAGATGGAAAAAAAGATGGGAAATTGTGTAAATTTAAATAATACCCAGTATCAGAATAACTTCGCGACTTGATCTTTCTTGGTATAGCACCACTGCACCACTCTTTGATACTAATCATTGAGTGTAAAATGTAAATAAATTTTCCATTTGCTTAAAGAAAATTCAATCGGGAATCTCTTCAAAGCCAAGCTGTTGTTTGTTCTCTTTCTGGTAGAGATGAAATACCCTGCTCCATACTCCACAGAGCAAGCATTGGACAATCAATAATGAACAAAGGAAACCACATTATGGTTAGATGGCCATCTGATTTATTCTACTTAACCAAATAGAGTGTAATATCATATGAAAGATGTCGTATTTGATTGGCTTAACATGCCACAAGAAGTGTTTCTGCAATCTCTGCACACTGGTATGCATATCAATATACTTTTCAGCAGAAACATTTAACAGTATGTTCTTCAGGTCAGGTATATCTTTCTCTTCAACAATAACAGAAAACTTGGTCCAATCCAACACATCATCAAAAGGAGGAACAAAATTATCAGCTATTATAACTGGAACACATTCGTAGTAGATTGCTTCGACAATTCTTGGGCTATTAACTTCATACCCCATAGGACAGATGCAGAACTTGCTCGTTTTCATGTGTTGGGCATACGATTTCTTGGATGATACCTTCTTTGGAAGAGGACCGTAAATTCTCATGTCATCATCCTTTCCATTCCAGTATTTTAAAAGAAGGGGTCTGACTCGACCATGCATATGTCCAGCATAAAATGATAGAATAGTTCTCTGGGAAACAGGATTCCCTCCGAGACCTCTTAGAGGTCTTCTAGGTACTGAAATGATGGTTTCCGGAAGGGAAACGTCCCTTCCACGGATAAATACTCCATCAGAGGTATCAGCATTGCATACAGCTTTTATCGTATTCCTGAATAATTCATCATGTTCCTTGGTTGTATAAGGTGCCTGAACAAACAAGGAAACAAATAAATCCATAAATTAAAATACTATTAGAAATTTAAATTTAATGGTTGCTTACCCAGTCATGACAAGCCACTAAAAAATGATCTGAGCCATGAGTTCGATTCCAAAATGGATACCTAGAAGCAATTGAATTTACATAATTCTTGAGAAAAAGTGACAAATCTCGCTTATTCTTCGAATCAGGCACATAAAGAGTAAGTTCTAAATTACGGGAACTATAAGGAAGATAAAACAAGTGTGCTTTTTTGGGATCTTTCACAACAAAGTGCCTGTTCCTTTCCATCGACCTCATAAACCATCCCTCTGAAGCGTAGATTCCTTTTATAGGTGGCTTATGAAAGATTGGTTTTGCCCCATCTTTGTAAACATAAACTTTAAGTGTTTTTTCCATCAATTCATAGCTCCTGAAATTTGAGAGTCTGAAATTTAACTGATATACAAAGAAAACCCATAGCTTTTTTTCATAATGGTAAGTAAATAGATTGATATAAAAACGTTTAATGATAGAGATTATAGTTAGAGAGTTGATGACAGATTCTTGCTAAAATCCACAGTTTATTAATTAAGATGTCTAAATGCATAAGAAGAATTAACCTTTTGAAAAGCGATACATTCCGAAACACTGGTGCATAGAGATCAGGATCATCCAGAAGTCCTTCATAAGGAATATGGTCGATTTTTATCTTTGCATTAACAAGATCTTGATCAGTAGACATTAATGATGTTGATTCTTCCCTCTTTCTCTGTAATAAATTACTAAGAAGATGAAACATAATTTAAGCATCAGACACATTGCTAATTAACTGAGAGAAATTAAACCTGTAACTCAGGAAAAGAAACAACACTTGTATCTGTGGATTCCACCATCTTGGTATAACTGTTCACAGACGGGAGATCCTCAATAGGGAAAGAAACATGAGAATCGTTTGCGATTGAAGTATAGAATGGTGTTTGAAGAACCTGCACACAAAAAACAAATGATAAAAGGCTCCAAGAGAAACATCTGAGCATGCAATTAGAAGATGATGGGAAAAAAATTACCTTTGGTTTTGCCCCCATTTCATTAACAGTGTCGTTGGTTATCGGAAAAGGCGTGGCTTCTGAAGGAATGATAGATTTCTCTAGATAGACATCGGCTACTGGTGAGGAGTTGAATTGGAAGGCAGAGACGTCGGGTGTCGAAAATGGTTGGATCGGGGTAGAAGTAGGAGGATGGGGGAAGTGATGAATAGGGTAAGTAATGGTGTAGAAAAGCATCAGAGTGATGGCGCCAGTGGCTATTAGAGTGATAATCCTCCATTCCATCATTTTGTAAATACTTCTCCGCTGGTGGTAACACAACCGCACCATCTGCAATCGATAAAAACGACAACACCCAGTAAGAATTTTGAAGACACCGGTGATCGTAATCGTTGAGGCGTCCCAATTTCTGGACACTCCTCGCCCAACTCGTCGGAGTTCCTGTTGCTTGTGAATTGTGAGATGATAATTCCGTGATCATTTGCGATGTTTGTTGAATTCATGTGACGATGACATGATGTCAACTCTTGGATGATATTCGCGTCGCTGGTAAGCACATGGTGTGTTTGTTTAAGCATAGTTATTTCTGTCTTATGCAAAAAGTTCACAGTTCACACGGTTTTAACTCAAATAGTCAAATTACAGAGAGACTTTGACTTTTTCAAAATGGAGAGAATTCGAAAAATGGTAAAAGAATCGAAAACATTCTAAACTCATGCATCCAGAATCTGTATTTGTCGAGTAACAATCAATAAGAAGAAGACAACAAGTGAAATAAGAATTAACTGAGGCAATGCCTTTTTGATGATCTAAATATTAAAAGAGGTTCAAACTCATAAATTATATTACTTATATATGTATCATACAAAGGATTAACATGATTGATTGCCAAAATAAATTGTATAGTCAAATAAACAGCAACAACTGATCAACAATGTGTTCAATCATCTGTTAATTAAACAAACTAACAAAACTAAGAATAAATTCACAGGCTGAGGGAGGAGGAAGAGATATTGTACCATTTTATTAAACCACACACTAAGCAGTAGCGAGGAGGAAGATGTGTGTGTGTGTGTGAAAGAAAGAGAGTCGTCTCCGACTTCCTGACTATACAGGTCTTATTTCCAAATTAGCATGATTCTCTTCAGTATTGGGTACACTCTCCCCTACTTCATCTCTGTTCATGTCTTGCACAGAAGGTGCATTCACAACGGTCATTGGCATAATCATGTTGTCAGATAAGCGCCCCTTCATTTCTCGGTGCTCTTGACACAATGCACACCAGTGCAAACAGCAATGGACCATGCAAGGATCGCATGGAGAGTCCTGCAAATGGAGTATGAGTCGCATGAGCTTAAGTTAAATATCTCTCAAAATTTATGATACAGAAATTCACAACCGTGACATCATATTAAAGATAGTAAATGCATCTTAAGCTTATGAGTCATGGCACAATAATCTATCTCATCCACACACCACACCATTGACTATGGCATGGATGACTTCAATTATTCAAACTTCTCATTTTAAGCTAGGCAAATAACCTCAGTGAAACTTGGATCACATGACAAGCAAGAAATATTTTAAATATAAGGAAATAAAGAATATAATGAAGAGAGAAATAAAACACCTTAAGATGATATTTCTTCTGAAGGGACTGTCTAAAAAGTCCAGTGTAGATCCCACACATCCACCAACCAAACATCAAGCCCTCTCCAATCAAAAATGATGTTTTTGGGTCAATTCCGTGAAATATTGCAGTCAGAGCTGCTAATGCAATGCCACCTTCAACACAGACAGCATGACAAAGACATGGTTGATTCCAAGGAATGTCATCTCTCATGTTCTCAACATTTCGTCCGAAAAGCACACATGGACAAAACAGTCCTGTCCAACCTATGAGTAATGGAGACAAAGTCAAAATATTAAAAAAATCAAGGATCTACGCAAGAGATGAATGGTCCATTTGTCCTACACTTCATTCTTGCCGTTGGGGATAGGATAGTATCCTTAATGCAAGGGTAAAAATTTACTTTTAATCTATTCATTTCCATACTATATCAAGACACCCTACTTTTACATGAGAATTGCGTGAGCTTAGGTTATATTGGATTTAAGCGTCAAGTTTAATACAATTTTTTTTTATCAAAATCCAATGTGCCACATTTTGTATCAAGACACCCTACTTTTACATGAGAATTGCGTGAGCTTAGGTTATATTGGATTTAAGTGTCAAGTTTAATACAATTTTTTTTATCTAAATCCAATGTGCCACATTTTGTATTTCATCAACCACTAGTGAACTATGAAACTGGCTTTCTTACAAGACCAATTACAGTAAGTAGTACATTAGAATTTACATATAAAGCCATTTAGTGTATTAAATTCAGAATAGTTTAGACTTTAAACTTCAAAGAAAATTTCAAAGCTTCATTTCTTAGGACCCTAAGAATGTACACTAAAATATAGATTTGATTCACCAACATTGTACCCTTTATCTATCTTCAGAAAAATCTTGAGTAAATACAAACACATATTTGTATGAACATGAACAAGTAAAACAATGTCAGAATACACAAATTCCATGGATGAAATCATGAAAATTTGAGTTTTGAAACAAAAGATAAACAAACCATATACCTCTTCAAAATTAAATCAGCTAAAGTTTCCAAAATTATATAATTTAGATTCAGATAACAGAGTGCAATTTAGTTTCCAATTGGGGTGTCACTCTGGTTGGATTGGTTGCAAAGCTCTATGTGGGAGTTCTACCATGCACTTCAAAAATGCAAGAATGAAACACATGAACACATGGTAAGCATCAAGATAGACTGACTGCAAGTAACTAATATCCAAAAGAAATGATGCAAAAACCAGTAAACCGCCTTTGCCTAAAGATAATAAATATATTTTAAAATTCAAACTTACATTGCTGAATGACTTATGAACAAGATTTTCAGAAAATATCATTTTTAAATAGAAGAAAATTACCCTTGATTTTTAGATTTTGGTTCTAGATTTTCAAAAAAGGAATAGGATAGAAAAAAGTTTACCAAAGTTTTAAAATCCAGATATCCAAACTCTTGAAAATAAAATGTAAAAAAGCATTATAATTAGATAGAAGAGTGGGAGAATATTTAGAAGTGAATTAGCAGAAAGGATCTTACAACTATCAGGATCTTCAGAGCAACCAAAAATTCCAGTTGTCCAAGGCTCATTAGAAGGTGGCGAATAGCTCTCCGGAAGTGGTTGCCCACATTCATTACATCGATGAACATCCAACTATATATCATACAAAAAACGATAATAACAATCAAAGTAAAAAAAAAAAATCCATCCATCGATTACATCTCTAAGAAAGAAAGAAATTGGTTTTATGTTTTCACCAATCGGACCAAAACGGATCCCAAATATATAGTTTTTATGTTTTCACGAATAAAATCACCGTCCAAACGAAGATCTAAAAATTCACATAACAAATTGTAATGAACTTTAACACAACCTGAGGAACTTCGACTGGCTGGTTAAGTTCTCCTGGTCTAATATCTTCCATCGGTGCATTCTGCGTCTTTGACAGTTTGACATATCGAGATCCTTCACCGTCTGCCATCATCGATGCGAACCCTCCCAACTCACAAAAACAAACGAGGATAACGAAATCGATCGATCGATCGGAAATCGGAATGATACAGTAGATAGTGTGAGGAAAATCAGGTAACGAAGAACGGGGATCTGGATTTGAGATGATCGCACTTCTGGTTCTAAAGTCGCGTCTGACGACCTGCTTTGATGGTTTTACCAATTTTTTATTATTTTAGTTTCATTCCACCAATGGGTTAATTCTGATTCAGCCCAAGACAACTGGTAAAGCCCATAATAATTTTTAACACTATCGTTAAACGAGCCGAGTCGAACTTTTGCTTATAGAGTCAGGCTCGGGCTTGGTTCGTTAAGGAGTTATCCAGGTTCGAGCTCGGCTCGTTTTAAGAATTGTCAGGCTCGGGTTCGAAACTCGCGAGTCTGAGAATGTCCAAGCTCGAGCTCGCTTCGTTAAGCTTAACGAGTTTGAGCTTTAGGCTCGGGCTCAGCTCGTTGAGCTCACGAGCCCGAGCTTAACGAGCCGAGCTTTACTTGACGCCCTAGATAAGGGTGGCAATAACAACACGACACTTTTATAATAGTGTTGGGTTAGTGTCTAAAGTTTTGACACGATTAATGATAGTGTCTGTTTAATATTGTCTCTAAAAACACGACTCGATTAAACGTGATAACACGAAAATATATTATTATTAATTAACTATGTTTATCTTTTATATAATAAAGATAAAATAATAACTATGTAATATGGTAAAATAATAAAATGTATAATTATTATCATTAAAATAATAGTTTCTGGTGTCGACACTATTATCATTAAAATAATAGTTTCTGGTGTCGACACGAATTTCATATTATTATTTTTTAAATGTGATGTCAAAATTTCATATTATTATTTTTTAAATGTGATGTCAAAATTTCATAGACATTTTTACTCTTTGAAATTAACTTCCATAAAATTTCTTCTAAAGTAATAATCAGATCTAAATATCTAATTGACCATTAACATTTAACAATAACGTGAGTTTAAATAATAAATTAATAATGTACAAAAACTACTTGAAGAAACTGCTGATTCATTCTGTATTTCAGACTTGTTTCACTGTTAACTAACGCCAAAAAAAAAACTTTGGACTTTTTCTCGGATTTGGAGTTATCATCATCAACCACAGCATGTTATAATTCACAGCTATCAATATGCTCTGGTTTGAGATTTCAAATCCTTTCATTTTAATCAGCCGAAATATCTTCTTCTCAAGAGACTCCCCTTCAGATCATCAGATGTAGTGCCTCTTATATCTGTTCAATAAGTTATATTCCTTCACAAGAATGTTTCCAATTCCTTCGTAATATGGCGGTCTATTGCTAAAATATTGCTGCTCAAGAGTCATACTACTACCATTGTGTTTCTGACAGATACATGAATAAGGAAATTCATGAAAATCACCTCTTCCTATCTTCATCTCCTCAGGTTCTCCCATGAAATCTCTCTGACAAGACTTGACCTTTCTGGCAAATGTCACCCAATCCATATTAGTCTGCTGAGCCTTGAACAAAGAACTCAGTTTCTTAGCATTTGGACGAATGGTCCTTTTGTGCCCCATATACCTCCTGCAGTTTAGTAATAAATAAATAAACACCATGTATTTCAAATGAACAATCAATAACATGCAGTGTCATGCTGATTACCTGCGGCCTGCAAGAATTTTAGCCATGTTTCCATTGTTATTTGTGACAAATACATCACTTTCGTCACAGACAATATAGTCAAGAGAAGCAAGACGAGAAGAAAATGGCAGAAAGGGTTCCAGCTCTCTATCCAAAAGCATGTCCTTGGTGTAGATATTTGGAAACAGGTCTTTAAGAGGCCGAAGAGTTTTTTCACCGCCATATATTTCTCCAGATGCAATATAGAGATAAGAATCGTTTCGATAACCAAGTGCTTTAAGCATCAATCCGACTTCAAATGGACTCAGGGGACATTTCCCTCGACTGCGCTCTCCCTCAGCATTCATATCCTGCATGAGATTAATATTGAATCAGATTATCGGTTTCTTTGTTTAAAAAATGATGGCGTGCATACTTTGTCAAACATTTAAAAAATTAGGTTGAGAGATAAAAAATTATCGAGAAGAACTCTCACAGGTAGTGTTTCCCAGCGTTTCCTGATTTTGCTTAATTCATCAATCTCTTTTTCGCCTCCACCATAATAACAACCAGAAAATGCCAGCATATCAGGTTCAAATCTGTTGATCAATTCAAATAAAACTCATAATATATGACTAAGAAACTAACATAAAATCTTCAAGTTCGAGTTACAACAATTATGAATGAGAATAGCTATTCAACCCAGAATTCTTAGAATTAGCCAGGAGATCTTTGATAAAGCCTATCATGCAAACGATCTGTTGAGACTCCAAAAGAAGCTGAAGGAGATGAAGATGATACATAAGGAGTCAGTGAATGCCAAATGGAACTCTGCCCAGCTAGTTACGGTGGAAAAGGAAACCCTCGGGCCACGACAGAGCCACTGTCTTTTTACATTCCACCTCTCCATGGCTACCTTACAGAAACATGTAATTAAGCTACTGGCTGACCTAGTGACCTAAGAAGGAAATTGTATATGGAAAAAGCTGATGTGTGGCCCAAATACCAGATTCATTGGCCTTAGTTAATAGAGTGGGTTTACATGACTCAAAAGGATCAACTAACTCGACTCCAAGACAACATACTGACATCCCAAGTTCAATTGGAAGGGAAATGTATTAGTTACTTCGGGCAAATATATAAGGCATTACCAATAAACACTTGGGAGGCAATCCTCTCTTGAGGAAGCAATGAACGGCTCATTAATGCAGTTGAAAGAGTTATATGAGAGAAATGACGATGAGCTTGCTCATCAGTCTATCCTACACACCTGAATTCTATAGAAAGAACGGATGTATAGCTCTGGGGATATCCTCTATACTACATTGACAGACCAACCTCCTGAGGCAGGGTATTTAGTTAATTTACTACTGAATGATCGTCTCTCTTAAATTTGAATCTAGGCTCAGTCTAGTCCATTACTCCATTTATATCAATGGATACCCAAAAAAATTTATCAATGTAAGAAGCAGGAAGGAAACCATCTTCAAAAAGCAAATGCAATTAATAAATTAATCTAGACAATAAGATGAGGTAACTGAACTGTATCATTTTGGATTGGTACTTTCATCTGGATTAGCAATGTCCTAGATAAACCATTTTCAGATAATCTGTATTCACAGATTCACAAAACAGATTTTTGATGATTATGGCAATCAAAGTTTTTTAGTAGTGGTCTCTTTAGACTAGGAGTTTAGGGTCTTATTTTATCATTTATATTGCAAATTTACAGTATATTAGGATTTTTTTTACATTTCGAAACTTGAAGTATACCTAAGATGAACTGCAATAAAACGAGGTGACAACGCTCTCATTCTCCTCACTAACTTTTGACCAACATTTTGCATAGACTTTGGAAATTGTAATGCATGATAGTTCACACGACAGCGTAATTTCTGTAATTCTTCATCAAGGTTATTTGCAAGGCGATAATCAAATTTTGTTAACTGAAGAGCCTGCATGTTTATATTTAGTGAAAAAAATTAAGAGGAGGTAAATGAATGGACAACTAAGTGATGTTTTCATGTTTGAATAAAGATAAGAGCATAACTACAACAATCCAAGTTACTCAAAGTAATTTGATGATCATAAGATAACTGATGGATAAACTGCAAAGTATGAACAATTGATAATAACCCAATGCATTTACGAAGTACAAAATACAAATGTTATCAAAACTTACACGTCGCCTCAAAAGTATTGGCAGGACTTGTTCGAGATAGAATTCAGGGGTTGATTTTCTCGGAACACGCATGGTGTATGGAGGTTTCTCCATTGATCTTATAACCTTGTCGGGTATTCTTTTGACAACCGTTATATCTTTTGATAGACTAGAAATGAACCAGTCAACGTCAAAGATATTCTTGAAGTCGCTGCATATAAAAGTTACTTATTTAAATAAAAATGAAACCATAATCAGGTATCGGATTTTAAATCCACACATGGTGAGATACGTTCTTCTTAAAATATCATCAATATTGCAAACAAATAAAAATAGATATTTAGAATGATGGCTTTATAGTTATTGACCTTTCATCTTTCCAAAAAGAGCGATGATCTAGTTCTGGTATTATAAGTGTTGCATTTAAAATCCGTGCAACAACAACTGCATCAGTAATCTGTCTCAAAAGTAGAGTCGACAAAAATAAGATTAATTGAATTACAGTTTTACAACATATTTGCCAGCATAAACATCAGCAATACTGCAATTGAGCATAGAAAATACTGATGTACTTCACTTACTCCTATTCTTTGTTGGTTTAATCCTCCACTTGTAGCAATCAACAGATACCCATTAGATTTGCTTTCACTCACCGCGGCTGAGATTACAAAGATACAAAACAAATAAATATTACCGAGTAGCATTCCTGCATTGACAAGGTATTTTATAAAATAACCTAGTCTTCTTTAGACATAAGGGGGCGATTGACGAAATTAAAAATAAAAAATTCAAATGATGGGTTTTAGTTAAATTAAGTAAGTGAATCAAAATTTGGAAAGATGAGCACAGACAGACATATAGCCATCATACATCTTAAATGAGGTCTTCTCTTACTACATCCATGGTAGTATTTTGAAGTTTCGGAGTTCCATATGTTGATTTCTCCTCGCCGCCGAACATCATCCTTCATCCAACCCTATCAAATTAAATGACCGAGCAGCATGCATTACTAACATAGAAATAATAGACATGGAGAAAATAATTCGAACAGTAGCATTCCGTGTAAATTTTCAAAACAGTATGAACCCCAAAAAAAATCAGGGATTTAATTAAAATAACAAAAAACGAGAAGATCTACCGATCTGAGCTTCCATGGTCTCCTGACTTGCGAGTACCACTCGATGTCAGACACAACATGTCCAGTGAAGAGAGAGACCAGTCCCAGAATAAAAAGCATTAACCCGAGAAAGAAAAACCTCGTCGCCGTCTTCTTCCGACGAAAGACGCATCTCCATCCCAGAACATTCTGTAATGGAATGACGGACAAAAACCATTTCAGCTTCCCCACCATTCTCAATGTCACGGCGATTCCTTAGAGCAATCTGATCTAACCAGTTGGGAGCAGCGAAATGGGAATCTAAAGATGGTGCATTTATGATGGTGTTGGTAGTTAATGGTGAATTGGTGATGATCGACGCTTCTTCTGCATTTGTTCTGTTCTAGGTTTATTTTAAATATTATTTTAATAGGAGGGTAAATATATCGATAAACACCTGTAAATCTGTAATATATTAAAACAATACATATGTCAGTGAAAAGTCGAAGATTGTCGGATTGATTTGAAAATAAAGTTATTCAAAGATGGTAAAATGTAAACACATAAAAATCAAACTGATATTTTTTCCAGGACCGACTGATGACGTCAATGTTAAGAAACGTCGACCAAACGTTATGCCTGTTTGGGTCAATGATTGTCGGTTGACGTGGAATTAACGTTATTTATCATCTTTTGAGAATTTTATGAAAATTCTCCAATAAAATTATTCAAATTCGCAAATCATCCATTATTCACAAAATCACAGATAGAGTCATTTAACCTTATATTAAAATACATAAAATATCAGGTAAAGTACCACCGTACCATCTGACCGACCAACCGTCGAACGACACCGTATATTGATAGACACCTTGATCACAGTTTAAGCTCAATGATAAAATCGAGTTAACATGATATATAATGGAGGGTGCTTTAAATCTGAAAGTTTTCACTCCAGATATCCAAAGCAAATCGCAACAGTATCAATCTCTGATATCGAGTCTTAGCACTTGCTGGAAATTCGATGTTAATTGTTTCAAAATAGAGCTCGATCCGGCAGTTCGCAGTTGAAAGATTTCCGATCAGATGGAGATGTAATTTAACTAAAAAATAACAGGGACTACTAATTAATTATTCCAATCACAATCTGGTTCAACCATCTAAGTCTGAGTCAATTTGTTAATCGCTCATCCAAGCAGGCTTCCGGCCGATCCGGCTTAGTTTGAGAGAGTTATGAGGACCAGTTCAGCGCTCCCCAACGATCTTGAGTCGTTGTCGTTAATCTCTTCTTCAATATCGCCTGAACCCTCATCTCCGGCGCTCAGAACATTGTCTCCTCCGACCGCGTTGTCTCCCCCTTCTTTAGTGTCGTCTCCGGCGATAGCAGCGATTGCTTGGATTCATATTCCAGCAGTACCACATCAGATATATTTTATTATGACCGTTGGAGTCATTCTCAATCTCAAAAATGGATAGTTCGGATCATTATAAACATAATTATAAATCAGAAATTGATCTTATATAATATATGAGTATTTATCAGGTGTTTCGAGGTCAAAATGCGTCAAATTAATCTTGTCTATTAAATTAACTTTTCGTCATACATTTGTTAATGTCTTGTGCAGTACATTCTTTTAGTCACTGAATTAAATATTAATGAACACGATTTGATGACGTACGACGACACATTCAAAGTACGGTGCACCTGAAACGCGCTCTGTGATATGTAACAAATTAACATTATTGTATATAATTAGAGGCGAACTTGGGTTCAGGTCTAATATAATTTGTGGTCGAGGGTTTAGGTCTGAATTTATGTTTTTTAATCTAAAATTGTGTTTGTGATCATTCAAATTTTTTTGATAGCTTGTAAAAAATGAAAATTTTAAAGGATTTTCAGTCTATTGAAAAATTAATGAAGCATTTTTATAAATAAATAATTTGTTTCTACATAAATAATTATATATGTTTAAAAAATTCATAAAAAAGTTGTCTTATCGTGTTTGTAACGTGTGCACGACTGGTCATGGAGGATCATTGAAAATCACACTTCCAAGTTCCAACCATCCAAACATTTAACGTGATCTTAGTCGTATTTAAAATAATAGATGTTTAAATTATACAAAAAAAATTAGTTTAACTGATCACATTTGGGCTTACCCGATCGGGTTAGGGTTTCGTTAATTTTTATTTTTTTCTTCTAGTGCAGTACATGTGTCAAGTGTAACGTCTCCTCTCTCGTTTTAGAAGGTTAGTATTCATATACCTTTCGGGTCAGGTGTGGTATGCAAACACTACTCAGAACGTACTTTTGAGATCCTCGAACGTTTGTGTGTTGTGGGGGATAGGCATCGATACCATCTTATGACGTCTCCCAATAGGGTCCTTCGGAACATTCAACACCAGATGTCTTTTCGTGACGTCATATCCTCCATTCCGGACCGGAAGGAGTAAAGATAGTCCTCTAGGAGTCTGAGTCCGTGGTTCCATTGTACGATCAATGTTAGTTGGGGTGCCTTCCAAGTTTCACCCTGTATGGTAATTCTTGAGTGTGAGGTGGGACGCCAGGGCTTCGTCTAGGAATGGGAGTCCGTGGTGTTTGCTACCTCCTTTCATTTTCGCCGATCCTAAGGGAAAACACTCCCCCCACTCGTGTTAACTGTCATCGGAAAATTACGTGATCGAGATGTTTCACGTCTAGTTCACCATTGATATATAGTGTATATATATAGACGGAAATGGACTTACAATATCGAATTAGGGTTTTGTTAATCTCTCTCTAGTGTAGTTAGTACATGTGTCAAGTGTAACATCTCCTCTTTCGTTTTAGGAGTACATTATTCGTCGTATATGTGTTAATGTTTTTTGTAGTATATTATTTTAACTATTGAATTTAATATTAATGAACACGATTTGATAACGTACAATGACGTATTCAGAACACCGTGTACAAATTATAAAATCATAAATCATCCGTCTAAATTATTTTAGTGGATAAGTTGCTTCTAAATTATTTAAAAAAGGTTACTTTTTTTGAGTTTTTCTTATAATAAAATCTTGAAAGGCTAAGACCAAAGTGCGAAGTCTGAATACAAAAATAGAATACCTGAAATATCCCTCAATTATTGACACTGTATATATAGCTTCAATGGGGATGACGAAGAATGACCGACCAACCACCGATCTTAGAGATTACCAGAACAATACGCAAGAGGAAAACCTAAATCGAATCGATAACGTCATCTTCAGTTTGATTTTTTGTTGTTGTTGAGAATCAGTAAGGTATGCATCTCGATTCTAGTTATTTCGTTTTGCTTCTTTTTATTCGATCGTTCGATTCCGTTGCCGTTTTCTGATGAATATCTTGTTGAAATCTGCTGATTTTTCGCCTTTGTTGTCGGTGATCGGATTGATCTGTACACGAGGAGGGTTCGGCATATCATCTATAATTTCTATTAATGTCTTTTTTTTGTTCAGTTGTTTTAGGAAATATGGCCAAGAGCACTTTCAAGCAGGATCATGATTTCGGTTAGGAACACACCGTTGATTTTCTTACTTTCTCTGTTTTTGTATTTCTAATCATCTTTGCCGATCAATCAAAGCTTTGTTTTTTTGGATATTGTGTAGAGAAGAGAAAGGCCGAGGCCAGTAGGATCAGGGAGAAGTATCCTGATAGAATTCCGGTGAGAATTCTTATATTTTATCGACTACTTACTTTATTACCTTGTCCTGATTTTCCACTTAACTTGCTTTGCTTTACAAATTACAACTACATTCATTTATGATTTTGAAGGTGATTGTGGAGAAAGCAGAGAGAAGTGACATACCCAGCATCGACAAAAAGAAGTAAATCTAATTATAAAACATATTCTTGATCACAAACGAATCATATTCTACCTGTGCATTATAATTTATAATCATCACTTGTTCTTGTTATTGACCATGTAATGCTGCTCATTACAGGTACCTTGTTCCTGCTGATCTCACGGTCGGCCAATTCGTGTATGTGATTAGGAAGAGAATTAAACTCAGTGCAGAGAAGGCTATCTTCATTTTCGTTGATAACGCTCTTCCTCCAACTGGTATTGATCCTATATATTGACCAGGTTTCTATCTTGAGTTACATAAATTAAATGCCTTGATGATGATGCAGGTTCAATGTTGTCTACAATATATGATGACAAGAAGGATGAAGATGGATTTCTTTATGTAAATTACAGCGGCGAGAATACTTTTGGATTCCTTGATTTGCAGTAGTTTTGATGAAATAGATTCATTCGCGCTGTGTGCATATATCGTCGTCTGCAATCAACCATCTTAAGGATGTGTTTGGTAGAGTTTTTTGTTTTGTTTTTGTGAATATTGAACCACTGAACTCTTGTTGTGATACAACAGAGTTTTCTCAATTATGGTTTGGTAGACCTTTTAGAAGTGGAAGATTCTGAAAGAATCTAGATTTCTAGAAATCTACATTGTATATTTGTGAATCAAAAGGAATGGTGGGTCTGTCTATTTTACCAACATATCAACAAGGAAAGTCTTTATTATTGCTGTTGCTGTTTTTTTTTTTTACTTTGATTTGAAACACTTGATCAGTAAATACTGTAAATCTCTTTTTTTATTTGAAACACTTTAATTATTAATGTTAGCAACTTAGCATTTTAGATTACCTATAAATTATAACATTCCATCCATCTCTTCAGAAATTATAACATTCCATTCATCTATCTATGTCTTCTTTATACATGATCTTCTTCTTCACCGTCATCGTATCAGTCTGTCCGTACGCCGCCGAAAGCCGGCATCTTCTCCTCGCAGTACAGCCAGTACCCAATAGCAGCGGTGGTCATGGATCATTAGTATTGCTCCAGCATTCTCCGAAGGTGAATCTGTTTCTCTATATAAAAGACCGATCGATTTCATATCTAATCCATTTATTATTTTGTTTGTAAAGGATGTAGGTGTTGATGCAGATTCGAATCGATCGATGGAGTTGGGAAGAAGAAGAAGAAGAAGAGAGCCGGTTCCTGTTATTGACAAAGATTACAACATGCCATCCGTTCATCCTCCTCGTAATAATTAATCGAAATCTTGATGATCAAAGTAATTAATCAGTACGTTCTTAATCTGCAATTCTGCATCAATAATGCATGAATTTCCTGTGTAGTAGCAGTATAAGTAGCAAGTGTCGGAATTGAAAATTATAATCAAACCAGGTTGATCTAGTGATCTTCTTTGAATTCTTGTCTGTTCTTGTTGGAAAACATTCGCCGCATTTCAAGGGAGAGTGGGGCTAAACGATGGGAGACAACTGATCTAATGTTTAAAAAAAAAAATGTTCCCTCCAATAAGAAACACATCCATGAATAAAATCAAATTCTATTCATTAGCATTGGTTACAATGAATTATGTTGGGAGATATTTGATATAAGACAAATAACATAAATCGAACCTAAATTAAACCCTAGTGGTTTACCCCACATCTTTTGCATTGTTCTAATCTATTGATCACAACCTTTGGAGATTGACTCTTAGTTTTTAACACGTTATCGTGCCTACGTAGTGACCCTAAGACAATGGAAGGTGAAAAAATTCTGGTGTATTCTTGACATATTTTCCTCCATAGAAAAAACCTTTTCATCATCTTTCAGTTTACCACTCGTAAGTGACTTGTTATACGTTTATTCATTTTAGAAGGAGTTCAATTTAGAAATCGAACCCCTATAATTTGGTATGGTAATTCATGTAACAGTGTAACACGACACTATTAATTTTTTCATCGACACGAACACGATCCATGTCAAAAAAATTGACACTGACATTGAAAAAAAATGATCCTAACCCAAAAAAATTGACAAATTGTTATTTTATTATTTTAATGATAATAATTATCTAAAGTAACACATTATTATTTTACCGTATTACATAGTTTTTATTTTACCCTTATTGTTTTATAGGTATATGAATATAATATTTTATATAGAATTTATGAGGTTTTATATAAAAATATTATTTTAATCTTATTATATAAACGATAAACATAGTTAATTAATAATAGTATATTTTCGTGTCATATAATCGTGTCGTGTTGTGTCAAATTACGTTTCGTGTAATCGTGTTTTTTGAAGTAAATACTAAATCAACACTATTATTAATCGTGTCAAAACATTAAACACTAACATGACACTATTATGGACGTATCGTATTTTGTTTACGAATCATGTTTGTTATTTACACTCTTAAACTAATTTTGCGTGTAATTTAATTAGATATCCGTTAATCTTTCTTCCTTTGTTGTCAATTTTTTGAATATTTTTGATATCTATTTAAATTGATTACTCGAAATATGTGTAATTTAAAATATTGGATGAAAATCTAATAGTGAGATTTAGTTTTTGAATCTTAGTTAAATGTGTATTGATGGTGAAATTAAACCCTATGGACTATTGTACGGCGCTGTGATTTCCTATGTGCATGCATGGTTTATATTTGGAGCCCTATTTAATTTACACTCATCTTAAATTTTTACAGCGAGAAATGGGGAAAAGCAGCCGTCGTCTCTTGTCATATCATGCTGGCAATGGCATCATCTGAGACCGAGGGAGAGAGACAGATTGAGACATGCAGGTTTATTTTCATGATCATTATAGATTATACAAACTGCTGGACTTCTGGTCTTCTTCTTCTTTCGATTTGAATTTGATAATGAAATATTGAAATATTGAAATCCATCTCTCTCATTAAATACACGCTGTTGTTTCCTCTTCTCGGTTGTTTCTTTAAATGCCACTCGATCTTCTTCCTCCCATTTCACCTCACCGGAGGAGAACTCCTGCGATATCATCACGACGGCTGACTGATATGGTGTGGTAGCTAGTTGTAGCTTCTGAAATTTCAAATCATTTTAAATATAGGATATATATGGTTTCCAATTTGCAGGTGGATCTTGGTGTACCCAAATGGTTACAGGCTTTGCTGAGTGAAGAATTCTTCAGACAATGTGCTGTGCATGAGTCTTCGAGAAAGAACGAGAAGAACATTTTCTGTTTGGATTGTCGTTCAAGTTTCTGTCCTCAGTGTCTCTCCCCTCACTCCTCCCACCGCCTTATCCAGGTCCGTTCATCAACAATCAATTCGATCACCTTTCCCCAAATTACAAAATTATTTCATGTTTTGTTCCAGATCAGACGGTACGTGTACCAAAACGTCATCCGACTTGACGACATCGAGAAATTGATCGACTGTGCTTTCGTTCAAGTATATATTTTCATTCATTCTCCGGTACCGATCATCGTCTTCCTTCTACTGATTTTTTTTGTTATATAATTTTTTCAGTCGTACATAAACAACAGTGCGAAGGTTGTTTTTATAAACGACAGACCACAGACTCGTCCGTTTCGCGTCTCCGGTCATGTCTGTATCACATGTGACCGTCCTCTCCAAGACCCATATCACTTCTGTTCTCTATCCTGCAAGGTACGTACCGACTACCGACACCGACGACTGTATTTCGATATTTGATCGGTTCTCATCATTCATTTGTCAGGTCAACCATTTGGCGAACAGTGAAGAAGGAATCTCGACTTACCTCTACGAGTGCAATTATCTCCCATTGCCTGATATAGATGTCAGTCACTTTACACCGGATTCCGTTCTCGACTCTCCTAATTTCTCCAGTGGTAACAACAGCCCGACGGCTACCGTGTCTCGAGAACCACCACCACCCGGATCAATAGTTATAAAGAAGAAACGACCCAGTTTAATCCAACCTCCAACGTCGACGGTGGACGTCATCGTTCAATCTGATTCACCGGTGATCTCGTTTCCGACCGATCCTATTCCTGTATGTTTTCCGGTGAATATGAAGAGGAGGAAAGGAGCTCCAACTCGATCACCTCTTTACTGAATCAACCAACCAATCAACCAATCAATCGACCAAAAAGAACAAACCGAAACATCTTCTTTGCTGGATTAGATTTTGAATTGATTTCTTTCTTTCTTCCTCCTAATTAATTCTTCATTACCTTTTGCATCAATATCGGGTCTGAATCTAAGAATCTTTCTAATATTCGTAAAAACTGACAAAACGCTATTTTCCTATTTAATGTTTTCTCATCATCATCTAAAATTCAAAACGCTTTCTTTCGATCTTTTTTGTTAATTGCTCTCTGCACTATTTTAAAGCTGTTATCTTCCGTATTTGGACAGTACGTCGATCCTCCAACTTTTTCCTCCATTGTAGATTATCTTTACTCTCCATGCTTCTTGGTTCGTAAACCCTAAATCTTTCTCCCCCAAATATCTGTAATCGGTTTTCCTCATCAATTACATCCCACTCGCCGTGGGCTTTGGCTCTGTCCATCTTAGGGTCCCAAAAAAAAGTTATGTACTTAAGAATAATCATAATATAAGTTTGAAATTTTAATTATTTAATATCCGAAATTCTTATTCCTTTTCAAATTTGGATAATAAAAATAATATCCAAAAATTATCCGGATTTGAATATCTGCAATTAGTTAAAATTTAAATTCGTTTAATAATTAAGGCTATTTGAATAAATATATGATAATATTAGTTAGTAGTAATTAATAATCGTTATTTATAAACTTAATTAACTTATATTATTATTTAAGATTTAAAGATGATTAATTGACTATTAATTAATTAAAATGATTTTATACATTTATAATTTTCTATATATAATATCCGGATTCGGATACCAGTATATTTGAGCCGGA
This sequence comes from Zostera marina, assembly GCA_001185155.1. Classification (NCBI taxonomy): domain Eukaryota; kingdom Viridiplantae; phylum Streptophyta; class Magnoliopsida; order Alismatales; family Zosteraceae; genus Zostera; species Zostera marina. Next base: position 431,485 of record LFYR01001945.1, read on the forward strand.
TCCATCCAATATACATGCCTAAGTGTGTGATTACCTGTGAGCTTGGGTAGAGTAATGGGTTGTGTAACAACTAAGGTGTCAACTAAATCTCGGTTCGATTGACTCGGCTCGTTAAGTTAGGGATCATGAGCCCAACGAGCCGAGCTCGAACCTAAAGTTCAAGCTCGATATATAAGTTCATTAAAAGATTTTTAATAATTAAATAAAATATAGATATTAAAAGTTATAAATATTAATTGGTAAAAACTATTTAATAAATTAAAAGAAAACTTAAATAAAACCTAAATCTTTTTTAAAGTATTCAGATTTTAATTGTTTTTTTCAATTTTTTCAATTTTAAGCTTATCGAGTCGAACCTGAACCGAGCCGAGCCTAAGCTCGAACCTAGACAATTTCTTAACGAGCCAAGTCCAAGTTCGGCCAAACCAGACTCAGCGAGCCCGAGCCCGAGCCCGAGCTTGGACAATTCCTTAATGAGCCGAGCCTAAGTTCGAACCTAAACAATATTCCTGAACGAGCTGAGCCGAGCCTAAGCTCGAGCCTGAACAATTCCTTAACGAGCCGAGCCTAATTTCGAGCCTGGACAATTCCTTAACGAGCCGAGCCTAAGCTCGAGCCTGGACAATTCCTTAACGAGCCGAGCCTAATTTCGAGCCTGGACAATTCCTTAACGAGTCGAGCCTAAGCTCGAGCCTGGACAATTCCTTAACGAGCCGAACCTAAGCTCGAGCCTGGACAATTCCTTAACGAGCCAAGTCCAAGCTCGGCCAAACCAGACTCAACGAGCCCAAGCTTGGACAATTCCTTAACGAACCGAGTCGATCCCCAGTCTATAAGCAAGAGCTCGGCTGGTTTGATACCCTAGTAACAACTGTTGTTGGTAACAAATCGACAGTCATAAGAGAACCTAAATTGAAAAAATCTCACAGAAGAGTCTGAGACATAAGATTGAGAAAAAGAATCTTTTTAGTAACATAAGATTGAGACCTAAATTTTAAAATAGTTAATGAGAGTGTTGATACCATGGACCGAATGAGCGGCCTTCGAGACCCAGACACACGAATGGGCCCGAAGGTGCAGGTGGGCCGACTGGCCCATGAGGCCCAGGATCAATCATGGGATACTATAAATACCTCCCCTAGTCCATCAGGGGAGGGGGTTGACAATGGGGGGAGTAACACTTGTAATAGGTTAGGTCGACGAGCTTGGTCCGGCGAGCTCACCCACCAACAGTGGTGAACCTGACGTGAACCAACATAGCAGCCGGGGAGAAAGAGGAGGATGACGGGGAGAAGCGAATACCACGTAAGGGAAAACTCGAGGCGACGCGAGCGGGAGGCGCCGGAGTACCGACCGACACCGCACCACCCACGGGACCGGTACTCGGAGGAGATAAGAGGCAACGAAGAGTGGAGCGCTCAAGAGGAAAGAGGTTACACATGAAGCTGGAGGAAGTAAGGTATGGGTGGGAGTCGCCCAGGGGGAGCAGACGAAGCGGGCCCACACCCCCGCCCAAGGAGAGGAGGTCGAGCCGGTCACGGTCCTGGGAGAGAAGGGAGAGCAGGGCGAAGAAGAAGGAGCACGAGAGACTTCGTTGGAGGGAGCGCAGAGAGGCCGGAGAAGGAGCGTGCGGAAAGGGAGAGCAAGCGAGAGAGGGTGCAACTCGTGGAACTGATATCCACTCTACAAGAGAGCCAGCGCCAGCTGCAGGAGCAGGTGCACCAACTCACGATGGCCCCCCACACCCTGGAGTCAGACGGGGGTGGAGGCGGTGACCCGATGTACGGGCCCGGGCACAACACCTCTTGGAGGAGGAGTACGCTCCGGGCTGGAGGGCCCCAAAGATCCCGTATTACAAGGGGGACACCGACCCGGAGGATCACCTTCACTCGTTCAAGACCAACATGGAGGACAGGACGAGAAGAAAAGATATCTGGTGCCGGATGTTCCGCAGAGCCCTCATGGGCGACGCGATAGCATGGTACAAGACGTTGCTCGCAGGGTCCGTGCATACCTACGAAGGCCTGGTAACGGTGCTCTGAGTGGCTTTCTCACACCGACGTAGGAGGCCCAAAATCATAGCCACCCTCAGTGCCATCACACAGGAAGAGTTCGAGAGCACACGCGCGTATATGGACCGGTTCGCAGGAGAGGTGCAGAAGATCGAGGGGATTTCGGAAGAGGTGGTTTTGTACGCCCTCACGGATAGCCTCCGACCCACTTTCTTCGCAAGGGACCAGGTACGAAAACTGCCAAGTACTTTCGCCGAAACTATGGAAAGGTCCCACGGAGAGTGCAACGTGGAAGACTACCTAGGGGCAAAGATCCAGGAGTACAAGCGGCAGCAGAGGGGGAAAGGCACCCCGCAGGCGCAGGGGGGCAGCAGCACCAACATCAAGAGCCGCAGACCAAGCCCCCGATCGCCCCACAGGCGGCGGCGTACAGGGCAGGAGCCTCCGCAGGAGGGGGGCGAAGGGAAGCAGAGCCAGCCTCGGCGGCAAACCAAAAGTAAGTGGAGGTTACAAACCGAACGATAGTGTTGATCTTGAAAAGGAAAGTGGGCGAACACCCGGGAAACTGGGCGGACATGATCCCCGAGACTATGTGGGCGTACCGCACGACAATCCGAACCCCCACGGGCCAGACACCTTTCGCCCTCGCATTCGGAATCGAGGCGGTAGCGCCGGCCCAGCTGGTATGGCCGACCGCTCGAATCGAATAATTCCAGTCAGGAGCGAACGACCAAGCATGAAAAAGCGCAAGGGCAAAATCAAAACGCGAAACATGAAAAAGCGAAGAAAAAACATAGTACTAAAACGAAGCAAGGGTTACAATAGCCTGTGGTACGGCGGGAAAAAGAAAAAAAACAACAACAACAAAGTACGAGCACAACAAGTAAAAAGAAAAAAAGAGGGCATCCCGGGCGTCGCCCCACGAAGGCAAGCCCACCACCCGAGAGGGCATGGGAGTGAGCGCGGATAGCTCCAGGGCGGGCCTAACGGCCCGGCTTCGGGGACCCCGACAAGAAATGGCATAGGTCAGTAGCCGAAAGGGACGAGGACCCACGGAAGCGACGGTGTACGGTAGCCTCGGCAGGAGCAGCAGCAGGAACCGCAATCGTGCCGTGAGTGTGAAAGGCGTGCGAGGTCCCAATGGAGCCTGAGGCAGCAGCAGGAGCGGCGTCAGGGGGGCCGATAGAAGGCTGGCTCGCAAAGAGATCGGAGCGGCGGATCTGAGAGAGACGGCGGTGGACATCGATTAGCACAGCGTTGAAACGTTTAGTCTCAGCCACGGCCACGCTATTGGGGACACCAGCGGGCGACAGCAGACACATGCATAGCCCACGCGGCGTGCTGGAGTTGCACTTCGCGGCCATACTCTTCGAGAATATCCTGGATGCTCATTGCGAAAAAAGGAAGGAATGAGAAACCAAAGTAGCGAGTGCTCTATTTATGGGAGGGGAGAAAGGGGAGCAGCTCGAACCTCGAGGAGTCTTTAAGACTAGTAAAGAGAGGATGTTGGAGGCCAGAAACGGACGGGTGGCCCCCGAGCCCGGGCCCATCGAGGAAGGTGGGAGTACTGTTGGTACCATAGACCGCGGATCCGCGGTCCATGGACTGAACGAGCGGCCTTCGAGGCGCAGGTGGGCCGGCTGGCCCATGAGGCCCAGGATCAATCATGGGATACTATAAATACCTCCCCTGGTCCATCATGGGAGGGGGTTGACAATGGGAGGAGTAACACTTGTAATAGGTTAAGTCGACGTGCTTGGTTCGACGAGCTCACCCTCCAACAGAGAGAAAGTTAATTAATTTTTTTGTTCATTTTTATTTCTATATTTGTGTAAGTTGAACATTGCATACAAACTGATATTACAATAGAAATTAAATTAGATACTGTCAGAACCTGAAGCATGTTGATAGTGGGCTTTGGATTCTTTGGACGAGTGATTCTTTTAATATCACGGATCTCGTTATCACCACGTCTTATATTCCAAGTACAGATGTCATTATTGTAGTTTAACATTAAACTCATTATATATGACAGGATATGCCTTCTATATTATCTTATCGTATCGAAAATCGATCTGTTTTTTTGTCATTCTATATTATATTACTATCGAACCAGTACATGCAGAATTGCAGATCAGATAAGATCAGATCGAACGACGTCTCTGGTTTTTCCGCGTGAAGGGGCGACTCGATCGATTACTCATCTAGTACTAATCAATCTATTTTTGGATTTTCGATATTGTACTGTTTTTTCCTGGTCTGTTTGGATCGATAATGCAGCTCATTCCCGGCAATTTAATCAACGACGTTCGTTCTTCCGGTTGGGTTGATGCTATGGTGGCTTCTTCTCCTCCGGCAAATGACGCAACCACCTCTATACTCCTCGCTCGTGATTCCGAAAATGCTTATCGTAATTGGATGGTACGTCGAGATGTCGATTGATTGATTGATATATATCAATTCTGGGTATTTGAGTTTCGATTTCACTGCAGATTCGACACCCATCGGCTGTAGGTTCGATCGAGCAGATATTGTTGCATGCTCATGGAAAGAGATTTGTGTTGTTTTTGGATTACGATGGAACTCTTTCTCCTATCGTTGCGAATCCAGATCGCGCTTTTATGTCCAACGCGGTATGATTATATATATATTACGTACCCATAACACACTGTTTGATCTTTGTACGTTTAATCCGATATATATTATTAATTCTCCAGATGCGATCTGCTGTTAAGCATGCGGCTGAGTATTTTCCGACGGCTATCATAACCGGCAGAAGCTACGATAAGGTCAGATTCATCATATATGAATTATTATAAACCTAATTACCATATATTTAATTTAGGAAGTGCAGGTATACGAGTTTATCGGATTGACGGAACTCTATTACGCCGGCAGCCATGGAATGGACATCATCGGCCCAATCAAGAAATCTGATCCGGCAGTCGACCATAACTTATATCCATTACTTCAGCATCAGGTGATTGTTGTTTAGAAAACTATATAATAATATAAAAAACATCTTTTTTAATATTATCTCTACTGCAAGACTCAGACTTGAAGCTCTTATTTCAGCCGGCGTGCAGCAGATTCATACCGATGATTGAAAATGTATTCAGATCTCTGGTTGAAAACACAAAAGCAATCAAAGGAGCCAGAATCGAGAACAACAAGTTCTGTGTCACCGTGCACTACCGTCTTGTAGATCAAAACGTACGTAATTAATTCATCATTAATTTATATTCATCAGAATGTACATGATTGAGTGTTTCCATTTTAATCATGTATATCAGAATTGGCCAAAGATTGCAGAGATTGTTCTTGATATTCTTAAAGAATATCCCGATTTAAAGTTAACTCATGGGAGGAAGGTTTTAGAAGTCCGTCCGGTGATAGATTGGAACAAGGGAAGAGCTGTTGAATTTTTACTGGAATCGCTGGGACTAAGTAACTCCGACGATGTCATTCCAATCTACGTCGGAGATGATCAATCCGATGAGGATGCGTTTACGGTAATATACAAACAAAAAAAATCAAACATTAATGATCGACAAAACCCAAGATTTAATCAAGATATCTGTTGATATTTTTGAATATCTAGGTATTGAGAAAAGCAAACCGCGGATTTGGTATCATAGTTTCTTCTATACCCAGGGAAACAAATGCTTTTTACTCCTTAAGAGATCCGTCTGAGGTGATTATTCTCCATCTGGATCTTAATTTCTAGGTGATTATTTTTTATTTGAGTTTTGGGGTTTGATTTGTTGCAGGTTTTGTATTTTCTCAAGTACTTGGTCAGATGGAAGAATTCGATCGATGCATGAGTGAATTATTATAAGTTTTACGATATTTGATTTTAAGATGTTTAATTGTTTACATAACTCATCCTATCTACAGAAACTATATATATATTTATGAAATGGTCAACGGGACGGTTCTGTCATCTATGTCTCAAATTGCAAATTAGGGCAAAATTTGGTCAACCATGCATGCCCTAAATCCCGTTATACAAACGGGCTATAACTACATTCATTTCGGTCATATTCGTACTCGTCCCATATATACCTGAAATTATGGGTTGTTACAGCGCCGATGAACTCAAAGGAGGCGGTCAGAGACCTAACGGAGACCTTGGACTTGAACGACGAAGTAACCGAAGAAGAAACTGTTGAAGAAGCAGCGACGATGGAGCCAGGAGTCGCCGAGGAGCAAAAGAGGGAATTAGGTCGCGGACGGCCCCGGGAGAAGCGAGCCACGCGGGCGCCAGCGTGGACTGCCAGCTTTGATTTGAGTAGGTAAGTTAGTTAAGGGTGATTTTGCAGGAAGGACCTTATCTTTAGTTTAATTCCGTTAGTTTTGAAACTTGTTTTAATTTGGATTATTTTCATTCAGCACCCTATGTAATTCCCCTATAAAAGGGCACCATATGTATTTTACATTTTATCGAATGAAATACTAAAAAAATTTCCTTAATCATTCCACTTCATTTCCGTAACCGCCGCATCGCCCGATCGCTCCGGTCATCGTCGATCCCCTCCATCTCCGTCTCGACTCCTTCAATCCAGTTGCTCCGCATCATCATCCTATCATCTCCGCTCCAGACTTCACCTCTGCTGCTCAGAGAATCCAATCGAGAGGAAATACGATCTTTTGATCACGCTTCGTCTCTTTTCTAGATCGGCTTCCCGATCTCTGAATCGGGGACTGTGGTTGATCGCCCAGGTCAAATCCTTCTTGAACAGAGACTCCTAGCCTCCGATTCCTTGATACCGGCTTGATACCGTATCAACTGGTGCTTTCAACATTTTGTTTACTCATTTTTCAGGAAAATGACAACCGCTCCACAAAGCTTGCCGGAGGGCATGGAAGCGACTGTCAAGAGACTTCAGACGTTTCAGATGTCCCAGACCAATGAACTGTCCGAGCTGAGGAAGTCATTGAACCACAATGTGCTGGAACTAGGGAAGCAAACACTACAAGAAATCCGACCTTGTATGGCGGACTTTAGATGGCGGATTTCCGCCATCTAAAGTGACTGGTAATTTTTTGCAAATGGTAATTTTTCTTCTCTATTTAAAAAATGACAATGTCAACATGGCAGGTACAAACTAGTTTTATACTAACTAGTTAAACACTGGCAAAACGCATAACTAACTACTGTACATGAACATGATAACTAATTTAATTGACGAAATCCCCAACAATTATGCAAAAACATATGCACGAAAACAAAACCCAAAACAAAAATCAAAAATCATACAATCAAATTACAGCAACTATCCATTCACATAATCATTCATATACAAAACATAAAATAACAAAATCTAAATCAAAAATCTAAAACAAATATTGAAATCTATAAATAAATCTAACCCAAGTATGAACGGAGCAAGGAAGAACGGGCACCACCGGAGGCGAGACCGGAGGCGAGAACGGAGCAAGTAGGAGAGGTCGACGGAGCAAGTAGGAGAACGGAGGCAGCAGGGATGCACGGCGGGCGGAGTCGGCAGGAGAGGTCGGCGGAACGGAGGCAGCAGAACACTTCAACCAAAAAGACGCGTTCTGTCGATTTGGGGTTTTTAATAAACCCCAAAACTTACATGGCGGATTTCCGCCATGTAAGTACACTTAAGTGCCGCCAGCACTTAAGTGAAAGTCCGCCCAATCGAAATTTGGGCGGGCTTTTTCCGCCCGAGTCCCCGAATACTTAACATGGCGGACATCCGCCATGTTAAGTCAATTTAATCGGGTAATCGGGCTGAAAATTGGGGGCAATTCGAAATTTTGGGCGGGATAGTTTAGATGGCGGATTTCCGCCATCTAAACACCGCCATCGAAAATAAAATGGAACCGCCGTCAAGCCCAAACCTTACCTCGACGGACTGAAAGAATAGATGGCGGACATCCGCCATCTAAAGAACTGAAGTATTGATGGCGGAAATCCGTCATCTAAAGGCCGCCATACAAGGTCCTTTTTTTTGTAGTGCAGGATGAAAATGAAATGCTAAACTCTGACTTTCATAAAGATATAAGATCAGAGAATGAAGATGTTTGGAAAAATAATTCAAACAGAAAAACAAAGCAAAATGATGAATTAAATTCAGATCACTCTGGATCAAATAGCTTAGATACACACATGTCTAGTCACATGAAGAGTATCAATATAAGTAAAAACAAAATAAATAACAATGTTAGGCAATGTCATAGCCAACAGAATGATAGAAATACTGAAATATTCCAGGATGATCATGAAACACAGAACTCTGAAAATTTCAGAAATTCTGAAAACTTCATAAATTCTGAAAACTTCATAAATTCTGAAAATATTATAAATTCTGAAAATTTTCAGAATAATGATGGAATACAAATCCAAACAGAACAACAAATAAGTAAAAACCCTGGATTGAAATAAAAATAATTCCCTATATTTGAATTGTATAATTCATAACTAACTGATATTTATATTTGATAATTAATAACAATGAAGGTTACTTTAGATATTTACCATTGGCTCATTGCATATTGCTTCAATGTTTACAGGAAAAAAATGTTGAATTTAACAAAGGAGAAAGAAGGACTAAGCAATGAGAACCAAAACCTTCAAAAGCAGTTAGAGGATTACAAATCATGTATTTTTAGAATAATGATGGAATACAAATCCAAACAGAACAACAAATAAGTAAAAACCCTGGAACAACAAATACCAGTACTTCTCAAATCAGAAGTGACCTAGATAAGCAACACCAAGCTGTCCCCTGTAAAATTCCAGAAAAATCCCTGGAAATCAATGAAAAAAACAACAACAACTAGCAGAACAGGGAGGGTAATACATATACCTGAAGCATACAAGGATTTTTTCCTTGAGAAAGATAATGAATATGGAAACACTAAAAAAGGGAAATACCCAATATGCAACCAAGTGTCATACCAAAGGATTACAGAAAATCAAATCAAATATCGATTAATGAAGAGCCTAGATCTTATTTAGAAGCTTCTAAAAACCCAAAATGGGTAGAAGCAATGAACAAAGAAATGGAAGCACTCCATTCAAACAAAACTTGGTCTTTAACCATGCTTCCTAATAATAGAAAACTGGTAGGATCCAAGTGGATTTATAAGATCAAGTACAAACCCAATGGTGAAATAGAAAGATACAAGGCTAGGCTTGTAGCTAAGGGCTTCACCCAAAAAGAAGGGTTTGATTATTATGAGACTTTTGCTCCAGTAGTAAAAATGACTACAATTAGAGCAATAATTGCAATTTCAGCAATTAAGAAATGGAACATCTACCAGTTAGATGTCAACAATGCCTTTCTTCGTGGAGATCTTCATGAAGAGGTGTATCTCAAACCTCCACAAGGTTTCCTCAATGAAGGAGATAAAAGAGTTTGCAAGCTAAACAAATCCCTATATGGCCTAAAACAAGCATCTAGGAATTGGTTTGCAAAATTAAAAGGAGTCCTCATTGAAATGAAATTCATTCAAACACCATCTGACTATTCATTGTTTGTCAAGAATAACAATGGAAACATTATATACCTGTTAGTCTATGTTGATGATATTATCATCACAGGGAATAATGAAGCAGAAATATTCCTAATAAAAAAAATATTGAAAAAAAATTCAAAATTAAAGATTTAGGAAGACTATCCTACTTCTTGGGTATTGAAGTATCATACCCATCAGAAGGTATATATTTATCATAAAGAAAGTATGCATTTGGCATACTAGAAGAGAGTGGCCTTATAGATGCAAAGCCATCAAAAATACCCATGGAGAGGCACATAAACCTAAAAAATGAAAAGGCCAAAGCCTTAACAGACCCAACATTTTATAGGTCACTAGTGGGTAAATTAATCTACCTAAACATAACTAGACCTGACCTAAGCTTTTTTGTCCATTGGTTAAGCCAATTTATGGGGAATCCAAATGAGATTCATCTTCAAGTTTTACTTAAAGTAATAAGATATCTCAAAAATGCTCCTGGACAGGGCATATTATACAAAACTGAAAACCAAATGGACCTCCATGGGTACTGTGACTCAGACTGGGCTTCATGCCAAATAAGCAGAAAGTCACTATCAGACTGGGTATTGCATGTTCTTAGGAACATCTTTAATATCCTGGAAATCAAAGAAACAAGATACAGTTTCCCTATCATCATGTGAAGCTGAATATAGAGCCATCAGTAAAGCTCAATGTGAGATACTGTGGCTACATCAGCTTCTCAAAGACTTAAAGTTAAAAATAACAATGCCAACATCATTGTATTGCGATAATAAATCAGCTATATACCTAGCTAACAATCCAGTATTCCATGAGAGAAGCAAACACATAGAAATCACATGTTACTCAATAAGAGAAAAGATAGAAAAAGGGGTAATTTTCCTAAAGCAAGTTGGCACAAAATACCAACTTGCAGACATTTTCACAAAATCCTTAGGTGAAAGTGAGATTTCAGCATTCTCTGTCAAGCTAGGAATTCACAATGTGTATTCCAAGGCTTGAGGGGGGAGTATAAGAATATAGCTGAAATCTAGGGTAAAATACAAGTTTACCCTAAGAAACCAGTTCAAGACCTAAGTAGAATATAAAGAGTCTAAAGGTTATTACAAAACAGAATAAACTGTTTTGTTTTAACCAACAGGGACTAATCTATAAAAGTTTCAATTAAATCGTTAATTGGACATAAATGCAATACAAGAAATGAAAGGGTTCTAAAATACTACTGAAACGTTTTACAGAGGTTTAAATATAAAAGTCCTAATTGATTTAATACTTTAGTTATATGTATTGAATTCAAGGACTTTTATATAAATAAGACAAAACGAAAATAAAGGACCTATGTGTTAATCCTAATAACTCTTGGGTATTTGTGCAGATTCATTAAAAGTACACAATTAATAGTTTTGGACTAGGACTCGGATCGAACACAAGTCCAGCCCACGAGTCCAGTAGTTTAGAATTTAGTTTTAGTTAAACAAATAATTAACTGTTAATATGTGTATAAATAATGATGTATTATGAATATGTTAATCAATTAATTCCACCCAAGTTAATTTCAATTTAAGATTAACAAGAAATCAAATTCTCTCTATTTTCCCTCTTTTCTTTCTCCCTCCTCACGACTGTTATTTTAGGTATTTTCCCCAAACACCTTGGGCGAAAATCCCTAGCGCAAAATCGCGCATTCCCTCTGTGAAGTCGCTGCCGGATTCGAGTTCAACATTCATCGTTGTCAGCACGACTTCCGGCTCCAGATTTTATCATTATAATCATGTAGTTATTAAAATATAACTATATGTTTCGTGTTATCGTGTCATATAATCGTGTCCTTTCATGTAATCGTGTCATATAATCATGTATTTTCGTGTAATCATGTTATATAATTGTGTCCTTTCGTGTAATCGTGTCGTGTTTTCAAATACTAATCCGATATTATTATTAATCTTTTCAAAACTTTCGACACTATTATGAACGTATCGTGTCGTGTTATTTTACGAATCGTGTATGTTATTATCACTTCTACAAAAACTGCACATACATACGTATTCGCAATCAAAAAAACAAGAGGTGGAATAACCCGGTATATATATTGAAAGCCTACAACTATTACAAAAAAGGACGCCCTCCGAGGATCTCGCCAAGAAAACCAAAAAGATCTACAGACTCGACCTGTACATAGCCGTAAGAAAATGTAGTAAGTCGGTAGTGGGAGAGAAGGGAACCCACGTGAGTCCGATTCACACAAACCGCGCGAACGACGACGTCCAACCAGGGGATGAAGGAGTACAGAATCTCCAAGGTTGGGGGTAGTAAGGGAAGACATGGAGATCATTCGAGAAGGAGGTGTACGTGGAAGCAACGACTACAGCAGCATCGACAACGAAAACACAGGAAACTCTGATCTGACGCAGTTCGACCAAACACCGATGCACGTTCAGTATGACATGATTCAACCGTTGGCTTTCCGATATAGAAAGCGTCTGAAAATCTTCGGAATGAGGAGACAATCCGCTCAAACAGTATGTTGATGTTTCACCTCACGTCCAAATTCCTCGGTAACTCTATGGAAACTCATCATCACAAAAGGAGAGAATGAAAATAAAAGGGGGTGGCGAATTTATAGATTCTCATACAAGTTCCAAAGAAACATTTAAGGATGAGGTAAGTGTGGCGCGAAGGGGGGAGTATTGATGGTACCCAAGTTCAGACAAACTAGATCGGAAATCGATCAGGCCCATAAGCCTGGAGATCCAGCCCACAAAAACCCTATAAGTATACCCAGTCACACATAGTGAACGGAACCTTTTACCTTTTGTTAAAAATCACAGTAGAGAGAGAGAGAGTGGAGCGATTGTAAACTTCTGCGATTATGAATTATCATACATCATTGTGAATCGTTATATATTATCTTGATTGGTGTAAGTGTTATTACAAAGGAGTAACATATTAGCATTTACACCATTGTGAAAGCCTTAATATAGTACAAGCAGTTGCAGAAATCGTGGGATTTGTCCACTAAAAGCATAACCCTCATTAGGCATGTAAATGATATATCGAAATTCGTATTTGTATCTGCATTCGAATATGACTATTCAGATTCGGATTTTCGGATACGGATTCAGATACCTAAATTGATATCCGGAGTGATTGCAATATGTAAAGTAAGTGAATAATAGATTTCGACGGAGTTATAAGAAGTAGTAAAACCCAGCGGTCGACGAAAGAGTGGAAGCGGACGAAGGGAGAAGAGTAGAAGACGGTATACGGGTTTTGGTTTGAAAACCCGGCCTAAAAAATGAAAATATAATTAATTAATTAATTAATTATAACGTAATAATATTTAGTTAGTTAATAAATAAATTTTTGATTATAATATTAATTTATTATACAATATTTACGCAGATCTAAATATCCATATAAATTTTTAAACGAATTCGGATTTTAATGGTGGATTTTCTGGATATCCGAATCTGTTCAGATAAAATCCGGATATCAATTTTGGTTTGAATAGCAATTTTCGAATTCGAATAATAATAATAAAGATTTTAATAAATTTATGAATAACAAAATTAAAATTAATTCAAGTTAATTTAAAATACAAAATATTTGATAGAGTTATTTATAATTAGATACAAAATCTAATTAAAATCTTAAATTAAGTTAAAATTGTGTTCACAATCTAGTTAATAACCTTTAAAATAAATTTTATAAGTACATTTTAATGCCTTCTCTATTATTAAAAATATTATTTTACTCTAAACATAATTAATTGATAATATTATATTATATTTTCGTGTTATGTTGTTTCGTATTTTTATAGACAAACATTAAACCGACACTATTATTAATTGTATTAAAATTTTCGACATTAACTAAATATTATTATAAACGTATATCTTAAAATTGTGTCTTAAAATTGTAACGTATATGTTATTAAAACCTTTATTAAAAAAAACGTGGGCAATAAAAGGAGAACTTACTAAAAGTGCTCCCTAATAAAATATATTATAAGATATGGAATTATTGATCATTTTTAGATCATGAATAGACAACCAGATAAACCTGTAAATGGTATACCGAAATCCTACGTTTTTGAATTTAAATATTTCTATTCGATTTCGGTTCCGGATTCTGATACCAAAAATGATAACCGTTAAAATTTGGATTCATTGATAATTTCGGATACATATATCCAAATAAATATAAATTATCTTCCTGATATCTGAATTATTCGAATTTTACGATGATTAATTGATTATTAATTGACTATTAATTAACTTTATTAAGGGTGATTTTTATAGAGACTTAAGAATTTGAAATATGACTGTTGAAATTAATCATTGAAAAAATTTACCTGAAACTAGTCAAATTCTAATTTAATTACAGACGAAAATCATGAAGTAGGGTACATTTGTTCAAGCAAGATCACGATCGACATGGCGACGACGGAATCCAATTCCGACTCATCGACAACCAATCGAAACACATCATTCCCAAACCCAACACCGTTGATCGTCGATTCCTTTCGTTGGATCTCCGCCGCTACCGTTCTCTTACTCCTATCGTACACGCAACAACACCTCCCTTCGTACGACCCTTCGACGACATACTCATCTCCCTCGTCGGTTTCTCCACATCTCGAAACATCGGCGACGATCTTATTGCAACCGAGAAGAGATGACATATGTTTCTTCACGGCGAAGATCGGGTTCTTCGACTCCTCGCCATTGTAGATTAGCCATTTCTGTCCGAAACAAAATCTCTGGCGACGGAAGGAGAGAAGAGGTTTTCCGATGTGGTCCATGAGGACTATCTCCGTAGCGTTTCTCCGGTTGCTGTAACTGTCTACTCGGAACTGGAGGGCGCCTTTGGAGTCGAAGACTGTGTATCCTTTACAGTTGAAAAGCAATGACTTCTTCCACACTGTTAAGACGATGGGAGGAGTTTCGAGCTTCTCGTCGGACTTACTGCTACTGCTGGCGACGGCGTTGCTGAAGTTCGGGTGTACTCTCGTCATTATTCCAGCCGGCGGTGAAAGAAGGAAGGAAGTATTTTAACGATAGATGCTCTCCTTCTTTGTTCTTCCACTGCCGATATATTTATATTAATAATATTTTCAAATCAATGGACGAGATTTCACCCAATCGACGGTCCAGATATGTTGGCTTTATTTTTTTAATTTGATTTGACCAAATATCTAACAGATGATTTCATTCTTTATTAGGAAGATATAAATCTTAAATGTAATTAAATAAACAAAAAACAAAATCTACCATATCTCATTCATTATCTATTTAAAATTATTAAACTGATACCAGTTTCATACGTGGTATCATTCGCTAGGTCGATCGTGCATATCATTGATGATCGTTCCTAATGCATATCGTTGCACATTCGCGAATTTCTGCTCCGTGCATATCGCTGAACCTCACACGAGCTCAACACCATCTACGATGACGAGCCCAACACCATCTTCTTCCGCTGTGAATGGTCCGACGAGACCGTTCAAGGTTGTTACAAAACCTATTAGATGTTGAAGAGTTAAACAAATGCAATTACTCTTTAATCAAGTCTTTATTCTCTTAATCACAAATCCCAAAAGTTAGATTCCATAATATCTCATTGTCTTATTTATAGGAATACAAAGTCCTAACTAACTATATTTAGCAATGTAAAGATTGCATCCAGTTGACATCCCCTCCCAATCTTTGTATGTTTTGTTTCCTTAAGTGTAGTGTAGCAAAAGATGGATTAAAAACCCAGCGTGCTTCTCATTCTTTTGCATCTTTATTTTGATTCTGGGAAAACCTTTCCTTGCTTAACTGTCCACTAAGAAATATAAGGAAAATTTTAAGTAAACAAACAAATTTGTTATAGCCATCTTTAAAGTATTCTCTTAGTAGACAAGCATCTGATAGAGTCCTCTCAATCGTCTGTAAACACAACAATTTATAGCAGTATCAGAGTTTTTTTTTTATATAGCATAAAATATTAGAAAACAGAATTCGTAGATCATCACAAAGAATTCTTAGAGTATTATTATGATATTCCGAAACAACCAAACAAAACAAAAAAAAATAAGATATTTATTTCATAGAGAAAATCATAGAGTAAATTTCATTTTTAATCTTCTACAAAGATTTAGAAAAATATCATAAGATACTGCTTTAGTAAAAATATCCGCCAGTTGTTGAGAAGAACTCACATGTCTGATTTCTAAAAAACCTTTAGTGACTAATTCTCTAACAAAATGAATGTCAGTCTCAATATGTTTAGATCCCTTCTTTATTACTGGATTTTTAGCCATAAAAATGGCTGAATTGTTGTCACTGTGTATGAGTGGGATGTGTTTAAGTTTGTGTCCTAAATCCCTACAGATGAAATGTGACCATCTCATCTCAGCTGCTAGAGATGCCAAAGCTCTATATTCTGACTCTGCACTGGATCTGGAAACTGTATTTTGTTTCTTTGATGACCATGTAATTAAATTTCCACCAATGAATAGACAATATCCAGTAGTGGACTTTCTTGTATCTGGATCACCTGCAAAATCGGCATCGCAGAAGCCAATCATTCTGTGATGATCATCTTTATTTTTTGAGAAATGCAGACCATGACTAAGTGTGCCTTTGATATACCTTAGAATTCTCTTAGCAGCAACCCAATGTGATGTTTTTGGTTCATTCACAAATTGAGCCACTTGGTTAATGGAGTAAGTAAGATCTGGCCGGGTGAGTGAAAGATATTGTAAAGAGCCTACTAATGCTCTAAACCCAGTAACATCTTGTGCAAATGTCCCTTCATCTTTAGATAGTCTTGAATTTGGAAGAACTGGGTATTTACAAGGTTTACAGTTTAACATATTGTTTTTACCAAGAATGTTAATTGCATACCTAGACTGATGAAGATCAAGAGATCCATCAAAATTATAAACTACTTCCATTCCTAGAAAATACTTTAACAGACCCAGATCTCTGCATCTGAATTCTTGACACAAATGTCTGATAAATGTTTCCACTTCATTGTTATTGTTTCCAGTGATGATTAAATCATCTACATATATGACCACCCAAATGAGTATGTTGTCTTGATCATAAGTAAACAGTGAAGTGTCGGCCTGACTATTTGTAAAATTATTTAAAATTAAGAAGCTACTAAGTCTGGAATACCAAGCCTTGGGGGCTTGTTTCAACCCATATATAGCTTTGTTCAAATGACATACAGATTCTGGGTATTTAGAATTTGCAAAACCCGGGGGTTGAGCAATGAATACTGTCTCTTTTAGTTCTCCTTGTAAAAAAGCATTCTTGACATCAATCTGTCTGAGAATGTAGCTATTATTTACTGCTAGAGATAGAATAATCCTAATGGTTGAAGACTTAACTACTGGGCTATATATCAGCCCATAATCAACATTTTCATGTTGTTTAAACCCTTGTGCCACTAGTCTGGCCTTGTATCTTTCAATTGTTCCATCTGATTTCCTTTTAATTTTGAACACCCATTTGGTTCCAATAACATTCATGTGTTGTTCAGGAGAGACTAGATTCCAGGTCTTATTATCAATTAAAGCTTGATACTCTTCTTTCATAGCTTGAAGCCAATGGGGTGTCGTCATGGCTTGTTTATAATTTTTGGGAGTTTCTTGTAAATCTTCAACTGTTTGAACTACTAATGCCTTTGGCATATTTACTTCAAAAATGTCATATTTCGAAGAAAATTTTGAAAGTCTACTACCTCTTCTTACTTGTTGTAGTTATGTGTTGGGGTATAGTGCTAGTGGAAATGATAGGTTCTTGATTTATTATGGATTGATGATTACTAATTCCATTAGAAATTTCTATGGGAGAAGCAGATTCTTCAGTATTTTCTCTTGTATTTTCAGAATTTTGAATGTTTACCGAAACTTCTTGAGTTTCTCTAGAATTTAAAGACCGTACAATTTGTTTTTTATCATCTATAGGAAGTGGAAGCCTAACAATATTTTGAATTGGTTTTTGAGAGGCCTTAGTCGTTTCTAATATAACCTTATAATCTTTATATGGGAAAACATTTTCATGAAATTGAACATTTCTAGAAATTATTATTTTGGAATCATGTAATCTAAGATATTTATATGCCTTATGAGATGGTGAATATCCTAGAAAACAACAATAAGAAGAAGTTGGTTGAAACTTATTTCTTAAATGTTTGGGAATAAGAGGAAAACATAGAGAGCCAAAAACTCTAAGGTACCTAATATCTGGTTCTTTGTTATATAACAAAGAAAAAGGTGACTGAAACCCTAATTTCTTTGAAGGAAGTCTGTTAAGAGTGTAAACAGAAGAACTACAGGCTTCAACCCAATATTCTTTCGGGATATCAGAATGAAAGAAGAAACATCTTGTCATTGCTACAAGATGTCCATGTTTCCTTTCTACTAAGCCATTTTGTTCAGGAGTGAAAGGAGTAGAAAATCTATGTTTGATTCCAAATTCCTTACAATGGTTAGTGAATTTTGAATTTAGAAATTCTCCACCACAATTTGATTATATGGATTTGATTTTACGATCTAGAGAATTCTCAATAAGTTTTTGGAATCCTTTAAAATTCTCAAACACTTCATCCTTAGATTTTAAAGGATAAAACCAAGAAAATCTTGAATATTCATCCACAATAAGTAAGTAGTACCTATAACCATGAATTGAAGTTGTAGGTGCGGGGCCTCACACATCCATATGCAAAACTCCTAAAGGTATGTTACTATACTCTATTCTAGATTTAAAAGGCAATTTTTTCATTTTATTCATAGGACATACAATACATTTTTCTTTACTTTTATTTGTTTTAATATTGTGAATCTTAAATAATTCAGAAATGATATGAGATGATGGATGTCCACATCTCATATGCCATATGTTATATGGTATTGATAGAACAGATGAAGCTGCCCTATGCTTAAACATAGACAAATTGCAGTTAAGTTTCCTATAATGATTAACAAAATACAATCCATTTGATCCAAATCCATTTAAAATTTGTTTTCCAGATTCATTGTCATTAACTGAAAATTTATTACCATTTAAGATGAATTTGCAATCTAAATCATTAGACATTGCTTGTAGAGAAATTAAGTTCATTTTTAATTTTGGGACACATAAAGCGTTTTTAAGAATTAATTCACCCAATTCAGATTTAAGTTTAATATTTCCAATATGAGATATATGTAATCCTAAACCATTACCAATTGTTATGAAAGAGTTACCTGAGTACTCCTGAGCCTCCGATAAATTATCGAGGTCAGGAGTCATATGAGCCGAAGCTCCAGAGTCCAAGATCCAGTTTCCTTCTGTAGAGTCATCAGTGACAGCAGCAGCTAATGCCTTTAGAACTTTCCTGCATGTCTTTGCTGAATGCCCTGGTGTATCACAAATCTGACAAACAATGGAAAAATTTGAATTAGAATTCTTAGATCTTCTCCAACGATTTTTAGAATCATTCTTCTTATTATTAGGAAAAGAATTTCCCTTCTGATTCTTGTAATTGCTGGAGTCATTCCTGTAATTGTTTCTAGAATCACTTCTAGAATCATGTCCAGATCTAAATCTTGCAGCAAATGCATTAACCGGAGGATCATCGGACTTGGGGTTGATTTGAAGATGACGCTTAAGGAATGCTTCCTCTCTGATTACTAGATGTATAAATTGTTCAAACAAAAGATTCGGCTGTGAATGTACCGAAGACATAAATGGGCGATACTCAGATCCAAGCCCATCACAGACGAAATCAATTTTATCCCTATCGGCAAGATTATCTCCAGCAGCGGCCAAACTGTCGATTAGGGCTCGGACTTTAATAACAAAATCTGTCATGCTCTCGGAGTCGGATTTCTTCAAGACTCGGAGCTCATCCCTCAAGCTCTGCGAATGACAAATTTTCCTCGGTGATAAATGAAGATCGAGATTTTCCCAACAAGCTCGGGCGCAGTCGTGATTAATAACCAGAGAGAACATCGACGGCCCAACAGCAGCTTGAATCCAACCAAGAACAATAAAGTTCTTCTTCCTCCAAACACGATAAAGAGGATTTTCTGTTCCATCCGCTTCTAATTTCGCCGGAGGAGTTGTTCTGGGATCAACAATGTCTGAAATATCATGAATCTTGAATAAATTCTCCATTTGAGCCTTCCAAAATAAATATGTCGCTCCACTCTCAAGAGGCCCTAATCCAATGTGCAACATTGCACTTGTGAAGATCATCAAATTGATTTGATGAAGAGGAACCCATCTTCTGAGAACACCAACAATCACCGGAAACGAGTGCCGCAACAATCACCAACACAACAGTAACTGAATCGAAGAAAATCACCGGAATCGAAGAAAATCAAGAATCGACGGAATCAACGACTGGAATCAACGAGCCGTCCGGTATCAGAGCAGCGACGAGGCGACGAAAATCAACAGGCGATGACCGGAATCTCAAGACGACGACGACGACCGGAATCGCGGAGTCTCAAGACGACAACGCGTCGAAATCGCAGAAGAGAATCGCGACTGAAAAGAGACGACGGCGTCCGGAAGAGTGAGACGACGACGACCGAAGTGAGACGACGACGACGGCTGGAGCAACTGGATCGTCGAAATCGCGGAAGCTTTTTTTTTCCCTTTTTTTTATTTTGGTCAAGAAGAAGAAAAAAAACGCAATAGCTTGAGGAGAAAAACGTAAATGTCAAGACTCAAAAATACTCAACTGATACCATGTTGAAGAGTCAACAATGACAATTACTCTAATCAAGTATTTGATATTCAAACTAATCATTCAATCATAAATTGAAAAGTCAAGTTTTACATGATAACCCATGTTATTATTTATAGAGCTAAAAACTACTAACTATATTTAACAAAGAGATAAGATTGAATCCGGTTGACAGGAGTTTCCAGAAATCACAGATGAAGAAAATCCGGTAACACTACCGCCATAGCGGGAGGTTGAGCACGAAAAATTGAACCAAACCAAGGCCACTATCGAATGAGCCCGAGGGAAACATCGATCCTCCATGCGTGGTGTCGGCTCGACTAGTGCCGAAGAAGAATGGTGAGTTTCGAATGTGCATTGACAGTCGGATAGTCAATCAGATCACAATCAAATACCGTTTTCCAATTCACCGGATCGACGATCTCACCGGAGCTCAAATTTTTTCAAAAAAGGATCTACAAAGCGGCAGATCAGAATTCGCACCACGAGTGGAAAACAACGTTTAAAATGCGGCATGGTTATTTGAATGGCTGATGATCCCGTTTGGCCTCTCAAACGCACCAAGCACGTTTATAAAACTCATGACACAAGTGCTCAAACCATTTTTTGGGGTCTGTGTGGTAGTATACTTGTATGATGTGCTAGTATACAACTAAATCATGAACAACATATGGAACACCTACGGCTAGTACTGCAAGCACTACAAAGCCAAAAACTCCGACTCAATTTATCCAAATGTGAATTCTTGATGGAGAAAAGACCAATGATGGACTACGGATGGACCCGGTGAAAACAGAAGCTTTAGAACGATGGTCGGAACCACAATCAATATCGAAAGTCTGAAGCTTTATGGAACTTGCATCCTTGTACCGAAAATATTAAGTCGAACATGACAGATTGCCTAAAGAAAGACGAGTTTATATAGACAGCAGCGGCAAGTGAGAATTTTAAAAAAATTAAAGAAGAACGAGTTGCGATCAGAGCCGGTGTTAGCGATGTCCAATTTTAATCTTCTATTCGAGCTGGTAATCGGCGTGGGAGCGGTACTCATTCAAGCAGGACACCCAATCGCATATTTTAGCGAAAAGCTAGCAGAAAATCGACGAGCATGGACGATATACAAGCAGGAGTTGTATTCCGTGGTGAGGGCCTGTCAACAGTAGGAGCACTATTTGCTCCACCGAGAATTCGTGATCCACTACTCCGATCATCTAGCACTCTGGCAAATCAACGAATCAAAGCAATACTAACCGGATGCACGTGAGATGGTTTACGTATCTTCAACATTTCAACTTTTCGATTCAACATAAAGATGATGACTTGGCAATCCAATGGGCAACGTGTAAAGAAGGAGATTTTGGGTTTCTTTTCAAAGACAGCCAGCCGGTTGTGCATCCCAAGGTCTTTGGGATAAAACAATCCAACAAATGGAACATAGGTACTTTTGGCCTCAATTACGAAAGGAGGTGGACAAATTTATTCGACATTGCCAACTTTGCCAAGAAAGAAAAGGGGGAGAGTTCAGAACACAGTATTGTACACCCCACTGCCAATTCCAGATGCACCTTGGGAAGAGTTGTCAATGGACTTCGTAACCGGGCTGCCACGAACACAGAGAGGAACGGACTCAATTTTTGTCATCGTCGACCGTTTCTCAAAGATGGCACACTTCCTAGCTTGTCGGAAGAGCAAAATTATTTTTTAGGGAAATTGCTCGTTTCCATGGAGTGCCGAGATCAAT
The DNA here is from genome assembly GCA_001185155.1 of Zostera marina. Classification (NCBI taxonomy): domain Eukaryota; kingdom Viridiplantae; phylum Streptophyta; class Magnoliopsida; order Alismatales; family Zosteraceae; genus Zostera; species Zostera marina. The sequence continues at coordinate 453,478 of LFYR01001945.1, forward strand.
TACGTCAGATCGAGATACCAAATTTATTTCCCATTTTTGGCGAGAATTATGGAAGATGATGGAGACCGAGCTCCGATTCAGCACCACCTGTCACCCGCAAACTGACGGGCAAACGGAGGTAGTAAACAAAATACTTGTTAGCTAAGAACAATAGCAGGCTCCAAACCAAAGCAGTGGGATTTGGCATTAGCGCAGGCAGAATTCGCATATAACTCCATGCCAAATCGCACAACAAGAATAGCACCGTTTCAAATTGTATATGGGGTGTCACCCAAAGTTCAGTAGATCTTACTGCGGTTCAAATACCAATCAAAAAAGTAAAGGAACTAACGGATAAGTTGGAGGAAATACAGAAACTAGCAAGTAGTAACTTAGAGACGAGACAAACAATGCAAATTACAAAGAGCAAGCAAACAGGAGAAGAAGGGAACTGCTGTTTGAAGAAGCAAACAGGAGAAAAGAAAGAATACCGACGGGAGAATAAACAAGCTAAACATTCGCAACATCGGACCATGTCGAATCAAAATAAAAGATCAACAATAATGCTTACGTCGTCGATCTACCGGAAGGATTAAATATTTCTCAAACTTTTAATGTTGCAGATTTAAGGAAATACTATCCGCCTATAGATGAAGGGGCCGAGGAACATTCGGGGACGAATGTCGACAGGGAGAGATCGTCTGATGTAGGAGCGGATCAGTTGGGTGTTACAGTTATTCGTAACTAATTCTGTTTCCTCACGAGTATAAATACCCAACCAAGGAACGGATCATGATTTACGTTTTAATTGTAAACCGGTCCGTCTTCTTCTCGATTTCGTTTCTTTTACGAATTCTTCTCCATTGTTGCGTTTCTGATTCCTGTCCCTGGTGGATTCCAGGTACGCTTCCTTCGGTGGATTCCGTTCTGATTCTCTTCCCAGCCACTAACTGTTTGATTAAATGTCTAACATAGTGTAGCAACGTATTCTTTCTTGTATTGCAATCTTGTAAACTACAAGTTTTAAAGATATCGTATCATACTTGATTGTATTCTTGTTCGACTAATTAGTTCCCGCGTTCAACACTATCGGTAGTAAAGATAGAAAGCATAAATACTTGTTAGCTAAAAGAATTTGGTCGAAGATGCTGACAAAATTCTTTATTTTCTTGTGGAAGGCGAAATAAGTTCACCTATAAAAAAGTCAAAAAGTTGAAAAGTACAAGTATCTCCTTTTTGTTTGTTATGCAATCGGAAAGATGAATCTATAAGTCATCTTTTCTTCAACTGTTTTTATTTCAGATCTCTCTTAATTCCGTTGGTCGAACACCTGAATCTCGTCTTCAAGAAAATAATAAATATTTCAGTTTTCACCCAATCCAGTTCGTATATTAGATTGAAAGATTTGACGGAAACTGTGCAAAAAATTACGCACCACTCTCTCTTTTGATGGCTATTATAGAATGTTATCGAGTGTTAGTCATAACATATATGGACGAAAAGAAATAAAAGATATAAACAACATGTTAGTAAGCCTCTTAACGTAGTCCTTAAAAAGGTCATTAAAAACATAAATATTTCATTTGATCCGAAGTGTTACAAAAAAAATTAGTCACCTTTTGAAAACATCTATGATAAAAGTATGAAAGACCAATCTACTGAGACATCGTATGTAGTTACTAATATAAGAAAGAGTCATTGAACTTGTTTATTTTTTTTACTTCTGTTTTTTATTTCTATATTCTATGTAACTTACATTACCTTTATTTTAATGAAATTTAATTATTTAAAAAAAACATACTCAAATAGAACCAACCAAGAAGTTTTGCAATCTTACATCTTTGAAATACAAACAAACCTGACTAATTAATTTGATGCATCTAAATCCAAACCTGAGTTCTGAACCGAACCCAATTCCAAACTTGATATTCAGGTAAGCCTGTAAGTTACAAATGAGATATATAGAAATGTCTTCTCAAGAGACAAATTGCAGAGGATCATAGTTGATAACAATGTAACACCATGCAGAGGATCAAGCAAATGTTTGAGTTTTTATGTACCGGTGAATAATAGAAATAAATAGAAGAAAAAACAAGATATGTAATGAACAACAGTAATAAAAAATTTGATACATGTTTCATCTAAAAAGTATGAAATAGAAAAAACAAGATGTAAACAATGGAGGTTTATGTAATCCTTTAAAAAAATAAACAAGCACATAAAAATCCACAATAGGATTATCTTCAATCAACTCACTGCTTGTGCTGTTGACTAGACTCAGTTTGAAGGCGGTTACTAATATGTTGGCGCATCATCTCCATAAACTCCTGCAAATGGTACAACGAAAAAGTATTATTACTGTCCCTTAAGTATTTTCTTTTGATGTCTAGGTTTATGAACGAGCAAATACTTACATTCATAAGCTCCTCATCAACTCCTATATAGTTCAATAAGTCAGAAAGACTACCCTCACGACCTTGACTAGCTGCAGCTGCTAGCATGTTACGGAACACAGTTTGAGGTGAATCTAGTCGTTCAATTCCCTCAATAGATGACCGAAGATCAGCCTGGAAGACAATCCGTATTCAAAGAGTTAACATAGAATAGAATTCTAAACAGTAAACTCTATTCTTACTAACAAAATCAAACAGATTAAACATGGTAGACTATCCACAACCAAGTAATGCTTGAATTTGGGACTCTTCATTGAAATTGTAGCAATAAATTCTGGAAGAAAGAATGCAAACCTGAAGATTTCTCTCGTCTGGTGTATCGTTTCCATTCCGTCTACATTGAGATGCGGGTTCATCGATAAAAGAGGTTGGCACATTAGATGAGGCTGCACCTAAAGCTTGTGAAACAACAGGCATCATCTGCTGAAGCATCCCAGATAACATGCCCCCAAGATTTGGATTTGGACTTTGACCTCGTTCTGGCTGAGAACTCCCCCCCGGTCCAGAAGATATAAGAGACTGCAAAAATTCTTGGCCCTTGGTGATTAACTGTTTATTCTCTTCACTACCAGAAAAATCCTGTTTTGTTTCGGAACTCTTACCTTGAAGAAGCTTGTTTTTTCTCTGAAAGGTAATTGATTTTAATTATAGCCAAAAAAATAAGAACTAAAGTAATTTTATGCTAAAAATAAAAATTCATGTGGTGGAACAACCTTAGGTTGCAGACCACCAAGCCCTAGGCCCAAAGGAACAGGAGTACGATCACTTTCTTTACTTTGACTAGACTGTGCACCCACTGAGGATTCAGCAATGGATTTACTAGAGTCGTGCAACAAAGAGCTACTTGATGTTTCATATCTCGATGAACTTTCAACAACATTCACATTACTGCAAGATTGGACAACTTCGGAATGGTTCTGATTAACATTTATATCATGTATCAACATTTCCGCAATCAATTCAAAATAAAACTTGAGTTTAAATAAAAAAAAGTTAAGAGGTGATCATTTTATTGGTAAATTGTGGAAATTAAAGGGTACCTTTGGTTCATCTTTTCTAACATCAGAACCATGGGTTGTGTTATTTTCAATTGTCTGTCTTGCATTATCCAAATTAATACCAGAAACATGTTCTGGAACAATATTCCGATCATTATTTTGAGGTTCATTTCCAGATACCTGACTAGAGTCACTATGCCTTGATTGCTACAAATCAGAAATCTCAAATTAGCATGTCCATGTAAAATTAAAGAAGTCAACTGCTTACGGCAAATGACTGATGCAGAAGTCGGAAACCACATCTTACATTTGGTAATGTAGACCCCTGATCGGAAGGTTGTTCTTGGTCGGCTCTCCTAGTATTTGTACTAGGGTTAGTAAATGATCCAGCTGGCATTCCTGACAATCCTTCAATTATACATGTTAGCTTGCCTCTTAAACATTTTTAACAGATAAAACCCAAAAACACCTACTCACCAGTTTGCATATGAATGTTAATATTCCGGAAAATATCAACACCTAAGCCTGAATTTGAAGCTCCAAAATTAATGCCTGGTTGAAAAGGTATAGCAAATAGGGGATTTGTTTGATTAGGAGCAGGCTGAACCATTATAGGATTAGGCCCATGTGCAGAAATATAAACAGCAGGCCCAGAATTGACCATCGAATCAGACTGCAAAAGATGTTAAATCATTGAGTTTATTTATATAAAGTCATGTATGAGTCAAAACAGTTAACACAATGAAAGTTTATTATTTCAATTTATTTTATATAATTCCTACAGGAGATTCTCCTATACGCAATGTTGAAATCGTGCGCCCAAGCTCAAGTAAAAGAGAACCCAAATGCTGCATTGTCACACCAACATGCATTGCTTCAGCTTGCACTTGCCCTCTTGTGGTTAAGTCGGTAAAGGCTCTCTGACTTTCCATATGCTCTGAAAGATGCTACATGTACACACAGCGAAACAATTAAAAGATCAAAAAAATAAGCATACATAGAGGTATGTACACCAAACATGGTGCAAGCTTTATAGTAGAAAAATCTCCATTTTAGATGCATAAATTGAATTTCCTTAAATCCAAAAATAATGTAAAAAATTTGATATATCTTTTCTCTCAACAATTTCATTTTAAGTTTTGAACAAAAATCAAAACTATTTGAAGTAGATACATAGCCATCACCGAGAAGGTTTTCTCTAGGTGATGATATATCAAAGTCTATCAAATATATCACTAGAAAATTCAAAGTGGATACATGTCCATTAAAAATAGAAAACAATTAAATCAATTAAAAAATTAAAAAATTAAGAAATTATATGCAATACAACAATAAATGAAATCTATTTTTGAATAATTAAATATCAGAACTTTTTTATATAAAGTTAAATTTCCATTAATAATAATGAAATAGAGGGCATAGCCCAATTACAAATGATTTGGGAATGTGTGTAAACCTATAGTCATTGATTCTACATAGTTTTTCCTGATTGCTAGTTGCTTTTAATTGTAGGCGTAGGATTTTTTTTCAAAATGCTGGACTCCCAAGCTTTCTGCACATTTCCCTCAACCAAAGTACAGTTCTTCTTGAAAGACGTCACATTTTTTAGAAAGCTGTTGATATCCTCGATTAGTTAAGGGGGGTCTCAGTCCTCGATAACGGCTTTCATGATCAATTCTTGTTGCTTCAGTTTCCTATTTTTTTCACACCATATGTGCTATGAGAGTAAAGCAAGATGTGTCCAATGAATTCTCCAGCAGCTTGCATTCTTGGTGAATTTCTGTATGATCTCAATTATATCACCTAATTTAGTGCCATCTTCCTATCTTGGTAGAGGTTGGTTATAAATTTTTCAGGCAGCTTGATCTAATATCTCTGCCATGACCATCACTGTTGTGTAACTACAGTTAAAAAATAGATAGAATACGGTCTCATCTTCACTGTTGCACAAGAGGTAGGTAGTCTGTGTGTTCATCTCCATTGTTGCAGACTTTCAGCTTCTTGGAAGTGTTGATGAAACCCCATCTCACTCTCCACAACAGAACAGAACAGAAAACATAGTATGCATTTTGAACCAAATCCCTACAGCCTGATTATCTCCATTGTTGCAGTGTACTATTGAATGATCTAGGTGGACAGAGGTGGACAAGAGTATTATTACGTTAACACTTTTTACATTTTCCAATACATTCCCTAGACATTTCAGATATAAGGGGAATTTTTTTGAAGTAATTAAAGTTTTTCATTAAAAAAAATGGACAATTACCTGATTACATGGAGAGATAAAGAGAAAAAATAGGGAAATAAATCGCTAGCTCATTGATTCTTTGCGATTAGCTATGTAAACTAGTAATATAGTGACTAGATAGTAGACACGCTGCCTCAGGAGGTTGGTCTTTAACACTTCAATCGAAGCTATCTCCAAAGGATGACAACAACAGCTTTTTTATGACATTCAGGTATGAAAGAGAAACTGATATCCTTTTTTTAGGCAGATAGAGAATGATATCCTTGTATCATTCCTTAAGAAAAACTTCAGGAGGCCTAAGAGTGTTATGTCTGAACCTTTTGTTCCTCTCAGTTCATATGTGCCAAGACAAACAAACACTCAATAGCATTCAAGAGAAGTGCCCAAGGAGGGGAGTGGTGAGTGAATTTTTGTCTAGCCTCAGTTAGGTCCCCTATTCTGTTATTTGAGTTTTATTGGTTTATTGGTTAAGAATTGGGATGTTCAATACCTTCCAGAAGGAATAGTTTACGTACTCTCCTAGAGAGATTAGGAGGGATCTTGGTGTATGGACAATTTAAGAATAGATGGCTTCTAGATTCTTCCTACATATTGCATAGGAAGCACCAATCCCTCAACTTCCTACAAGTGTTAATGTGATAACATTTCACTCTCCATAGGAAAATAGTAAACTTAGTTAAATTGTTGGCAAATTAGTTATTTTAGCCATAGTTTAAAAAGCGACGCTTTAAGCGTCGCTTTTTTAGCTTTAAGCGACAAAGCGCTCCTCCAGGAGCGCTTTCTCAATCGCTTTTTCTGGTCGGGTTGTCGGGTCGGGTTATTGGGTTGGGGCAACCCACTGCCCATATGAAATAACTTAAACTCTTTTAATTTCCCTTCTTACCCCTTCATTTCTATCTAACTATATAAACTCAATACCCTTCTAATAAAACCCTAATTTCTTTTTATCACTCTCACTTTTTGTCTTCCAAAACCCTAGAGCCGCTGCCTGACCTCGTTTTTTCCCTCCGTTCTTCACCCCTACTATTGGTATGAATGTCCTCAACTTTTCCATCAATTTCTCTACCTTCAAACCGTCTGAAAAGGGAAAAAAAGATGGCCGGAATCCGGCCTCCTCGATTTTTTTTTTTTTTTTTTTTTTGGATTTTCAATGTCATGCCCTATAGGAACATGTAGCCTGATTTCAGAACATTTTTAAATAAGTTTGCCGGATTATAAACAGGGGTATATATGCAATTTTCTAAAAAATTACATTTATTTACCAAAATGCCATTATCGCTTTTTCAGCTTTAAGCGCGCTAAAGCGCTCAAAGCTGAAAAAGCGCAAACTGAAAAAGCTGAGCGCTTTATAGCTTTTTAAACTATGATTTTAGCTAACTGGTCCTTACTGGCAAATAGTAAACTTCCTGCAGATTACTTTCCACAATTCCCTCTAAATTCTTAATAGAAGTACTTGACTTCCAAATTACAATACTATTAGGTCTACAATTCAGATATTTATCTACTAGAATCTTTTCTCAAATGAAGGCTTTCCCGAAATGTGAGTCAATGAAGGGCCTAATTTTATTTTCCCTAAGAGTTTTCTCCTTAATATACCTACCCTTGGATCCACTGTACCAGGATAGAATCACTCTTATTCTAGTACTTTGAGGTTATTTTGATGTTGGTTGCAATAATGACAAGGTGGAGGGTCTCAAACTCCAAGAAAAGGAATTGTAGTGTTATGAAGAATTTATTGGGCATGTGACCACATTCCAACAGAAATTTGGAGGTCTTGTGGCTCCTTACTGTGAGGGTTTTAGCTATGGCTCCCAATGTGTTCAGTGGTGTTACAGCTTTCCAGTGGAACCTGCATATAGATAGTCAACCCTACACTCTGCAAGTCTTGCAAATGGCGTCTCATACATCCCTTTGAGCCTTGCAATCGATCCTATTGTCGTGGTTTCTTTTGCACACAACAGTGCAATTGATTTTGCAAAGGTCAGTCGGACCATGCTAAAAGCAACAACATCCATCTTCACTCATTGTATCGGGTTTCTTTCCTTTCATAGACTTCACCAGCTTCCTACTTTGCAGATAATCAGTAATCTGCATCAGTCAATATGTGAAATCTTTACCTTTGAACTTCTCTATCCGCAGCTTGCTATCTCCTCTCATTCTCCAAGACCAGAAAAAAAGGAAACAACCGCAGACTAATCCTTCAAAAAAAAATTGACGATGAACAATGTTCACGTTTTGATTCCAGCAACTTCTTGGACCTCGAACACGGCTCTGATACGAATCTGATCTCTCCTGATCAGATTTTCTTTACCCCACACGAGAATTGTGGCTCTCTCAATTCTAACATCATTACCTCACACAATTCACACAAAAGTACTGATCTGAAACGTGTAATCAGATCAGAAAAAATAGAAGTGGAGGAAGGAAAAATAAGAACACACAACAAAACAGAATGTTTTGTTAACGATGTTCACTTGTGCTTACTCCCCGGGAGTGATTGGGTTCCTCCTACCCTTAGTGACAAAAATTACAATTGGCAGAAAAATATCCAGCAACATTACAAGAGAAAAATTAGATGTTATTTATAATTAGTTATCTAGGGAGACGTGCCCTAGCCCTTGGATAACTAATTAATCCAGCAGGTCCAATAAAAATTATTAGCCCAGGAGGAATATTCTCCATCTAACTTATGCTTCCCTTATAATTTAATTAATTGCTCACTGAAATAATTGTAAATAACTCCTTGCAATTAATTTCAATACAATTAACTCCAACAGAGACGATGTGCAGATACAGAACTCACAACATCGAGGTGTTAGTTTTTTTTTCTAAAATGACATTGAATGAAACCAACCGAGGCAACAGTCATAGTGATGGCCACAAAACATGATAATAAATAATAAATCACCTTTCTCTGCTAATCTTCCCCAAAACCAACACAAAATACAACAAATGTAAAATTATAGACACAAAGCAAAACATCAAAAAATCCTTAAAAACTATAACACCTAACTATTAAATATTAATGTACCATAAAATTAGGAACAGAAATACATTCATATATCATGCTACAGAAAACCTTATAAGGTTTAGGTGTGTAAACTTACAGATAGTGATACTGCCGCAGGACCACTGAGAAGTTGATGTGCACGCTGTAGAACAGTGATTAGAACATCAAGAGATGGGTATCGAAACGAGTGTGACGGAGCAGGTTGTTCAGGATTTTGAGTAATGGGTGAGACTGACGGTCGATAGCCTTAAATTTCATGAAAAACATAAATTCGCCTTACATTAAATAAATGATAAAACCATCAAAGCATTAGAACAATATATTAATTACCTATAATAAAAATAATAATTTAAACGACACTCATTTGGAATTTATGATGAGAACAGAATAGGAAGCTGATGTTCTTTTGGTAGAAGGTAAATGCAGGAGACTGAAATTGGGTGAGACTAAGTAATGGAAATTGCTTAGGTTGGGATCAAAATGAAACTTTGTCCGAATAATCTAAATCAGAAAATTAGTTACCATCCATAACTGAATGAGTGAGGAACTCACAACACTGCCTCTAATAATGTAATAATTCCTTTTTATCAGAGATATTTGTTCTTATTTTTATGATGGTAAATTTTCATTAGAGGTATTTATTTAGTCTTGTAGCTTCCTAAATAGAGAATGTAAATAGTGGCTACGTCTACTTTTCAAAATTAGAGGTGTTGACAGTGTTATACACCCAAGTTTCAAAAGAAAATTACCACTGTGCAGGGATAACAGCTGTTCCATGCGACTGATGAATGCAGAAAGTGTAGTTAAAGAATCCGGAATTACCTAGAAATATAAATCATTAAGAAAGAAAAATTATCAGATAAAATTATAAACAAAAAACTACCATTTGAGGTGATAACATCATCCCAGATAATGGATTGTGTGCAGACTGATTTCCTGTTTGACTACTTCCATTAGCATTCTGAGAAGCCTGGGCATTAATATTTGACTGCAAATATTTATTATTTCACTGTAAAAAAAATCATACGAAAGAGAAAAATGTAAGAAATTGTCGAAAAAAAAGGATGCCTCACTGTGCTAGTTGAGGATGGATTTCCAGAAGTTCCAACCCCAAGAGAGTTAAGAACTGATCCAATAATCTGTATTGTGGAGAGAGAAAACATTCATTGAAATGCAAATTGCAATTGTTAAAAGGTATCAATAAAGATAATCGGATTTCTAAAACTAGAAGTATATTCTGAAGTGAGAAACATACCCGAGATATGTCAACAGAATTATTTTCACCCTGATCACCAACATTTAAACCAAGAACTACACTATGACCAACTCTTTGACGAGACATTGATCCAGCTGGTAATATCAATACATAAAGAATAAATAAAAATGACACTTCATTGTACAGTTGTGAGCTATGTAAAAGTACTAAGAGAAGATTGCATAGGACTATAGGAGGCATAACTACGTGGCATCAAAAATTTATATAAAAATAAAATACATTTTATTTCTAGTTACTTTCTTTGGATGTGATTTCTTAGTATGAGTGAAATTAGAGAGAGAGAAAATGGAGGAATCAAGTGATCGACCCCTCTAAACATACATTAGATGTGTTTATATACAATTGGGGTTTAGATTAGATCTTACTGAATTCAGTTAAGTTCTAATTTACAATAACCAATTACAATCAGCACATAAGGACTAAAACGTAAATAAAAACAATTAAAGACAGTTAGCATTATTTATATCACTAATAGCCCCCCTCAAGCTCATCTGTGGTAGCTGACGAGGTTGGCTCTTAGTTCCATGAATGGTGATGGCTTTAATGCCTTAGTGTATCAGCTCGTTTTTTTTTGAAGCAATTAAATTTTTTTATTTAAAAATAAGGGCAATGCCCAATTTACAAAGAAAAAGAGTATAGAAATAAAATAGAAATACAAGAAATAAACAAAAGTCCATTGACACTCTTCCATTAGTTATATAGTCTAGTTATATAGTAACTACATACACTGTCTCAAGCAAGGTTTAAAAACCGGTTAACCGGTAACCGGTTCTGGCTTACCGGTTTTCCGGTTAGACCGGTTAACCACCGGTTAACCAGTGGTTAACCGGTAGGGGTATTTTCGTAATTTTTTTTAAAAAACAGAAATTATGTTATATACTTATATATCTATTTTCTATTCCATGTTTATATCCATGTTTATAGTAATTCAAAATAGTCATTCAAAATAGTAATGCAAATAAGTAATTAATTCCATGATGTAATTCAAAATATCCTAAGCCTAAGATATCTATAAGGAGTAAGATTTAAACTTATTAAAATAAAGCCTTGAAATGAGGCTTTAATAAATTAAACATAATGGGCTTTATTAAATAAAGCCCATAAGGGAATTATTTATAACTGAGACGGGTAACCGGGACGGGTCAGACCCGCCCCATCGACCCATTTACCCGTTCCAACTAACCGGTCACCGGTTAGTTGGATTTTACCGGTCAGCCGGTTAACCGCCGGTTTTTAAACCTTGGTCTCAAGAGGTTGGTCTCCCATACTTCCATCATAGATGTCTTCAAAGGGTGACAAAAGCTCTTCTTGTAATACACTTAATCAAATGAGAGACTGATGTCTTTAACATAGTTTCAAATTAGAAAAAGCGCTCACAATTTCCAATTAGCGCTTTTTTAGCTTTAAGCGCTTTAGCGCGCTTAAAGCTAAAAAAGCGATAATGGCATTTTCTTAAATATATGCAATTTTTGAGAAAATTGCATATATATTCCTGTATTATTTTTTTTCAAATCTTATAAATATTTTTTTTTCAAATATATACCCCTGTTATAAATATTTGTAGGTGTAATATAACATTTATTACAGAAAACATTTATATGTGTCTAATTTGGGAAGACACCTGGCCAGACAGGTGCTGGACCATAAGAAACTTCCAGCAGCTATAAAAGAGGAAGAAATTTGTTTGAAGAGTTTGCTTCTACTGCAGCTTACAGATCTTTCTCCTCCTCCCTTCTCCAAGCTTCTACTGCCCGGTGATGGGTAGAAACCCACTAACCCGACCCGACCCACTCACCCGCTTAAAAAAAGCGATTTGGAAAGCGCTCCTCCAGGAACGCTTTTCCGCTTTAAGCGTCGCTTTTTAATCTATGGTCTTTAATGACCTCCTTAAGGACTACCTCAGGAGGCCTACTCACGTGTTGTCTATACCTTTTGTTTCTTTCCGTCCATATATGTCACGACAAGCACCCAATAACATTCCATAGCAGCCCCCAAAGAGGAGAGCGGTGCGTAATTTTTTGCGCAGCCTCCGTCAGATCCCCCAATCTAATATCACTGGATTGGGTGGGAACTGAAATATTCATATTTTCCAGAAGGCGGGATTCAGATGCTTCGCCAACGGAATTAAGAGAGACCTGGAATAAGAACAGTTAAATAAAAGATGACTCCTAGTTTCATCCACCAGATTGCATAGCAAGCAAGCAGGAGGTACTTGTACTCAAGGTTTTCTATGCGTCTATGCGTGCATGCGATGGTATTTTAAGCATATAAGTATATGCGTGCATATACGCGCATATACGTAAATATGCGACATGTTATATTTACATGTATTTTTTATAATTACCCCTGATATTTCCATAATATATGTATAATATAATATAGCAAATAGTGATCCAATGACCCAATAAAGTTTAAAAGTCTAAATAGTAAATAGAAATTGCATAACAAAGTCTAAAATTATATAATTAAGATTAACAATAGTCTAAGCCCAAGGGCTCTAAGCTCTAAGGAAGGGAGGAGGAAGGGTGCTGGCCGACGGGAAGAGAGAAAATCGAGGGTTTTTTTTAATTGGGTTTTGGGTTTTTTTTTTTAATTTTTTTTCAATAAGGTAACGGGTAATAGGGTTTCACCCGGCCCGACCCGTTGACCCGACCCGCCCCAGACCCGAAACGCATAGAACACCTATGCGAGGGTCTGGAAATGCGCATGGCCGTTTATGCGACGCATAAACGTCGCATAAACGGCGCATAGAAAACCCTGCTTGTACTCTCCAACTTCTTAACTTCCTGAACGTGTTTAGGTTATCCCATTTCACCCTCCACAAGAGAATAGAGAATTTTGTCGGCATCTTCAACCAAATTCCCTCAGCTAACATGTCTTTATGCTTTCTATCTCTAATACTTTCCACCATTCCCCCCAGCTTGTTTATCGGAGTACCAGATCTCCACACAACCATACTATTGGCCCTACAATCCAAACATTTATCCACTAGGTTTCTTTCTGAGATAAAAGCTCTCCAGAAATGTGAATCCACAGTAGGCCTGATTTGTATATCATTAAGTGTTTTTCCTTTAATATACCTATCTTGGAATATGAATAACTTGGATATCCTTCTTCTCCACCATCTCCCCTACAAAACTGAAATCAAGGGTAGCATGCTTGATTTTAGTGTGGAACATGGGGTTTGCAGCCAGCTGAGTTGTTCCCAAGTTGTTACATCATAGTTTATGTGGTGTATCCACTTTCATACCCATCTCTATCAACTTCTGCAGTGGCAGCTGTGATTGCCCTGAACTCTAACTCAGTGCTAGACCTTGACATTGTAGATTGCTTTTGAGAACACCAAACTATCAGTGATTCACCCATATAAAGGAGATATCCAATCTGGCTTTTTCTGTCAGTCGAGATGCCCAATCTGCATCACTATATGTTGTAATCTCATTAGAACAAGTTTTTCTGAGCACAATCCCCATGTTGTGTTCCAGATAGGTATCCGTATCTCAGAATTCTTTTTAACATCTGCCAATATATCTCTTTGGGTTTCTCCATGAACTGAACTAACTTGTTCACTGCATAAGCAATATCTGGCCTTGTGGTAGTGAGATACTGCAGTGAACCCACCAACTGCCTATATTCAGTAGAATTCTGAATTTGTTCTGCCTTAGAGTAAAAATCAGTATTAGGTTGCGTAGGTGTAACAATGGGTTTTAGGTTTTCACACCCATGCTTATTAAGAAGATTCACCAAGTATAACTGTTGGTCTAAGAATAAACCATCAGAGTGCTTCCTAACTCTGATTCCTAGAAAATACTCCAAGTCTCCACACACTCTCACAGCAAATTCAGATTTTAATTCATTCAAACATTTTTCTATGCCTTTAGCACTTGAGTCTGTAATGACCATGTCGTCTACATATACAAGTATGTAAATGACTTCCTCTCCAGACTTTATAAACAATGACTTATCAGATATGCTTGCCACAGCCTTTCAGACATAAAAATTGTTTCAATCTGCGAAACCACATCCTTGAGGTATGTTTCAATCCATACAGGGCCTTCTTCAGTAGACACACATGTGTGGGTCTTTTTTCATCAAGAAATCCCATCGGCTACCTCATGACAATTCTCTCTATTAATGATAATAAATAAATCATTAATATATTTTCCTACTTGTATAAAATATGGGCTAATACATGATATTAGACCCACAGTAAAAATCTATTGGATAGATATCCATTAGATAACTTACATACTAAGGTAACTTCTACCTGAAGGAAAAGATAAACCTTATCTTGATAAGGTTATCTATTTTACAGAACTTATCTCAATTGTAATATATATATAAGGAACATACATCAATGAGAATGACCATGCAAAAATGCATTGATTATATTCACTTGTTGAAAACTTGAAGTGACCAACCTTTGGATACAGACAATGTAAGCACTATTCTGATTGTTTTATGCTTGACAACAGAGCTAAATGTCTCAGTATAATCCAGCCCTTCTACTTGATTGGTGTCATTGGCCACCAATCTTGCCTTCAACCTCTCTATTGTCCCATCTGACCTTTTTTTCACTCTTAACCATAGATTAAAAAGCGACGCTTAAAGCGGAAAAGCGCTCCTGGAGGAGCGCTTTCCAAATCACTTTTTTTAAGCGGGTGAGTGGGTCGGGTCGGGTTAGTGGGTTTCTACCCATCATCGGGCAGTAGAAGCTTGGAGAAGGGAGGAGGAGAAAGATCTGTAAGCTGCAGTAGAAGCAAACTCTACAAACAGATTTCTTCCTCTTTTATAGCTGCTGGAAGTTTCTCATGGTCCAGCACTTGTCTGGCCAGGTGTCTTCCCAAATTAGACACCTGGTTGGTTTGTTACACCTATAAATATTACACCTATAAATATTCATCACCTGGTTGGTTTGTTAAACGTGTAATATAAGTTATATTACACCTATAAATATTACATGTTTACTGTAATAAATGTTATATTACACCTATAAATATTTATAACAGGGGTATATATTTGAAAAAAATATATTTATAGGATTTGAAAAAAAATAATACAGGAATATATATGCAATTTTCTAAAAAATTGCATATATTTACGAAAATGCCATTATCGCTTTTTTAGCTTTAAGCGCGCTTAAAGCTAAAAAAGCGCTAATTGGAAATTGGGAGCACTTTATGCTTTTTAAAACTATGCTCTTAACAGCCATACATCGTTGATTACATTATCCACTAGATTCCTTGGGATGAGTTCCCAAGTCCCATTCCTTACAAGAGCATTGTATTCCTCCTGCATTGCACTCTTCTATTTAGGATCTTGCAAGGCATACATCACTGATTTAGGAGTTTGTTTTGGTGTGGGAGATATATTGCAAGCATATCTCTGAATTTTCTTGACAATTCCCCTAGATGCTCTAGTGACAGGCATATGTTTTGTCACTGGAATCCCTGCTAGCTTTGGATTATACTCTTCTTCAGAGCTTGCTCTAGAGTCATCAGACCCTTCATCCTGATTAATTTCCACTGCAACAGGTGCTCTTCTACTGTACTGGATCAGTGGTAACTCATCTGCAGTAGAAGTAATAGGAAGTCCAAACTGTGAAGTAGATTCAGAAGCCATTGCATGTTCTGAAATATCTGCCACTGCATATTCTGAACTGTCATTTATCATTTTATCCTACTCTGTTCAGCCTCCTCTGCATCCTCATCTGATTCACTCTCCTCAGCCTAATCTGATTGTGTTGGAGACTGAGAAATATTTGTTTTCTTTGACTGAAATTTATTTTCTTCAAAGATCACATCTCTGAAAATTAATGTCTTCCCATTCCTCATATCCATGCATATATATCCAACACAATTGACTGGATATCCTAGAAAAATATAGGGAGTTGATTTGTCACTCAATTTGTTTTCCCTATATGGTCTGAGATTGGGATAACACACTTCTCCGAAAATTTTCAACTTACAATAATCAGGGGACTTGAAGTGTGGTGCTTGGTAAGGTGATATACCTTTCAATATTTCAGTAATTCAGTGGGGTTCCTGTTATACAGATATACAGATGCCATGATTGCATAGTCCCAGAAGTGTGTTTCCAACCCTGCATGCTTCAACATAGTCAGCTCTGTGTTTACAATATGTATGTGTCTTCGCTCTATCTTCACCATCTAAGGGTGAGTGTGTGGACAACTGAGACGATGTACTATTCCATTACTCAACAATTTTGACAGTTTTAAAAACTTTTTAGCATTATCAGTTTAGAGAGCTTTTATGAAAATAAGACACACATTCAACTTGGGAGACATACTTTTCTAAACTTTAAAGAGTAAATTAAAAATATTTTAGTATATGGAATTAACTAATCAATTTGGAAGTCCACAAAACAGTAACTGTTAATGAATTAGTCATTAGATAAAATGTATAAATAATCTTTAATTCAATCGCATTGGGTGAAAATGTGAAATATATATAAAATTAATAAATTATAGTAACAGAACTCTGTTAGTTGCGTTGTGTTACTTGCATCTCTATACATCACAATGGAATTATTGCAAAGTAGTCTAACTAATTCTATTTAATTAGCTAGTAGCTACTATGAATTAAAAATTAATTATACATTTAATCTGATTCATAAACAAAAAAATATTTTAGCTTTCCAAAATGTATATTAAAAATGTTTGTTTATTTTAAATAATATTATAACCATAAGCATTAAGCAATGACAAATTGTTTAATTTCATGAAAAATATCTTTTCATATAAATGGATAGTGGATACTTTATCATTGAGCAAAGATAACTTTTTTCCAGCATGTACTTTATAAATGATTAAAAAGGTTCAAGCATAACAGATATGTGATGACTCAAATTCATAAGTACATGAAAATCTCTATAAAGTAAAAGAAGATGAAAGGTGGATATAGATAGCAATTAGCTGAAAATGAAATTAATATAAGTATCAGTCTATCAGAGAACCATACTCGCATAGAAATGATAGAATACAGAGTGCAAACCTTGGTTTCCACTTCCAGTACTTGTAGTATCCTCGGAATTTGTAGCATGTTGAGTTTGAGATTGGAATGGTTGTCTAACAACCAGATGTAAAGTATCCCCATCTTCAATATCTAATTAAAGCTAAGGAATGATATTTATTGTGGGAAAATACATAAAACGTCATATATCATTTCATAAAACATGTTACATAAAGAAAATGGCTGTTAAATAGATCTATAAATTTCATTTCATTTTTTTTAATTAATACAGGATAATACCCTTAAGTACAAAGTGGAGGATAAGAAAAAAGGAGGGAGGAGTTTTAACCAAATGACTCACTCCTAAGTCCTATCTAGTGATTACATTTAGTAGTCTGGTAACTAAACATGCTACCTCAGGAGGTTTGTCTCCCAAACATGCATTATTATATCCTCCATTTGCGAACCACAGTCTTCATTAAAGATTTCAGATCTGAAAGAAAGGTTGGAGTCCTTGATGACTTCCTGGAATAATATTTTTGGAGATCTGAGAGAATGTTGACGTGGTCTTATGTTCCTTTCGGACCAGATATGCCAAGTGAGGCTTCCAATTGTATTCCAACGGAGGCCCCATGGGGGTGATTAATGTGTCAGTTTTTAGCAAGCGTCAATTATATCCTCTATTCTAATGTCATAGCCATAGGTGATTACACTTTATTTTTTTCTTAGAATTATAATTCTAATCAGGGTTTTCTATGCGACGTTTATGCGACGTTTATGCGACGTTTATGCGTCGCATAAACGTCCATGCGCAATTCCAGACCCTCGCATAGGTGTTCTATGCGTTTCGGGTCTGGGGCGGGGCGGGTCAACGGGTCGGGACGGGTAAAACCCTATTACCCGTTACCTTATTTAAAAAAAAACCAAAACCCTAAATTTAAAAAAACCCAAAACCAAAATAAATAAAAAAACCCACGATTTTCTCCTCTCTTCCCTTTCTTCCCGTCGGCCAGCACTCTTCCCCCTCTTCCCGTCGGCCACCACCAGCTGCCATCTCCGACGCGAGCCTTCTCCAGACGCGAGCAAGCCTAGCTGCGAAGACTGCTGCCGGTCGCAGAGTCAAACTTGATCTCTCATTCGAACCTTCTGGTATTCTTCAACCATACTCTTTTACATCCATCACACCTTTTCCTCCTTTTACTGGAATCTCTCTTTCTTCTTTTATGACATGAATATGTGATTTTTTCCCCAATCATACGATGCGAGTTCTGTTTTTGATCCCCCCCAGTAATCGAGTTCTGTTTTTGATCCCCCCCAGTATGCGAGTTCTCTCATACTTGACATTTTATGGTTCTTTAATTTTGATCCCCCCCAGTAATCAAACGTTTTTTTAGTACCATTTTTTAATATTTTGTTTATTTTTGAAAGTTGTAGAAAAGGTGGAATAGAGTCAATCCACACTGTATGAAACACAATTCCCTCTAGTTCAATATTTTTCTTATGTCAAATTGATTTTGGGATGATTTTAATTTTTAATACTGATTTTGGCTAAAAAAGCCTACCGAGGAGAATACTGATTTTATCATTTTAATACTGATTTTAATGACAGAATCAGTACTAAACTAATGATTAAATGATTTAGGGATGATTTTGGCATGAATATACTAATTTAGTATTTTTTGCCAATAAAATAACATTGTCATTTTTATGTTTGTCGAATCAGAATTAGGGATGACTCAGACTTACAATGACGATTTATACCAAGAGAATGACGACATGTACTACGACTACGAAGTCGATGCCAATGACGACGCACATGGTGATGAAGAGCCACTTGATGAAGAGCCACTTGATGATGTTGATGCCAATGACTTATCCCATCAAGTTGTTGGAGAAGATGAACGTGAACAGTTAATCAAGTGGCATTCTAAAACCACCGACGAGGAAAAGAATGACACAAAACTACGACCGAAGTCTAGCGATCCAGCATGGAAATATGCCATTCTATTGAAAAAGACTGACTCCAATGGAGTCAAATGTCTATTTTGTCATTGGATTTCAACTGGTGGAATCGGTCGAATGAAAGGTCACTTTCTTGGTGGTGACAGAAATTGCATCAAATGTCCAAAGACCACATCTTTCGTTCGTAATGAGATCCGTGAATATGTCAAAGAAAAGAAGATAAAAGCAATGAAAGGGAAATCAACATATGTGGATGACGATGACCAAACTGATGTCATTTTCGTCAAAGAAAATCCTATTGATCCCAAAAAATTAAAGAGGCCAGCGGTGGCGGTAAAGAAATCAATTTCTTCTTCTGCTGGATCCATCAATTCAAAGGTGAAAGCGCTTTCTTTGAATGATGGTGAGAGTCTTGTCGACGTAGTTCGTAATCGGAAAAAACAACCACTCATCGTGGAATGTCTGAAGAAGGACGAAAGACTTATAGTAGACAAGCTTGTGGCTAAAGCTTTCTATTCAGCTGGTATTCCATTCAATGTCCGAAATAATATTGACTTTCAGGTATTTTTCATTTCAATACAATTTCTGATAATTAATGTGAATATTCAGATTTTCAGAAATTAATTCCAATTTTCTGAATTTAGGTTATGTTAGAAGCTCGATATGGATGGGGTTATGTTCCTCCCACTGTGCATAGGCTTCGAGGTCCACTTTTGAATGAAAAAGTAGCTGCTTTTGATGACATGAGAAGTAAACATGAAGAGAAATGGTCCATCAACGGATGCACACTCATGTCTGACGGTTGGACGGATCAGAAAGGAAGAAGCATAATCAACTTTTTGATCAACTCTTCTGCTGGATCTTTTTATTTGTACTCTATTGATGCATCCGCCCATGAAACAATGCTGAATTTATAGCACGTACCCTAGATGATGCGATGCAGAAGGTTGGGGTTAAGAACGTCGTCCAGATTTGCACAGATAATGCTGCCAACTACGTGAGAGCAGGAAAAATTCTGATGGAGAAGTATAGTCATCTATATTGGACTCCATGTGTGGCGCATTGCATTGACCTAATACTGGAGGATATTGGCAAGATACCTTCATTTAAAAAGGTGATTTTATCAGGCCGTCAGATCACTACATATGTCTACACGCATTCAGTTCTTCATGCTGAGTTTTTTGAGATTAAGCAATAACAAGGAATTGATTAGGTGTGGCGTCACAAGATTTGCCACTTCGTTCCTGACTTTGCAGAGCCTAAAAGACCACAGATACCACTTAGGCAAGTTGGATTGGCAGAAGTGGCTAGATATTGGACATGGAGAGGAAGTGCAGAGGAATGTCTTTGCTAGAGCTTTCTGGACAGGTGTGGAAGATTGTTTGAAAGCATCTCAGGCTTTAGTTGCTCTTTTGAGATTGGTGGATACAGATGATAAGCCATGCATGGGGCATGTCACTCAATGTTTTGAGAAGGCGAACAAAACAATTGAAACTCATTTTGAAAACAAACCTGGAATGTTGAGAAGTCTAAAGGCTATCATGAAGAAAAGATTAGATAAACACTTCAACCATGATTTGTTTGAAGCTGGAGCATTTCTAAATCTCAACTTTTACTATGAGTTGAAGAAGTAAGTCTTCTCTTCATGTTATTTGATAATTAATTTTGAAAACCTATTATCTAATTACTAATATATTTCCTTCTAACTAATAGGACAAGAGTTGGGTTTGAGAAGGCCTTAGCTTATGAGTGAAAGTTTCAAAAATGTGTTCTTCGAATGATTGATGATGATGATGAACGAAGAAGATAATGAATCAACTAACTCTCCACAACAGATTCAAGTAATGTGTTCCATAATTCTGATTTGTTAATCTGAATTATTTAATATTAATGAGTCTAATTTCGTTTTTGGAAATTGCAATTGCACAGTGTCTTGGTGGGGTTCATATGGCATATCTACCCCAACATTAATGATTGCGGCTAGACGTATTTTGGGACTTTGTGTCACTGCTTCTAGCTGTGAAAGAAATTGGAGTACCTTTGATTTTGTAAGTATGAAATAGTAAGTAATGTGTCTCTGTGTATTTAATGAAACTGAAACAAGTTATCTTCCATATAACAGATTCACACGAAGAGGAGGAATCGACTAGAGGCCGACCGATGTAGTAAATTGGTGTTTGTCAATTACAACCGCCGATTGAAGGATCGTTATGAAGAGAAATGCCTTAGAAACGACTTCGACCCCATTGTCGTTGAAGATTTGAATTGGAGTAGTGAATGGATGACCGGTGAAGACGGTCCTTCAAATGAATTTGTTTATGGTGAAGAAGGTTTAATTTAGGCGTCTATTGAAGTAGCTATGGGTGTCAATAAACCTATTGGACCATCAACAAGGAATAGGAGAGGAGCTGAAGTTGAAGAGGATGTTGAGCAAGCTCCTTAGAGCTTAGAGCCCTTGGGCTTAGACTATTGTTAATCTTAATTATATAGTTTTAGACTTTGTTATGCAATTTCTATTTACTATTTAGACTTTTAAACTTTATTTGCTACATTATATTATACATATATTATGGAAATATCAGGGGTAATTATAAAAAATACATGTAAATATAACATGTCGCATATTTACGTATATGCGCGTATATGTACGCATATACTTATATGCTTAAAATGCCATCGCATGAACGCATAGACGCATAGAAAACCTTGGGTGATACAATATCCGAGGCTTGATCACGACACTAGCAATCAGAGATTATTTAAGATAGTCCGGAATGGATGGTGGAGACCTGTATAGGTAATGGGAGGCTCCAGTTGACTTTATGGGGAAGTCGACTCCTGAAGGTCGACTTTTCCAAGTCGACTTTCCTAGAAGTCGACCACAGAGAAGTCGATCTAGGTGGAAGTCGACCCCAGAAAGTTGACCTGGGACCAGATCTTGGCAGTTAGGCGGTTACGACCCTAATGACCAGATTACCCCCATAAGAGACCCTATAAATAGAGGTCACTCCCATTCATTCAGGAAGGTTGATTCGAGTGAGAGAGAACCCTTGCTAGAGTGAGCTTGAGCGACTGAGGAGTGCGAGCTGTTTTCGGTGAAGTTCCTGACCCAATGCTTGTTCGAAACGTCGTCCGAACACTGATCGGGTTCCACCCTTATCAATAGTTATTTGCTTTTAGAGATGTATTACATACCTTTAACTTTTGCAGTAGACATGCGTTTAATGTAGTTGACGTGCTACTGTAACTTTGCAGGTTTGTACGACAGTGAATCATTTCATTTTTATAGACATACTTTTTCTATTTCTTCCATCTTCTTCATTTTTCTACATCCTTCTTCATTCTAAATCTTGTTTCAACACCAACAAAGATGGTTTTCTCTACAAGATAATTTTTACATATATGTTATCTTCTTTAACTAGGTCTGGTTGTCAATCACCTTGACAACCGATGTTGGTCTTTGATGACTGCCCCTACATTAGTTGGGATCGTCGTCATTTCATGAAAATGTTATATTACAAAATGTTATTTATTTGTACTTCATCTTCTCTATTTATCTGACACAAAGTTGTATGCGTTTTGGGTTTATAATTTTTCTTTCTTTCAAGCTTGTCACTATTCATTTGACACAATGAATATGTTGGACAAATTTGGGACAACATAACTACATTAGTACAGAAACATCTTTATACACAACAGATAAATCGTGTCGTACAGACACTACAACAAATGTTTCAGGAAAAAATTACAGACGGTTGTAATAGATTCAAACACATCCAATGATGTATATACGATTGACGCATACAACGCATTGACATACAAACACACATGAAATGCGTGCAAAAAAGAAAAACTGATGCATAGATAGAAACATCAGACTGAATATATAGAAGAAGTTGGATAGAGAAAGAAAGGAGAAAAAGAAACACAATGGGGAAGATACAGTTAGAGATCTAACTGCCCAAAGATAGTGGAATCAACTTTGTATTCAGATTGTGAAGAAAGAGGAACGAGCACAAGAAGCCCTAATTTCAATCTGGAAAAATATCAAGTATACAAATACAATCCTCAAAAAACTAATTCATTGGTATTAGTTTATACTATTTATAAACCTTACTAGGTTATTTATCTATTAATCCATTTACTAACTAATATTATTACTATACCCATATAGGTGAATTTACACTTATGGTATGATATTTAATACTATCTTTACATTCCCCCTCAATATCATAATTGTGATCAATCAATTATGATATTGATCAAAATTTCAGAAACATGATCAATATCTTTTCTGCAACTTATCTTCTCGATATTGATCTTTAGTGGAGACAACAACAGTGTTTCCCCCTTCTTTTCTTTTTTTCTTTCTTTTTTACATGCATCCGAAAACAGACCAGTAATCTTCCCATATGGATGATAGTAATTTAGATGTGGATTGTTAAGTGATTGGATTAACAATAGGGGTTAAAAAACCCAGATGGGATCCGTAATCTTGCTCCTCTTTTAACTCAATTTTTTTTCTGGGAAAAACCCATTCTCTCAATCCAATATCAACTCCATTACTTATGAAATCATATAGTCCATTCCTGCCCTGATCTAGTTCAGCTCCTTTGTCCTTGTCGAGGCTCTTCATCTTAACGACATATATAGATCCTTTGTTTAGTCCTTTCTCTGTTCACCAATTCTCATATAGATCCTGCATTTATACATATTATAGAGGTCATCCAGGCAGGGACCAATTCCCTTAACTTCCTTTGCAGTCCTGATTCCTGCACACATTCAAGCACTATATACTCATAGCTACACAAATAACAATAACATCAAATATTTAATCAATATCATTAGTAGATATATAACATTATCAAACATAATAACATCAGTCCTGATTTCTGCATTATTTATTTATTTATTATTATTTTATTTGGTTCTGAGTCTCTTTACTGTCTGGTTTTTATCATTTGATCCTCTACTAGCTGAAGATGCATCTTCATCATTTCTGATGGTACCCCTAATCCATCAGCCCAGGCCCACGCAAGAGTCCAGAAACAAGGTCCAGCGAAATGAACAAAAGAGGAAGATCCAAACCGCCTCACGGGTGCTCGCCCGACAGGGCGGATCCATCGGCCCGGACGGTTATTTCTCCAAGGGTTACGTCCCAAGCATGTCAGGTCCTTTAGGTCGGATCTTAGTCCGAGAACGCAGGGTCCAGAGTTCGGTAGGAAACGGTATAAATACCCCTAGGGGTGAAATGTAAAAGGGGGGAGAACAATTGTTATTATAATTATAATTATAATATACGATCAGTGGACTTTCCTTAGGGACACGATCAGTGGTGAACCTGACGTGAAATGGATTCAGAGCAGCCTGAACGAGTAATTTAGATGGAAGAGAACCTAGGAATCACGGCGGCAGAAGCATGCGAAAATCAACAATCATCAATTCCCGTGGAAAATCAAGTTGCAGATGAACCGGTGCATTTGGAAGAGAATATTGAAAAAGCGTCTTATCATCCTTAACCGCAAACATGGGAAGATCCTCGGCTAGTTGCAAGATCAATGCCAGGGGATGATATTTCTATAAGTTAGTCGGAGCAAAGCCGATCGAGATTACCAGAGCAACATAGGAATGACCAAAGGGGATATGGGAGAGCATTTCCCATGTCACAAGGGTCAAGGGAGGATCGACTCCTGACAGTTATCTCAGACTTACAAAACAGTCAAAGACAACTTCAGGAGCGAATTATGTCATTAATAAACAGGAGTATACAAGGAAATGTAGTAGTACCCGTGCGGCCGCCAATTGGTTATCTGGATCAACCCGTGTCGACAGGCAGTGAAGAGGCTCTAGCGCGACATCTCTTGGTAGAAGAATACCCGATGAGGTGGAGGGCTCCAAAAATGACATTGTACGATGGTACGACGGATCCAGAGGATCATATTCACTCATTCCGCACAGAAATGGAAGACACTACAAGGCGAAAAGACATTTGGTGTCGTATGTTCAGAAGAACACTAAAAGGAAAGGTTGTGGAGTGGTACAGAAACCTTCCTGAGGGGAGCATTAATTCGTTCAAAGACTTGGAGAAAGCGTTCAAAATTGCCTTCGGGCATAAAATAAGACTCAAGGGGTTGAACACAACTCTATTAACAGTTGTACAGGGGGATCGGGAGTCAACGCTGGAATATATGAATCGATTTGCAGTTGCAGTCCAAAAAGTCGTTTGTTCAGAAGAAGGAGTCCTGATGACACTAGTTAATGGACTGAGACCAACTAGATTCTCAGGCGATTTAGTACGAGACCTTTCATCAACGTTTGCAGAAGCTATGGAAAGATCATATAAGGAGTCAAACGTGGAGGACTACAATGAGGCAAAGTACAGACAGATACGTCAAAGGCCGAAAGGCCAATACGACCAGAACATACAGCAAAAGCAGCCAAGGTTGGAGGCTCGACCACAAAATAGAGAGGCACCGGAAGGCACAGCAAGAGGGGGCACTTTTCCAAGGGAAGGCGTTGCTAATTATGGTCCGTCAAGAGTTACCCCACTTCCAAACCAATGACAGATATTTTTAGCGCTAAGGGATGAACGAATACTTCCAGAACCTCGTCCAATGCGTACGGAAACGGCGATTCATGGAAACCCACATCGATATTGTGAGTATCATGAAGATATAGGGTATACTACGGTCGAATGTTGGATTTTGGCAAGGGAACTTGAGAGAATGCAGGAAGCACAAGACCCACTGCCCGCACGGCAAAGGATACCTTCTCCTCCACCGCGGCGTATGTCATCGATCCCCACAGGACATCAAGGCCCTAGGGATGATCGGGAAGGAAGAAACATAGGTGAGATATTGGCAATATCGGGTGGCGAAGTGGCCAGAGGAGGAATATGATTTGAAGGTAAAAGGTATGTACAGGATCTTAGCCGGACAGATGGAATTAAAAAAATCAAAACATTGGCGGACATTCGTTTCTCAAGTGAAGACCTGGCAAGAATCACAGTCCCGCATCACGACCCGTTAGTCATAACACTCATTGTACAAAGGGAGGATAAACAAAAAATTAGATTGAACCGAGTACTGGTGGATACATGGGCTTCAGTGGATGTGTTGTATTGGAATGCGTTTGATCAACTCGGGTTTTGCAGGGCTTATTTAGGTCCGTGCAGTACACCGATGACAGGTTTTGGTAGCCCTGTCAATCGAACGAATTCGAACCGGATACCCCTGTATCCGAATTCGAATTCGATTAGTATCCGGATAATCCGAATTCGTCCGATTAGTATTCGAATTTCAAAATCCGTATCCGTCGATTCGAATAACATTTATAAAAAAAACCAAAAATAATATTTTATTTTATTTTTGTTAAAAAAACCCTGTAATATTAAAAAAAAACCTGTAAATATTAAATCCAAGTATTCAACACAATTTAACATAACAAGTATCCATCCAACATAATTTAACATAAGTACTTAACAATCAATCCAACATAATTTAAATTTTTAACATATTCTAAGCTTCATTTTATAAATTCCAGATCATCCAATCATCCATAGAGATATCGAACAGGTTAACCATCGTCCATTGAACACCTGTTTAAGAATAAACAAACCAATATTCAAATAGGAAATATAAAAATAAATTCCAACATAATTAATATTCGCAATTTACTTACCATCTTATTATTTAAATGATTAAAGCCAATCCTTGCAACACAGTATTGCTTCCACTGTATCAGATTTTAAAGAAGCCCGAGTATCTTCAATTATCCGACGACCCCAACTAAAAGCAGACTCAGAAGCAACAGTAGATGTTGAAATGGCTAAGAGATCTCTGGCCATCTTCCTTAATGTTGGAAACTTCACTCCAGTATCATTCCACCAATTCAAAATATCAAATAGAAATGGATCATCTTCTCTCTGGATGAAGTGCTTCATTTAAATAAGTATCTAACTCTGAAATTCGAGTTGGTTCCATTTGTTGATTCTTGTCAATTACAAAGTCTTGCCATTCCGCTGTTACAAGATCATTAGTTGTTCCACAAGAAATTACTTCTGTAAAAGGATTATCATCAACTACTTCTTCACTTTGTGTTTTATCCACATAAGAATCATATAATTCTCTCAGGGCACTATTAACTCGAACAATATGAATATGAGATGCACTACCATAAAGCTTTCCATATGCATATTCAACAAAATGCATTTTGTATCGAGGGTCTAAGATCATACAAATCGTCAAAGTAAACCCACACAATTCCCAATATTTATCAAACTTAATTTGCATTAACCTTGCCATTTCTTGGATGCCTCTATCGGAAATTTTTTTCCATAAGTTTAGATGGAAACTGATATTCACAATATCTTTAAAATAATAGTTTGCAGTAGGATATTTCGTACTAGATAATCTAAGTGTAATGGTATGAAAAAGCTTCAAACAATCACATACCTTCTTTCCCATTTCCCATTCTTCAAATGTTGGAAGTTCTTTATAATCAGAGTCTAAATCTGCCAAACGTTCAAAAGCATCTCTGACTTCCAAAGCACTTTGAAGCATGACATATGTAGAATTCCAACGTGTGTCAACATCCAAGCTCACCTGAAAATGAAAATTATATATCAAATAATTTATCTAAAGGTAATTTTCAGAATGGAAAATTTTCATTTACCTTTTTATTATCATTCAATCTACTCTGAGTTAAAGCTTACTAAATTTCTGATTTCGGTAAACAGATGACCCAATGTACTTTACACTCTTTCGGATTTTCTCAATCAATGATAATATTATTTCCATTCCACTTTTAACAATCAAATTAATTATATGAGCAGAACATCGAATATGGAATAAATCTCCATTCTTTAGCAAATACCCCTTACAATTCAACCAATTCTTAATCATTACCACCATTGGTTCGTTGTTGCTCGCATTGTCAACTACGATTGAGTAGACCTTTTTATCGATATTCCATTCCAAGATCTTTTGTTTCAGCCAATTTCCAAGGACTTCACCAGTGTGTGGGCATTCAATAAAATTGAAGGCAATGATTTTCTTATTTAATTTCCATGAATCGTCTATATAATGGCAGGACACACAACAATACCCAAGGTTCTGATGATCTGGAGTCCATAAATCAGTTGTGAGGCTAACCTTAGATGAAATACCATCCAAGATACTTTGCAACTTGTTTTTTCTATCTTATAAACTTCTAGGCAATCAGACTTGATAGTATTTCTGGTTCTGAATTTGTACATTGGGGAAATGAAAGCCACCCACTTTCTAAAATACTCATGTTCTGTCAAAAGAAACGGATAATCGTGTTTCATTACCATTTGAGCAAACAAAGTTCTCTCAACCTCTGCATCAAATCTGTAAGTTCCAATAGTATTTGTTGTATTCCCAGAACTTGCCAATATTGCCTGCCTAATGTCTACCCTTGGTCGGCGTCTACAATTTTTGGTATGGGTAGATAAATGTGTTGTACCTTTAGTACTGTCACCACTAGTTTTGTGTGTACAATACTTGCATTTAGCTGTGATGGAACCATCTGGATTCTCTGTTCTTTCATAATCATTCCAAACAGGGGATGTCAAAGATCTTTTCCTTTTAATTTTATTAACTTCAGGATGTTCAGATTCTTTGGCTAATATTGTAGAAGATATGCCGGTAGTAGTACTAGGTACACTAGGATTTTGTATAGGAGCATCTTGAGATATAGGGATATGTGTATCTCCAATACTTTGAACGTCTATTATGTCTCTAACCACACCTAATATAATTTACATAAAGATTATTTAAGAAACATAAATATCAGAATTCAGAAACATTAAAATCAGAAATATAAATTAATATCAGAAACATAAATTAATATAAGAATAAGAACATTAATTTATGCCAAAAAAAATTAACATTACCTTCATCATTCCCATGTACATTAGACATCGAGTCTATTGAATAAGTAGACTGTTTAGGAAATGAAATCTGAAAATGAATAAAAAATTAAAAATGAATATTAGAATAGAAAGGATAGGCAATCTTTCTTTTCAGAATTATAGCCCCATTTTCAGAATATTAAAATAAAAAACTAATGGTACATTGATGTGTTCTTCTGATTATTAAATCAGATGAACTTTCTATCCTAACAGTCTGCAAAACTAGATGACACCTTGTATGTAAGACATATCTGGAACCCATGGATTCCAAAAGATGAACATCGGGGAGGCTAGATTAATTCATTTTCAAGTTGTATATATTTTGATTTCAAGCAATTCTGTCCATAATTTATTTATTTATTAATCGATTCAATCTAGTTATAGTGTTAGGTAGCTTTTCAATCAATTCAATTGAAATGTGTCCTCGGATTAATCTATCTCACTCATGTGAGAGGTCATCTACACACAATGGGGAGAACAGTGAAGGACATGTGTTCATTTAGATAACATGTGTTCACATTCGTGTAAGGGATCATTTGCATAACATGTGTTCTAAGCAAACACGTCTTGGGATATTGCCTGTGAAGCACATTCTAGAGAGGGGAAAAGAATATACATGTTGAGTAGCAAAAATTGAAGCACGATTTTGGTCATCCAAGATTATAAAAAACTAAAGTTACATCTACAGAATTAAACAAACGGCATAAAATCGTTTAATGAAAATTGGGTCTTTAGACTCTCAATGATTACAGATTTCGACGCAACCAGGGAGTAGAGTAATTATTTAAGTCACAAAAGAGCGATTAATTCTGAGCTAAGACAGAAAAGGATAGATGATACCAAAGATTTACCTAACCGAAGTCCGGATGCGGTTACTGTCGGAAACGAACAGAGGAGATCGAGATTAAGATTGCAGTCGACACTATGTCGTATAATGCAGGGAGGGGCGATATCCAAATGTAGACGATTGAAGAAATGGAAATGGAGGAAGAACAAGTTAGGAATATTTGGAGAGTCCGGCGGGGTTCCAAATAGAATAGAAGAAAAGAGCAAGGTAGTGGAATCACAAACCCTAGCTAACTCTTAAGAAAGGGGGAATAAGAAATAAGAATGAATTTTTAGAGATTTAGGGATTAGGTTTAGGGATTTGATATTTATATTATTTGATAAAAAATGAGATGGGTTTATTGCTAATATGGTGTAAGATATTTAATATTTATTAGAGAAGGTTAAAATTATAAAACACATAGATTACATATTTACATTACAATATTATATTATATTAGACAAGGTTAAAATTATAAAATTATTATATATTTAATATTTATTCGAATTCGGATAATTATCGAATTCTATTAGAGGTATCCGAATTCGAATTCGATTAGTGTCGGATAGTATTTTCAGTATCCGAATTCGTATTCGAATTCGATTATCCGAATTCGATTAGCCTTAAACGAATTCGAAATCGAATTCGAATTCGGATTTCGAATATCCATTGACAGGGTTAGCGCGCATATGCACGGATGCACTTTCAAAGAGAGATGCGCCTGGCGCATCTCCCTTAGCATGCGATTTTTTAAATTTTTTTAATCTTCATCTTTTTCTCCATCTCATTTCAGAGTTCTGACATTTCATTTCAGAGATTAGGGTTGTGTTTTTTTTTAAAATTAATTTGTTATTTTTTTAGGATTTTCGAAATGGCTGAATTTAATGAAAACAATGAGGGTGAACCCCAACCTGAACCTATAGATGTAAATAATTTGTTCTATAAATGGTTAAAGAAGACATAGGATCACCTATAGATCGTATTATGTATTTCAAGTTTGAACTAGTCTATGTGTTCTGAACTACTTTAACTATTTTGATATATTTTATGAAGTAGATATATTTTAGGTATATAAAAAAAATATGAAAAACCTTTATTTTTATATATATTTACGAAAATGCCATTGGCGCAAAAGCTCAAGTGCTCCAGGTGGTGGCGCATCGCGCAGAGGCGCATCCTGAACCTTGCCTCACACACACCCATAAATGGGCAAGGTTGAGAGGAGACATCGACATATTGTCGATACTGGACTCACACTTATGAAGAAAGCAAATATTCCAAACGAATACTGGGATTACGCTTTTATGACAGCAGTATATCTTTATAATCATAATCCTACTAAAATTCTGGATGGATTATCTCCTGTGGAGTACTTATTTCATCAAGAGTCTGAATATTATAAAGAGAAAACGTTTGGTTGTAAATGTTATCCCAATCTGAGAAGCTATCGCACCAACAAGCTACAAGAAAAATCAGTTCCTTGTATATTTATGGGGTACCCTGCCACTAGTGATGGATACATCTGTTTGAATCCAATAGATGGGAAGGTATATATATCAAGTGATGTGCATTTTTCAGAACAAGATTTTTTTCTTAGCAGATTATTGCATGGTGAGGAAAATGATTCAACAAATATTTCTCAGAGCACAATGAGATACCAGTTGTGCATAGTGAGCAAGAGGCAAACATGGATTCAGTGACAAGCTCATCTGAAAAATCGCCAAATAATTCAACAAATTTAGACACTCTTCTCAACAATCAGGAGTGTGATAATGTTGAAGATCTGGTCATAGAACAACAAGATGAAAATGAATCCAGACTGAGTCAAGAAAGTCCAATATCTTCTCAAAGTTTGGGTGAAAGATACATTCCACCAAAGCATCTGAAAATTGATGATGGAATGCAAGGGCTTGTCACACGACTTACAAAAGGGATAATTAAACCTAATCCCAGATATGCACTGTCCATATCTGCTTCTGACATTAAATTACCTAAATCTGTCAAAGAAGCACTATCTGATCCAGAATGGAAGAATGCTATGAAGGTTGAGTTTGATGCTTTAACAAAAAATCAAACGTGGGAACTTGTACCTAGAAAGAATGATGACAATGTGATTAATTGTATATGGTTATACAAAGTGAAAGAGAAGGCAGATAGAACAGTGGACAGACTCAAGGCTAGGTTGGAGGCTAATGGTAATCATCAGATTGAAGGTAGAGATTATAATGAAACCTTCAACCCTATTGTGAAACCAGTCACTATTCGAATGGTTCTCACAATTGTTGTTTCAAAGGGCTGGAAATTAACTCAGATTGATATTGGAAATGCTTTCTTACATGGGAAACTAGAAGGGCATATAGTAATGAGGCAGCCTATGGGTTTTATGGATGAATTACACCCAAATCTTGTGTGTTTGTTGAAGAAATCTATCTATGGCCTCAAGCAGTCTTCTAGAATGTGGCTTAGAAGATTGAGAGACTATCTTGTTACCATCAGGTTTTTTGGAATTCAATCAGATTGTTCATTATTTATTAGATTGGTGGGTAAGAATATTATCTACATTTTTGTATATGTAGACGATATGATTCTTACAGGATCAGATCCCAAAGAGGTAAAGGAAGTCTTGGATGCATTGAGTTCAGAATTTACAGTTAGGGACTTGGGGAATATTAACTATTTTTTAGGAATTCAAGTTCGTGAACACATTGATGGATTGTTCTTGGATCAACAACTTTATCTTGCAAATCTGTTAAGGAACAATAAATTTGACAACTTGAAACCTAATTCTACCCCAATGGAGCCTAACCTGGATCAATTTTTAGAAGAACCTCCAATTGACAATCCTACAGATTATAGGAGAATTGTGGGTTCATTACAGTACTTATCCTTGTCTAGGCCAGACATTTCATCCGTGAATAAATTATCACGATTTCTGGTTTCTCCTCAACCTGTTCATTGGATGGCCATGAAGAGGGTACTGAGATATCTTTCAGGTACTCAAACTATGGGAATTGTGCTAAGGAAGACTGACAACTTTGATATTATGGGCTATTGCGACGCTGATTGGGCAAATGATACAATTGACTGCAGGAGTCAATCTGGATATCTTGTGTATATTGGGAGTTCATTGGTTTCATGGGCTTCTAAGAAGCAAGCTACTGTGGCTAAGTCCTCAACATAGTCTGAATTTCATGGCATCTCATTAATTACAACAGAATTGGATTGGGTTGGATCGATGTTGAAGGAATTTGGTATGGAGGCAAGGTTACCGTATACTTTGTGGTGTGATAACATGGGTGCGATTCAACTCTCAAGCAACCCTGTTTATCACACAAAAATTAAACATGCTGCTATGGATTTCCACTTTGTGAGAGAAAGAGTGGAAGACAAGAGGCTAATTGTGAAGCAGTTGGCTGATATACTTACAAAGGCACTAAAGCCCAAATTATTTCAAGAAATTCGAGACATGATAATTGATGATCTCCGATGATCTTGAGGGGGCATATTAGTGTAAATATAGTTTCATAAATAATTTTAATTAATTTATAGTTAGAATGGCATATTTTGTAATTCCTTAATTAGTTAGTGTAGAGGAATAACTGAATTAGTTATTCTGAATATGTATAAAAGACTACTAATGGCTAATGGAAAAAGGATCGAGATCTCTCTCCCCTCATCCACTCTTGTGTTCTTATAAAGACAATTTACACGAGAAAATATTGAAATTCTTGAGAGCTAAGTTTTCATAATATATGTATCCAAAAGAGAATAATAACTTCATAAAAAATTCAAAAAGTAAAAGGTAACAGGTCACTACTGAAGATTGTTGATCAAATGTAATTTTTTTCAAACACAACTAAGATGCTGAATCCTAAACCCTAGTCCGTAAATAAACAAAAGATAAAATAGAATAAATTAACATAGAAAAATCAGGAAAAAGCAAGAAGGTGGAACAATACCAATTTTTCTTTGGCCGTTACAAATCCCTTTGCCACTTCTGCACCGCAACCATCTAATTTTTTTAGTGAATACTTTACATTTGCACACACTGGACTCGTAAATCCAATATTCCGACGCTTGTGCTTGGTACTAATTACTTGGCTCCTTCCATCTTCGTCTCCTTGCAATGTGATATTGATACTCTCGCTCTTCAAATAATTGTGGCTAGATACACTCTTCTTCTCAGAAACAATAGTACACTCTTCATGATCCCTGCAAGCAGGCCCTATTAAGTTCCGGTTCAAATCGCCGAATGCAGAAACCATCTTTTCTTGCACAGCCAATTTTGATGGGACATTCAGCTTCTCAAGCTGCAAGTGGGATTAAATCAATTTTGATGGTTGGATTCAATCCGAATGATCACAAGATTCTAATTCCAATGAAGCTACCAAGAATGTTTCTCTCTAGTTAAAAAAGTAGTAAAAACTACTGAAAGATTGATGATCAAATGTAATTTTTTCAAACACAACTAATTAGAGCTAGGTTCAAATACAACTAAGATGCTGAATCCAAAAGTTTAATTCCAATGAAGCTAGGTTCAAACTACCGAGCATTTAAGGCAGAAATTAAAGAACAAGGTCAATCAACAAACAATTAGATACCGATTTGCAATCAATCATAGCAGAAACAGTAGACGATGAACCAGAACGCATCCCAATGAACTGTTGAAAACGTTGAGATTTCTTGACCTTCTCAAC
Source organism: Zostera marina (assembly GCA_001185155.1). Classification (NCBI taxonomy): domain Eukaryota; kingdom Viridiplantae; phylum Streptophyta; class Magnoliopsida; order Alismatales; family Zosteraceae; genus Zostera; species Zostera marina. The sequence continues at coordinate 487,832 of LFYR01001945.1, forward strand.
ATCAAACCCTCCGCGTTTAACAAAAACATCACTTACCTCTCGCTTAGCCTGCTCGAATGCTCGTCTGCATGAATAAAAGAGATCAGTCAATCGGATCATTTAACTAGGATTTATTATCTTTGTAAAAACCGTAGAGACGCTGGGGGGTTTTGCTTGGTCTTTAGGCTTAGGTTACCGGTCGGAATCGGGGGCGAGGGAGCGGAGGCAAGAGGCGATCTTGGATGAAACTTGAGCATGAATTGGATCAATGAAGGCTGCATCTACGGGATTTTCAATCCGCGACTCTAGAAACCCGAGGAGACGAACACCGAGGACGTGTGCCGAAGCGAAATCGGACTTCTCGATCGCACGATCAGTACTAAACAGGAGTGAATGGAATCTCCTGAGGTTGGATTCCACCTCATTCCTCCAGGATCCACCAGGAAGGCCGCCGCCTTCCGCTCCATCTCGGTCAGTTGCCATCGCTCTCCGTCAACAGAAAACTTGGCGGGAAAAAGTGCGGTGAGGTGTGTAGTGTGTGACTGTTTGAGGAGTGAGGGTAATTATAAATTTAACTGTTCACCTTAGGAGGTTAACACTAACGTTTTTCTTTAAGATTTACGTAATTCACTAAAATCTTAACGGAATATAGGCCCATTTACAAGGCCCATCACAAGGAGTCTTAACGCTCCCTGGCGGAATTTTAATCACATGATTTCGTTTAATTAATTAATACTCAAATAATACTCACCTATTTCTCTTTGATTAAGTAATCACATGACTTCGTTTGATGGTCAGAGTAAATTTCGAAGGTGAAATAGAGATAGGGTGTCAAATAAAACCCGGCTCGACGGACTCGCCTCGTTTAAGCTCGAGCTCGCGAGCCCAACGAGCCGAGAGCTCGAGCCTGAAACTTAAGCTCGTCAAACTTAACGTTTGTTAAGCATATAAGAGGTTCGATCCACCATGTCTCCAAAAAATAATTATTTCTTTTAATTTGAGTCTGGAAAGTCTTTGACGAACCGAGCCCGAACCCGGCTTTATAAGCAAAAGTTCGACTCGTTTGACACCCTAGATAGAGATATAGAGAAATTAAATAAACACGGTCTTCGACACTTAAAAACTCTCAGCTATATAAAAAAAATGATATAGAGAAATTAAATGAGCATAGATGATGAATTGAAAATTTTAACGATACAATCTTTTTATTTGTTCTATTTCTACTGTTTATTTTCGGAGACATTTGATAAAATGGAAATGATATAAACAAATAAAATTAACACCACCCTTAATGACACAAATAGATCAAGACTTGGGATTCATAATATTTTTCAAATGACATTTTTATATACAACACTTGGTAGGTCGTAAAATAATGAATTAAAGAATTTAACCTTATAATCTTTTTATTTGTTCTACTTCTACTGTTTATATTCGGAGACATCTGATAAAATTGATACGATATAGATAAATTAAATAAATATGGACCCTGATGACTCGCATAGATCGAGACTAAGGATTATAATATTTTTCAAATGACATTTTTATATACAACACATGGTAGGTATGATGATCGATAAATTGAAAAATTTAGTTATACAATCTTTTTATTTGTTCTATTTCTACTGTTTATTTCCAAAGACATGTGATAAAATTGATACGATACAGATAAATTAAATTAGCACCATCTTTGATAACACAAATAGATTGAGACTTAGGATTATAATATTTCTCAAATTACATTTTCATAAATACATTGATAGATAGGATGATGAATTGAAAGATTTAGCCATACAATCTTGTTATTTGTTTTTCTTCTACTGTTTATTTACGGAGATATCTGATAAAATTGACATGATATAGATAAATTAAATAAGCATGGACCTTGATTAGTGTTGCAACTCGAGTCTACCGAATCGAATACCTAAGTATTTGGTTCGATTCGTTTAAATAAACGAGTCTACTCTTAGGTTTGGATTCGGTTCGTTTAATAACCGAACCGAACATAACCGAATCCGAACACGAATCGAATAGTTCGTCGAATACTGAACTTTTTTTACATCATCTTAAAAATAAACAATAAAAAAAACATTGTTTATAATCTATTTTCTTTTGTTAAGTCAATCCTTAGTCATCTTTTTTTCTTGTTAATTAAAAACCAGCATTAATATACTATATTAATGAAAAATTGTAAAAATATACACAAGTTATAAAATATATAATATAAATTTATAATAAAAAATTATATAATATAAATATAAAATAATAAAATATAATAAAAATGTTAAACGAACCGAACCGTTCGTCGAACCTCAACCAAGGTTTGGGTTCAGCTCGTTTAATTAAACGAATCTAGCTATTTCAAGATTTGGGTTCGATTCGTTTAATAACTGAAACGAATCGAATAGTTCGTCGAATACTGAACTTTTGTTGCAACGTTAACCTTGATGACATGCATATATATATCGAGACTTAGGATTATAATATTTCTCAAATGACATTAATTTTATATACAACACATGATAGGTAGGATGATGAATTGAAAAATTTAAATATATAATATTTTTATTTTTTCTCCTTCTACTGTTTATATTCGGAAACATCTAATTAAATTGATACGATATAGATAAATTAAATTAGTATGGACCTTAGTGACACGCATAGATCGAGACTTAAGAGATTATAATATTTCTCAAATGATATTTTTATAAACACATTGATAGATAGAATGATATAATATAAGGGGTCTACTGCAATAGTGACAGTAATGGCATAAGTGTAATATTACTTTATAAAATTGTATTAGTTAAGGTTTCTTTCTATAAATAGATTAGGGTTTGTAATTTGGGAATTATTCAATTTGAGTTTGTGTTTTCCTTCTTCATTCTAAACACTTCTTGATTGATCTTCTTCCTTTCTTCATTCTTCTTCTTCTTTTGCCGTTATCTTCTTCTCTCTTTTATCATCATATACCATTCTTTACAATGATGAATTGAAAGATTTAGCCATAAAATTTTGTTATTTGTTTTTCTTCTACTGTTTATTTACGGAGACATCTGATAAAATTGATACGATATAGATAAATTAAATAAGCATGGACCATAATGAAACACATATATCGAGACTTAGGATTATAATATTTCTCAAATGACATTTTTATATACAACACATGATAGGTAAGATGATGAATTGAAAAATTTAGCCATATATATAATCTTTCTATTATTTGTTTTACTTCTACTGTTTATATTCAGAGACATCTGATAAAATTGATATGATATAGATAAATTAAATAAACATGGACCCTGATGACATGTATAGATCGAGACTTAAGATTATAATATTTCTCAAATGACATTTTTATATACAACACATGGTCTAAGATAAATTGAAGAATTTAGAGTCTTACAATCTTTTTATTTGTTTTACATCTACTGTTTATATACAGGGATATCTAATAAAATTGAAACGATATAGATAAATAAAATTAACATTTACCCTGATGACAAGCATAAATCGAGACTTAGAATTATTATATTTCTTAATTGACATTTTTATATACAACACATGGTAGATAGGATGATTAATTAAAGAATTTAACCTTACAATCTTTTTATTTGTTTTACTTCTACTGTTTATATTCGAAGACATCTAATAAAATTAATACGATATAGATAAATTAAATAAGCATGGACCCTGATGACACTCATAGATCGAGACTTAAAATTATAATATTTCTCAAATGACATTTTATATGCAACGTATGGTAGGTAGGATGATGATCGAATTGAAGAATTTAGCCAACAAACTTTTTATTTGTTCTACTTCTACTGTTTATATTCAGAAACATTAATAAAAATTTGATACGATAGAGATAAATTAAATAAGCATGGACCTTGCATAGATCGAGACTTCGGATTATAGTATTTCTCAAGTGAAATTTTTATATACAAGTATACAACACATAATAGGTAGGATGATGAATTGAAGAATATAGTCATACAATCTTTTTATTTGTTCTACTTCTACTGTTTATATTTGGAGACATCTGAAAATTTGAAACGATATTGATAAATTAAATAAACATTGACCCTGATGAAACGCATAGATCGAGAATTAGGATTATTATATTTTTTAAATACAATTTTTATATACAACACATGGATGGTAGGATGATGAATCGAAAAATTTAGCCATATGATCTTTTTATTTGTTTTACTTCTACTGTTTTATTCAGAGACATCTGAAAAAATGAAAACGATATAAATAAATTAAATAAACATGGACTCTGATGACACACATATAGATCGATACTAAGGATTATAATATTTCTCAAATGACATTTTTATATACAACACATTGATAGGTAGGAGGATGAATTGAAGAATTTAGTCGACAGTCATTCTTTTTATTTGTTCTACTTCTACTGTTTATATTCAGAGACATCTAATAGAATTGATACGATATAGATATATTAAATTAGCATGGATCCCGATGACATGCATAGATCGAGACTTATGATTATAATATTTCTAATTTACATTTTTATATACAACACATTGATAGGTAGGATGATAAATTGTAAAATTTAGCCATACAATCTTTTATTTATTCTATTTCTACTATTTATATTAGGAGACATCTAATAAAATTGATACGATATAGATAAATTAAATTATATAGCATGGACTCTGATGACATGCATAGATCAAGACTTAAGATTATTACATTTTTTAAATGACATTTTTAAATACAACACATGGTAGGTAGGATGATGAATTGAAGAATTTAGCCATATAATCTTTTTATTTGTTCTACTTCTACTGTTTATATTCGGAGACATCTGAAAAAATTGAAACGATATAGATAAATTAAATGAACATGGACCCTGATGACAGGCATATAGATCGAGACTAAGGATTATAATATTTCTCAGATGATATTTTTATATACAACACATTGATATATAGGATGATGAATTGAAGAATTTAGCCATACAATCTTTTTATTTGTTTTTTTCTACTGTTTATATTTGGAGACATCTAATAAAATTGATACGATATAGATAAACTAAATAAGCATAGACCCTGATGACACACATAGATCGAGACTTAAGATTATAATATTTCTCAAATGACATTTTTATATATAACATATGGTAGGTAAGATGATGAATTGAAAAATTTAGGTATACAATCTTTTTATTTGTTCTACTTCTACTGTTTATATACGGAGACATCTGAAAAAATTGAAACGATATAGATTAATTAAATAAACATGGACCCTGATACACGCATAGATCGAGACTTAGGATTATTATATTTTTTAAACAACATTTTTATATACAACACATGGTAGGTAGGATGATGAATTGAAAAATTTAGTCATACAATCTCTTTTATTTTTTCTACTTCTTTTTTTTATATTCGGAGACATCTGAAAAAATTAAAACGATATAAATAAATTAAATAAACATGGATCCTATGACACGCATATAGATCGAGACTAAATATTATATTATTTCTTAAATGACATTTTTATATACAACACATTAATAGGTAGAATGATAAATTGAAGAATTTAGCCATACAATCTTTTTATTTGTTCTACTTCTGCTGTTTTTATTCATAGACATCTGATAAAATTGATACGATATAGAAAAAATAAATAAGCATGGACCTTGATTACACGAATAGATTGAGACTTAGGATTATTATATTTATCAAATGACATTTTTATATGCAACACATAGTAGGAAGGATGATGAATTGACGAATTTAGCCATATAATCTTTTTATTATCTGTTCTACTTCTAATGTTTATATTCAGAGACATCTGATAAAATTGATACGATATAGATAAATTAAATAAGCATGGACCCTGATAACACGCATAGATCGAGACTTAGGATTATAATATTTCTCAAATGACATTTTTATATACAACACATGGTCTAAGATGATAAATTGAAGAATTTAGCCATACAATCTTTTTATTTGTTCTACTTCTACTGGTTATATACATAGACATCTAATAAAATTAAAACGATATAGATAATTAAAATAAGCATTTACCATGACACACATAAATCGAGACTTAGGATTATTATATTTCTGAATTGACATTTTTATATACAACATGGGATGATGAATTAAAAAATTTAACCATACAATATTTTTATTTGTTCTACTTCTACTGTTTATATTCGGAGACATATGATAAAATTAATACGATATAGATAAATTAAATAAGCATGGACCCTGCATAGATCGAGACTTCGGATTATAGTATTTCTCAGATGAAATTTTTATATACAAGTATACAACACATGGTAGGTAGGATGATGAATTGAAGAATTTAGTCATATAATCTTTTTATTTGTTTTACTTCTACTGTTTATATTTGGAGACATCTAAAAATTTGAAACGATATTGATAAATTAAATAAACATGGACCCTGATGACACACATAGATCGAGACTTAGGATTATCATATTTTTTAAATACCATTTTTATATACAACACATGGAAGGTAGGATGATGAATTGAAGATTTTAGCTTACAATCTTTTTATTTGTTCTACTTCTACTGTTTATATTCGGAGATATCTAAAAAAATGAAAACGATATAAATAAATTAAATAAACATGGACTCTGATAACACACATATAGATCGAGATTAAGGATTATAATATTTCTCAAATGAAGTTTTTATATACAACACATTGAGAGGTAGGAGGATGAATTGAAGAATTTAGTCGACATTCAATCTTTTTATTTGTTCTACTTCTACTGTTTATATTCAGAGACATCTAATAAAATTGATACGATATAAATATATTAAATTAGCATGGACCCCGATGACATGCATAGATCGAGACTTACGATTATAATATTTCTAAATTATATTTTTATATACAACACATTGATAGGTAGGATTATGAATTGAAGAATTTAGTCATATAGTCTTTTTATTTGTTTTACTTCTACTGTTTATATTTGGAGACATCTAATAAAATTGATACGATATAGATAAATTAAATTATATAGCATGGACCCTGAAGACACACATAGATTGAGACTTAGGATTCTAATATTTCTCAAATGACATTTTTATATACAATACATGGTAGGATGATGAATTGAAGAATTTAGGCATACAATCTTTTATTTGTTTTACTTCTACTGTTTATATTCGGAGACATTTGAAAAAATTGAATCGATATAGATAAATTAAATAAGCATGGACCATGATGACACGCATAGATCGAGACTTATGATTATTACATTTTTTAAATGACATTTTTATACAACACATGGTAGGTAGGATGATGAATTGAAAAATTTAACCATACAATCTTTTTATTTGTTCTACTTATATTGTTTATACTCGGAGATATCTGAAAAAATTGAAACGATATAGACAAATTAAATAAACATGGACCTTGATGACATGCATATAGATCGAGACTAAGCATTATAATATTTCTCAAATGAGATTTTTATATACAACACATTGATAGGTAAGATGGTGAATTGAAGAATTTAGCTATACAATCTTTTTATTTGTTCTATTTCTACTCTTTATATTCAGAGACATCTAATAAAATTGATACGATATAGATAAATTAAATTAGCATGGACACTGATGACACACATAGATTGAGACTTAGGATTATAATATTTCTCAAATGACATTTTTATATACAACACATGGTCTGCATTTCTACCTTTGTCCTCATGTCCATTCATGCAATTTCTCCCCTAATCATTTTATCATTTTTAAATCAGCAACAATTTCAGTCAATTAAATCAATCAGCAATCATGGTCATCATACATGAAATCAATTACTAATTACTTCACTCAACATGAATCATGATGACACATTATTGACATGTTTCTTTTAATGATTCTTAATATATATTAACCATCTCATGTCCATTCTAACATTTCAACCCTTTATTTTTTCTACTTCTACAGTTCTACTATGTATTTTCGGTGACATCTGATAAGATAAAATTGAAACGATATAGACCAATTAAATTAGCATGGACCCACATGCATAGATCGTGATTCATAATATTCCTTATTTTTATATACAACACATGCATCGTTGGTAGGATGATGAATTTATTATTCATGGAATCGTTTAATTCATAAATGTCTACAAATTATAACTCTGTTAGAAATCTGATTTGGGTTTCTTCTATTTTCCTTCAGCAAAATATATAGCTTTGATTTGAAATATCCAGCAGATCATCTCTCTTTACACTGTCGGATTTTTATGTTATTGCTTTAATTTGGGTGAGCTTTTTATGTTATATCACATTTCTTCTGTCTACCTAGATCTTACTCGACTTAACTGATTAAAGATGATGATGATCAAAACACCATATATTAATTTGAGTTTCTAATTATCATTTTCTTATAGTTAGGTTTGTGGTCTTGATCTTACTATATCATCAACTTATTAGATCAATAACATCTAAAAGAAATCTGACTTGTGCCTCTTTAATCAATTTTCGACTTTCAGTAAAAAGAACTTCGGAATTCTCACCTATGGACTTTGGAGTTTGGTTCAAAATTAAAGCTTTGATTCTTCATCAATATAATCTTCTATATCACCAAGTTATTCAACGATATATCTCCAATACAAATCTGATTTTGGCTTCTTCAGTCAATTTTCGGCATTCAGCAAAGAAGCTTCCACACATCCAGCTTCCTCTTTTTCGTCTTGAGCTTTGGGTTAGTTTATATATATATATATATCTTCAACTTTTTTATTTAATTACTTCTTTCAGATTTAGGGTATTTGTCCCAATTTTTCTCAGTTTTCTGATATAATCTTGCTAGACATAAAATTAATCAAGAGTCTTGTTACTTAAACTTACCCTCCCTTAAATCTGTTATGGGGCCGGAGTGGGTTTGTTGGATAACTCTATGGTCGGAGAGTTAGGTAGAAGAAGATGATTGAGGAAGAAGATGATGGAAAACAGAGTAATTGTTATTGATACAAATATGGGTATATTGTAGTTGTACCCCTATAGGTATTTATATTTGTTATTTAACTCTAATATAGTTAGTGATAGATATTTAGTATGTTTTTTTGTAGAAGGTGAAGGAAAATCTGTCAACCAAGGAGATCCATCAAACCTGAAAATATTCTGAACTTCAATCTTGATGTGTTTAGTAGTTCTCTGGTGGTCTGTCTAGATGTATATATGTTGGTCAATTAGTTCAATAAGCAATGTTAATCAGACGATTTCATAAGTTGTTAATGAAAGAGCGAGACTCGAGAGTATTTTTCAGTTCTAAAAATCCATCATTAATTCTTAATCTTATATTCATAAGTACTTTTAATACTTTTCCATTACCTATAATAATTGAAATATTACCTTAATAGAGTTGAATCTATGTCATCCTATCGAGGCTAGGTGGCATATGGTGTGATGTGCCGATATCCAAACACCAACTATCATCGGCCGTCTCCTGACTTGAAGTTTTGTCAACTATAGTACCCGCAATGTAGGCAAAATTGCCTCTATTGTTATAAGTTCTGGCAAAATGCCCTAATTTGTAACAAATTTAACATTTAATTGAATGAGCCACTATTGGTGGTATTACCGGGTACGCGGGTGAGGCAATTGGATTAGCGAATCCATACCGCCCTTTCCTTGACCTTTCTCCTCTCTGTGATCTTCCTCAACCCCTGCCTCTAGTAAAAGCCGTGAATGTTGTTCCAGTTGATCCAGATGCCAATTCCGATCTTTTCTTGATCGATCTTTCTTCCTGGATCAATAGATGAAACATTTGGTTGAAGATCGTCTTTTCTCGGACATGTAGCAACGTGATGAAGCCATCATACTCAGGTTCCAATCCGTCAATTGCTGTGTTGATCATGTCCAGATCATCGCAATTCCTACCTGATAAGCATAATGTAGCATATAAACTCTTAATTTTTACCAGATAATCATTCATCGACCTATCATGTGATTTCTTCGTGTATCGCAGTTGATCACGAACCCCCTTCACTAGCGTAGGCATTATTGGAGTTGGCCTTTCCTCCAGAATGACCCATGCTTCCCGAGCAGTCTTGCACTTCTGGATTAGATTAAACCTTGTTGTTCCAGTAGTAGTCTTGATCCAACCATACACTAGTCGGTTCTTGGCCTGCCACATAACAAACTCCAGATTCTTCACACTAGGTGTCGTCTCCATTGGGGAATTTCATCTGAACTGACCACATCAGCGAGTCCGTTGAGGTACTAGACATCTTCGAATGTCGATTTCCAGTATGAATATTCCTCTGGAGTCATCTTCGTCCTAAACCAATTTCCGATATTGAAATGAGAGTATCGAATGAACTAAAAACCATACTTTGTATTAATCACTCATAGTGTATTTATACATTAGATTAGTTTAACAACTAACTAATAGTTAATAACCAACCATCACTAACTATAACTATTATCCACACAAGTACCTATAACTATTTATTATTACATCTCATAGGAAACCCATGACACAAGATTAGGTCCAAGAAGAATGCAAGACGGATTTCCGATCATCGAGATCTTCAGCCCAATCGTAGTAGACGAGAACGGTTAATTGTGTTGAGATAGATGGTTGGAATGTTAAGCCTATCCCAAGAGTACCTTTGATATATCGCAAGATCCTTTTTGCGGTTGTAGGTGTGCATCGGTTGGGGATTGCATGTATTTGAAAATTTGATTAACTACTTGAAATTGCTATAGGAATAAAATATCTATTTTCACTATTTAAAATTGTTGATGCCGGTTTCCATAGATCTATGTGAAGTTTTTTCAGAGGTATCTTTGAGTAGCTACTCCTTTTAAATAGCAATCTTTAACTTTTTCCTAAATGACAAGAAATTTAATCTTGATGTGGTTGCATCTTTTTTCTCGTTCTTTCTTTAATGACCTTAATAATTTATGATGATGGATGACACATTCGATTGCGCCATACTTCAGATGTAAACGCATGTCCCATATCACTCTTAATGATCTTAATGTGGCAAAGTCGTCCTAGACTAGTGCCATTCAGTAAAACCCTCTTCATCTGCAAATCCTTAATCAAAAAACGATTTGCAGTTATAGAGAATTCATATGGGAAATCACTTGTTAACTTCTGAATATAAATTAGGTTTTTCCTTAAATAAGACACACACAGAGTATTTTTCAGTTCTAAAAATCTATAATTGATTCTTAATCTTAATTATATTCCCCGTGTGAGTTACTTTTAATACTTTCCCATTACCTATAATAATTGAAATATTACCTTCGTAGAGTTGAATCTCTGTCATCCCATCGAGACTAGGTGTCATATGGTGTGATGCGCCGGTATCCAAACACCAACTATCATCGGCCGGCTTCTGACTTGAAGTTGTGTCAACTATCGTACCCGTAATGTAGGCAAAATTGCCTCTATCGTGACAAGTTTTGGAAAAATGCCCTAATTTGTAACAAATTTGACATTTAATTGAATGAGCCGTTGTGTAACGTAGTTGGCCGGACGGTGGAATGTAGACGGAGTTGAGAGGATCAGAGGAGACGATAGTAGAAGTAGTGGAGGATATTGTTTGTCAATAATTCGATGCTCTCCTCAAGGAGTGCGTCTGTTTATATAATATCCGAAAATAAAGCAATAACGGAATAACAAATTCTATGTACAGATCATGCATAAAGGAAATCATCGGACTCGGTTGAGATAGTGTGTCGTCCAGATCGACGTGGCACAATCTTTATCGACTCAGTATCATTGCCCACCTCCAGTGGTGCCTTCGCGCCGAGCTGCCGGCTGGTCTCGTTGAGGTCGCAGTCCACCGTAATCGGCCACGTTACATCCCCTCCGTCTACAAGGGAAACCTTATCCTCAAGGTTGAAGTTGGGCAGGACCTTCTTAAAGTAGGCTACATCTTCCCAGCTAGTCTCTTCCTCCGGTAACCCTGTCCATGAGATCAGCACTTGCGAAATTTTGCGTCCTGATTTTCAGATGGTTCGGACGTTTCAGATTCTGTCCGATATGGCCAGCGGATGTGTGTCGATCACCAATGGTGGTAGCTATAGGGGATGTGATCCCGGGTCTGTCCCTTTGAACGGTTTAAGTAATGATGATTGGAACACGAGAAAGACAGTAGCCGAATCCGGTAGCTTTAAGCGAAAGGAGACGTCGCTTATTTTCTTGATAATTTCATATGGCTCGTACCATTTCTTGCCGAGCTTTTGGAACTTCCGATGCTCTACTGAGTGTTGGCGGTAGGGACGAAGTTTCAGCCACACTTTATCCCCGAGATTAAATTCGTAGGCTCGACGCTTGCCGTCTGCATAACGTTTCATCTTGAGTTGCGCTGCCTTCAGATTGTCTTTGAGTGTTTCCAGCATCGCATTCCTTCTCGTTAGCTCTTCATCTACTGTGGGTAACAAAGATTCTCCTTTCCGGTACCCAATAATTTCCGGCAGACACCGTCCAAACACAGCTTGGAATGGTGAGGTCCCAATGCTTTGATGATGGGCGGTGGTATACCATAATTCGGCCCACGGTAATGCTTCTCTCCATCGAGCGGGTGGTCACGAACCATGGTACAAAGGTAGGTTTCAATGGTCTTGTTGACGATCTCGGACTACCCATCGGTTTCCGGGTGATAGGCCGTTGATAGTTTTAAGGTGGTTCCGCTTCGGGACATAAGTTCCTTCCAAAATTTGCTAATAAAAATCTTATCCCTGTCTAAGATAATTGACTTTGGGAAACCATGAATCTTCACAATGTTGTGGACGAAGAACTCGGCCACCGAGGTCACGGTGTAATTAGCCAGAAGGCTCCCGAGATGACAAAACTTGCTTAGTCGGTCGACGACGGTGATTATTACTGACTACCCCTTGATTTTGGGCAACCCGGTGATAAAATCTATCGAAATGGATTCCCAGATTTCTTCCGGTACGGCAAGCGGTTGTAGTAGGCCAATCGGCTTGTTAGAGTTGGCTTTGGTTTATTGGCAGGTGATGCATTCGGACACAAACCGGGTGATTCTCTTTCCCATTCCCTTCCACCAGAATAAGAGTCGGATTCGAGCTATGGTGTGATTGATGCCAGAATGTCCGCCTAATGATGATGCATGCATTTCGTTCAAGATTTTGGTGATCAGTGGAGATTCCGGGTTGAAAACGATGCGTCCATGATAACGGTACAGACCGTCGGACCACGAAAACACGGATCCTTCTTCTTCGGAATTCTTTTTGAGCTCTTGGTAGAACGGGTCCAATAGCACTTCTGCCTGTACCTGATCCATGAAATCATTTTTTTAAATTGAAACCATACTATTAAGAGTGATTCCCTGAGTTTCGATTTTGGCCGGTATACGTGAGAGTGCGTCGGCGGCTAGGTTTTCGTTGCCCAGTTTATACGTGATCGTGAAATTGAACCCAAGTAGCTTACTCAAAAAGAACTGTTGGTCCGGTGTTTGTATCGACTGGGATAGGAGATTTTTGAGGCTTCGGTGGTCCCTTCTTGGTGAGACATGCCTGATTACGTCAGTCACTCCCAGCAATACCCTTCAACAAGGACTACGATTCCGTCGCTTTATGCCGGACCCCCGGAGGGCTCCATGGTTACAGAACAAAGGTCATCGTCAAATCCTCAAGTTAACCCCGTGAATCGCCGATTGGGCTACCAAGTCGCCGATTCCAGTAGTGAATCGCCGAGTTGAGACCGAGATAATCAGCATTGGTAGGATACAGATCTCGTCCCTTAAAACTCGCCAATTCCACCTCTGGATCGCCGACTCCCTACCTGAATCACCGATTCGCGAGCGTTACTTGTTGCCAGACCACGTCATTAATGCATCATTAACGAACGCCATTATGTCCGGGCGCGATGCCCGCCATGGACTACGCCCTCGAGGACCCTATAAAAGGGGTCCAAAGGGGTCAGTCCTAGGCAGATTACAAGTTCCACCCAACTAGAGCACATTCGGAGAGGAATCGCCGATTCCCACTCCTGAATCGCCTATTCCCCTCCTACAGGATTTGACGTAGAGCGCGCATCGTTGACCCCAAAGCCTCCGGCATCACCTCGCACCGCCGCGAGTCCCTGATAGCAGATTCCGTGCTTCATCAACTTCAAATGGACTTTTGTTTCCAAGAGTTTCAGTTGGAAGGCAATTAATAGTGAAGACTGCGGCAACGAACCTAACATACCAGAATTTTTCCGGAATTCCACTTTGTTTAATGAAGCACCGACCAACATTAGTGATATGACCGTGTTTCCGTTATACGATCCCATTCTTCTGGGGTGTGTACGGGAAGTATAACCTTATTTGAATACCTTTATGTGCTAAGAAATTAATGAATTCCAAATTGACAAATTCCCATCGGGCACAAATTTAATAAAAACACCAAATTGTCGTTCAACCATTACACAAAAGAGGTTGAACTGAACACATAAATAACTCTTTAGAGCGAAGGAAATAAACCAAGAGAAACGTGAGTGGCCGTAGCGATAGTCATCCTGAGAGGTTTCTGACGATGGTCCCCAAAGGTTGATATGTTGAATTTCCAGAGGAGCAATAACTGTGTAAGTTCGACTAGGATACGGTAGACGTCGTGACTTTCTAATGACGGCACATATATCACAAAAAGGAACAACTGAAGTTTGATTACTTGAGGGAACAAACTTGAGAAATTGTTGTAAAATAGGTTTGGCCGGATGGCCAAGCCGATTATGCCATACCACTGGTGAGACTTGTGCACAAGAGAGGGCAGCATGCGATGTTGGTGTCGATTCCGAAAAGTGGTACAGCCCCAGTTCACTACTTCCACGAAGGATTTTCTCCCCCGTACCTTTCTGTTGCATGCACCACTAATTCATTTTCATCAAAGGATATAAAACTATTTAGATATTCTGTATCTTTTATTTTTTTCCGTCCATATATGTCACGACAAGCACCCAATAGCATTCCATAGTAACCTCCAAGGGGGAGAGTAGTGCATTTCATAGTTATTGTTGTAACGTTATTGGTAAAAGCCTCGACGTCTTCCACGTCGGCCTTGGTAACCTCAGTTTCAACGACCATGATATAGTTTCCATAGGATGATTGGTAATTGGGATTATTGTTGGTATTGTTTTGAGTTCAATGGAGCTGGGTTCTTAAAATTCCGTCTTGTAAGGTCGGTGAGTGAACAGTGAAGAAAGTATGTATGAGAGGAACTGAATTGTTGTGTTATATTGAATATTTGAGTTTAGCATTTATACAAGTATATTGTTTTAAATATCTGTGAAGTCCCTAAGGGAGTTTTATACTCTCCTAATAAGGTGGACTGAATTTGTGCACTTGTATTCACAACAATTTTCAGCTGAGCCAAGACTTAAATGAGCCAAAAAACACTAGCTAAATTTAGACCGTTGGATCTCACATCCACGGTTAAAAAAAGGACATCTCTCCTATCTCCAGGTGAGACTAGACGGTTGAAATCCTTTCTCACAAAAAAAAAAAAAAATGAGTAATTGAGATCTTCTTGGCTCAGCTGAAAATTGTTGAGTGATTTATAAGAACTTTCCTCGTTTTTTTTTTAAAACAATTAAATTTCATTAATAAAAAGGCAATGCTCAAGTTACATCGAGTATAGAAATAAAAACAGAAGTAAAAAAAAAGAGCAAGAAGCTCATTGACTCTCTCTCCCATTAGCTATGTAGTCCAATTATACAGTAACTAGATACGCTACCTCAGGAGGTTGGTTTCTTATACTTCAAATCAAATACTATCAATGGAGTCCCATTAGGAAATTGTTCAAAACTATCAATGTAATTAACAATATATATAATGACATTTGATGGTGTGTGGGCTCGTGCTAGGGTGCTCACACACACAACTTTCTAATACTGTGTTTACTAATAATCGATTCTCTTCCCTGTTGAACCAGGGGAGGTATTTATAGCCTAAACCCTTGGGCTTACTGGGTCTTGATGGACCTGTTTGGTCAGTGGGCCGTTTGGACGGGCCCTGGTACCAACAGTACTCCCCCCTGACCCGGGGGGGAAGGCCGCCCACCTAACTTCTTTTATGACACTTAGTAGTTCGCGTCCCTTTTGCACGTTTTCTCAATAAATATCCGACTCCGTGTGCCCTCCCTCTCTCAATCTTTGTGGAATCAGAGACGATGAGTACTCAAGACCTTCTGGAGGAGTTCGGCCGTGAGATGAAGCTTCAGCACTCTGCTTGGACTGAGTGCTTGCTGCTGCCCGCTGGTGCTTTCCACTCTGTCTCCGTGTCGGAGAGTCAGAGGTTGAACTCTGTCCTGATCGACATTCACCATCGTCTCACCCAGCTTCGCCTAGCCGACGCACCCTCCTCCTCTGGCGCGCCGGTCGCTTCTGTTGCTCTTTACACGGCGCGGATGCTGTTTCTCCTGTTGCTGCTGGTGGACGCCGTCAGCGCTCCCGTGGTCGTTGCGGTTCACGTGGGTCCTCGTGCCTTCCTGCTACTGATTTGCGCCACCTTTTGTCGAGGTCGCCTAAGTCGGGCCACTAGGCCTGCGTTTGCGCCGGATGCGGGGGGTGCTTTTGATCGGTCCCCATCGAACATGGGCCCTTTTCCCTCGCAGGTGATGGGGATACTTCCTCTTTTTCCTTTCTGGGTATCGCCTGGAGGGAGGTCGTGTGATTCCCCCGGCTTGCTCCCGCTGCTTTTTTCTTTAGTGCACGTTTAACTTCCTCTCATTATTTTGTAACCTAGGACATCTTTCTTGTGGCTTTTGCTGTAATTTTGTAGCGCCTCCGGGCTTGTAAAAGAACTCAACACTTAATACTATTTTGGAGTACTTGCGCACTTTTTAAATTTTGAACGTCTTTTTTCTTTCGTACCTCAGTTCGTGCCATTGACTTACCCTCACCGCCCACTGTTGACCTGGCTCGAGTTTTGCTCGAGCTTCGCTCGTCAGTTGATCCTTTCCCACGATCCCCCGGCGCCCTACGACCCTCGGGCGGCACTCTTACAACCCTATGACCCTCCCACGGCCGGCCAGCCCGGTTCTCCCGTCGGGGTGTCGCCCTGGAGAGATCTTCTCCGTGCTCATCCTGGCTCGCCATTGGACGATCCTGCCGCCTCGTTGTCGGGAGAGACTGTCGCCCCCCCGAGTCCTGTCGCTCGGTATCTTGGGTGGTTCGGTTGTTCCTCGGATGTGACCCCGCGCCGCTCGTGTCGCGACCCGTCGTATGCTTTGTTCCCTGATGTGTTGGGCTCCCGGCCTGGTCACGCCTTAGTGGGCCGTCCTTCTGGGCCCTTAATCTCTGTGGCAGTCAGGTACTTGCGACTCTTCGTCTTCTGTTATAAATGTTACTGCTCCCTTCTTCTTCAGTTACTTTCCTTGTTTGCTTCCTTTTTTCCCGCTTTCCCTTTACTCTGGCAACTCCCTTACAGGCCTACAATGTCTGGTTCTGAAGTTCCTTCTGATGCCTTAGTCGATGACCTTATTCATAATGCCTTCATTCCGGTACCTGAGCCCAAGAACCCCCTCTCTAGAGTTTCCCCGTCAGCTTGTGCGGCAGCTCTTAAAGATATGTATAAGTACAAGGACAACGCGCACTACCGGCTACCTGGGAACCTTGTCGCCTCGCATTCTCCGCCTGGGTTTGTCGCCTCGCACTACCGGCTACCGGCTACCTGAGGTTCTTTCTATGGCCTACCCGTCCTCGTAGTCCAGGCGGAAAATTCCAGGCCGGACCTCGTCCATGATCACGTACGGGCCCTCCCATCTTGGCGATAGCTTCTCTTTCGTTTGATCCACGCCCGTTACTTTAGCGTTTCTCAGGACTAGGTCGCCCGTTGCTAGGTTCTTCTCTGCTACCCTTTCGTTGTGGTATCTGACCACTCTTCGTTTATACGCGAGGTCTCTGACGGCGGCTTCCTCCCTTTGCTCCTCAAAGCGCTCGCCTGCTAGGACCATTGCCTTGTCGTTCATTCCTGGCTGGAATTGATCTATTCTGGCCGTTGGCGCCATACTAACTCCACTGGGGCCACCGCTTCTATTCCAAAGGCGAGGGCGAAAGGCGTCTGCCCCGTTGGTGTCCGAATCGTGGTTTGGTAGGCCCACATAGTTTCCGGAATTTTGTCCGCCCACATCCCCAGGTATTCGCCTACCTTTCTCTTCAGGATGGCCACAATGGTGCGGTTCGTTACTTCCACATGGCCGTTCGCCTGTGGGTGGTAGACCGGGGTGAAGCTTAGCTTGATTCTACTATCCTCGCAGAATTCTTTCAGTTTCTTCCCCGTGAACTACGTCCCGTTGTCTGTTATTATTTGGATTGGGACCCCGAAGCGGCAGATGATGCTTCTGAACACAAAATAGACTACATTCTGCTCTGTGATCGCGCTGATGGCCTCCTCCTCGGTCCATTTTGTGAAGTAGTCTACTGCCACAAATAGGAACTTCCCTCCCTGCGAAGCTGGGGGAAAAGGGCCCACAATGTCTATCCTCCAACGCTCGAAGGGGACGGATGTTGTTACTGCCTTCATCATGGTGGACGACCGCCTCTGAACGTTTGAGTGTTGCTGGCATTCGTCACACCTTTCCACTATTCCCTCCAAGTCCTTTATGGACTCCGGCCAGTAGTAGCCTTGCCTGGCCACCTATTTTTCTAGGGCTCGGTCCCCCTGATGGGCTCCGTTCGCTCCCTCGTGGATACTCCGCGCGATCACCTTCCCGTCTTTGCGGGAGACGCACAGTCGCAGCGAGGACTCCTCCACGGTTGATCAGCGGTACAGCTTGCCCAGGGCGACCACGAACCATGCCGCCCGGTTCCTCAGCTTCCTGGCCTCCATTGGGTCCGTTGGTTTCTCGCCCGACTCGAGGAACTTCAAGATAGGAGTCCTCCAATCCCCTACGGTTATTAAGTCGCAAGTCTGCCCCCGGGTTTCTTCGGACCTCGTTGGGTGTTCTTGGTTTTCGATCCGGACCCATTTGCCCTCCGGTCTTCCCGGGGATGCCCCCAACTTGGCTAGCGTGTCCGCTTTCCCGTTGTTTTCTCTCCCTACTTGGGTGATTTTCCAGTCGTCTAGCCGTCCCAACGTGGCCCGAGCCTCCGCTACGTAGGCCGACATCGAGTCCTCCTTGGATACGAATTCTCCCCTTACTTGGTTTGCGACTAAGCGTGAGTCCGTGTGAAGGTGTATTTTCGTCGTCCCGAGTGCCGAGGCCAGTCTGATTCCGGCTAGGAGGGCCTCGTATTCGGTTGCGTTGTTTCTCGCTCAGAAGCCGAAGTATATCGAGTATTCAATTTTTTCCCCGGTGGGGGCTCTTATTACCACCCCGGCTGGCCTAGCCGTCGACGTGGGCCGTCCACCATTTCTCCTCCGTTGGGATCGGCCTTCGAGGGTGAGTTCGGCCTTGAAGTCAACTACGGCATGTCCCTTTATCGCCTTGGCTGGAACAATCTCTATGTGGAACTCGATGAGCTCCATGACCCACTTTGTGAGGCGCCCGGAGACGTCGGGCTTCTGTAGCAGCTGAAGCAGTGGGTGCGCCGTTGGGATGGTCACCGTGTGAGCGTGGAAGTATGGCTTCAGCCTTCGGACCGCCGAAACTACCGCCAGGGCCAATTTCTCGATGTCCAGGTATCTTTCCTCTGCCCCTTGTAGCAATCGGGAGTAGTAGTACACCGGCCTCTATGCACCGTCTGCCTCTGACAGGAGTACCGCGTTGATGGCCGCGTCCGAGTAGGCGACGTACATCGTGAGTGGTTCGCCTCGGACGGGCGGGCGGAGCGTCGACAGGTGGGCGAGCTGTCTTTTCAATTCCCCGAATGCCCCTTCGCACTCGGCTGTCCAAACCACCCTGGGTTCGGGTGACCTTAGCAGTTGGAAGAACGTGCGCAGACGGTCCGCCGCTCTCGGTAGGAAACAGCTAAGGGCTTCTATTCTGCCGTTTAACTTCTGGACCTCCTTTATGGTCCTTGGGGGAGTCATTCCCACGACGGCATCCACCTTCTCCTTCCTGGGCTTGATGCCCTCCGGGGTGATTATGAAATCTAAAAAGTGGCCCTCGTTCACCCCGAACGCGCACTTCTTTGCTTTTAGTTTCAGGCCCGTCTTTCTGATGTTCCAGAATGTTTCCTCCAGGTCGGCCAGGTGTGTTTCTGCCCTCTTTGATCGGACGAGTATGTCGTCGACGTACACCTCCACGTTTCTGTCGATCTGCTCCTCGAAGACCCTGTCCATCAACCTTTGGAATGTCGCTCCAGCGTTTCTTAGTCTGAAAGGCATCACCCTGAAGCAGAATGTGCCCAAGTCGATAATGAACAAAGTCTTTTCCTTGTCCCCCCGGGCCATGGGCAGCTGGTTATACCCGGAGTATGCGTCCACGAAGCTCAACATTTCGCAGCCCGAGCTCTGGTCCACCAGCCTGTCGACTGACGGCAGCGGGTAGCTGTCCTTGGAGCACGCTTTGTTGAGGTTCGTGAAGTCGACGCACATGCGTCAACCCACGTCTGCCTTCCTGACCATTACGACATTGGATAGCCACTCCGGGTATCGTACCGGGCGGATGAATCCTGCGTCCAGGAGTTTTGTGACCTCGGCTTCAGCCATGTCCCTTTTTTCGGCCCTCAACGGCCGCAACTTCTGCCGAACCGACCGAGCCCCTGCGGTGACTGCGAACTTGTGCTCCGTTGTCGTTCGAGCCACTCCCCCCCATTTCTTTTAGCTCGCCCACGAACAAGTCCTCGTTCCTTCTGAGGAGGTCTTCTAGCCCCCTTCTCAGTTCCCGCGGGAGGTTTTTTCCCACGCGCACTTCGCTTTGCACAAGGGGTAATAGCGCCGTCGAGGATGCCGACTCTGGTTTTGGGGGTTTCTCTCGCAACGCGTATGGTAGTCCCTCGTCTGAGGTCATTACCTCCCCTACTGAGATAAAGTAGCACTCGCGGACCTTCTATTGGGATCCCTTTACTATGCACCCCCCGCCTTAGTCGGAAACTTTAGGCACTGGTGGAGGGATGACATCACCACCTGGAATGCATGCAATGCCGCTCTCCCCAAGATGGCGTTATAGCTCGAGGTGAAGTTTACCACTGTAAAAACTGACCT
Organism: Zostera marina; assembly: GCA_001185155.1. Lineage (NCBI taxonomy): Eukaryota > Viridiplantae > Streptophyta > Magnoliopsida > Alismatales > Zosteraceae > Zostera > Zostera marina. The sequence continues at coordinate 508,901 of LFYR01001945.1, forward strand.
CCACTGTTTTTACTTGAGCGTGACGGCCTAGCGTCACCGTGACCGTTATCACGCCTAACATTGGGACCTCTGCTTGCCCGAATCCCCTGATTGATGCTCTACTCGGGAGCAGGTCCGTGCGGGCGAGGCCTAGGTCGATGAAAGCGTTCCAGTACAGGATGTCCACCGACGCCCCTGTGTCAACCAGGACTCTGTGTAGCTGCACGCTAGTTTTGCCCCCCTTTTGAAAAATGGGGGTTACTACCAGGGGGTCGTCGTGGGGGGTGGTGACGTCCTTCATGTCCACCTCGGTAAATATGATTTTAGCCTGCAAACGCGGGCGCTTCCCTCCGATTGTTCGGTCCACGTCTGCGGCGTATCAGCACCCTTCCCACGGGTCCGTGCCCCGCGACGCGCCTCCGCCAGCTATTGTCAAGATACCCCCCACCGGCTCATCTATCGGCTCCTTCTTGGGCACCCGGTGTCCTGTGGGAATGACCGCTGCCCTTCTTATCGACGGGGCCAGGGGGCTTCCAATGCAGCGCTCAGCTTTTCCAGTACCTTGGCTAGGTTCAAGCATTCATCCGTCGTATGTCCTTTGTCCTGGTGGTATTCGCAGAACCTGCTTTCATCCCTGTAGGCCGTCGAATCCTTCCTCATGGGCCTCGCTGGTGGGAGGTTTCCGATCCCCCCCCAGGGTGAGGAAGACTTGCCTCTGGTTTGCGGCCAGAGTTAGCCCGGCCTCTCGGTGCCCCCCGCCGTTGGCCGTGGCGGGTCTGCACACCGCTAACTGTGGTGCCGTCGGGGCCTTTGGCTGCTGTTGTTGCTTTCCCCCTCCCCCGGACGGGGGCCTCTGGCCTTCTGCTGACGCTTGGTGTACTGCTGCGTCAGTGCCCCCATGTATTCCTCCACGTTGGCCTCCCCATGGGATCTCTCCATGGCCTCCGCGAACGTTTTCGGTGGCGCTCAAACGAGATCCCCCGTGAAGAACGTGGGCCTGAGGCTGTTGGTGAGCGCGTACAATACCTTCTGCTCTGTCAGCCCCTCGATTTTTTGCACCACGCTTGCGAAGCGGTCCATGTACTCGCACGTGCTTTCGAAGTTCTTCTGTATCGTGGCGCTGAGAGTGGCCTGGTTCTTGAGTCTCCTCCGCTTGTGGGCGAAAGCCGTCAGAAAAGTTCTTTCCAGGTCCTCGAAAGTATGGAGTGATCCAGGAGGGAGCGCTCTATACCATGCTATTGCATCCCTCGTGAGCGCTCTCCGGAACATTCGGCACCAGATATCCTTATGGGCCGTCCTATCCTCCATATTAGTCCTGAACGAATGTAAGTGATTGTCCAGATCGGTATCCCCTTTGTACGTCAGGATCTTCGGGGTTCTCCATCCAAGAGGGTATTCGTTCTCTAGCAGGTGCTGCGCTAGGGCTTCCCCGTCCCTGGCTCCGGATACTGGAACGATCGCTCCGCTCCCAAGATCTCCGCCTATCGCTCCTCCCCCCGCTCCGTCCGACTCCAGCGCCTGACGGTCGGCGGTTAGTTGGAGGAACCGTTCCTGCAGTTGTCGTTGGCTGTCCTGCAGGGCGGAGACCATCGTCGAGAGCCTCGCATTCTCGGACTATTTCTTCCGGTGGCGCTCCCTCCTTTCGACGGGGGTCGAGGACCTGCTCCTCCTCCCCCGCTGACGCTTTCTTTCCTCCTTGCGCCAGGGCGCTTCATCGGCCCCGAACCTATCCTTGCGTTGAGCTGCCTCCCAACCTTCGACTGCCTTTGCGTCCGCTTTCTGTACGAGCAGTACGGCTCGATCCTATCCGAGTCCTCCTCGAACTCTCTGAGACGCTCCTCCCTCGGGGTGACTGGGGTTATCTCCCCGTCGTGGAATCCCTTTTCCACGTGGTGCTTCGAGACCTCCTCTACATGGTATTCACCCCTTCTGACCATCCTTTCTCCTTCTCTGGTTGTGTGTTTGTTTCACGTCAGGTTCACCACTGATGGTGTGTGGGCTCGCGTTAGGGTGCTCACACACACAACTCTCTAATACTGTGTTTACTAATAATTGATCCCCTTCCCTGTTGAATTAGGGGAGGTATTTATAGCCTAAATCCTTTAGCTTACTGGGCCTTGATGGACCTGTTTGGTCAGGGGGCCGTTTGGACGGGCCCCGGTACCAACAACATTGTAATTCTCGAGTGTTCTATAGGTGGTTACTTGTACCAACAACATTGTATATAGATAGTTAATTCTAGAATATTCTATAGGTGGTTACTTAATCTCTTAGAGTAGTATAAATACTTTATGAGGGGTGTTAATTATGAGAGGAACCGAGCTCTGCTTTCCCCCACATACTTTAGTCTCACGGATAAAAATCAAATACTCACACAACACGAATTTATCAAAGCCATTATCGATTGCAATTTTGTATTTTCATTTCTCTTCTTTCAGTTTTTAAATTTCAATTTATTTATGACCATATTATTAAATTTTTTGTTTTTATTTGTGTTTCAACTTTTTTCCTTTTCTCAGCACAAAGAAATATCTTGAAACAAGTTTTTTATCAAGACAGAACATTAGGGATATTTTAGTGGGTTTTCATTATACTTCTGGCTCAATGGCTGAATTGCAACTGGGAGGATCGGTTCTAGGTGCTCTTCTTGAGGTGGTGTTTGACAAGTTTAGCTCAGAAGCAATTCGAAGGATGGGATCTATGCGGGAAATCGAGGATGATATCTTCAAACTTCGAATCACTTTAAGAAAGATCAAGAGCATGCTTGTTAGTGCCGAGGAGCACAAGGTTGAAGATTTAAAGGAATGGATTGATAAGGTTAGAGATGTTACATACATGGTTGAAGATTTTCTAGATGAACTTGAGTTGGCACATGTACAACGTGACGAAGAATCAGGTACCTTAAGATCACTCATGCCTAGATTTGCTCATGATCTTATAGATTCTTCCAATATTCAAGATATCCAAAGAAAGGTTGATCGTGTCCTTCATTTAGCTGAATATTATGATTTGAAGAAATCTGAAAATATTGTGAAAAAACTTGAATGGAGAGAGACAAGTTCTATACTTGATGATGAAATGGTGATAGGCAGAGATGCTGTGAAAACTCAGATGATACAGATGCTTATGTCTGAATCAACAAAAGAAGAATCATACGATGTGATTCCTATTATTGGAATGGGAGGTGTTGGTAAGACTACACTTGCTCAGTTCATATATAACAATATTGATGTCGAAAAACACTTTCAGTTGCGGATATGGGTATGTGTCTCTGATGATTTCGACAAGAAAAGACTCACAAGGGAAATCATAAAGTCTATTTGTAATCAATCCCAAGGAAAATCCATCAAGACAAAAATTGATAACTTTAATGACGATAATTGGGATGCACTTCAAACGAAGCTTAAAGAATTGCTGGTAAAAGGGGGACGATTTTTATTGGTTTTAGATGATATGTGGGAGGAACAAGCTAAGAAATGGGAGGAATTCAAGAAACCATTTAAATTTGGGCAAAAGGGAAGCAGGATTTTAGTAACCACTCGAAAAAAGATCGTAGTAAAGATGGTCAGCGAAAAGGAAATTAAATTGGAAGGATTACTTGATGCTGATTTATGGACTTTATTTGAGAAGATTGCTTTTGAGGGTTCCTATTCTAAAAGTATAATTCTAGAAGAAATTGGTAGAGAAATTACGAACAAGTTAAAAGGTTCGCCATTAGCTGCAAAAACAGTTGGGAAGTTACTAAATGGCGATTTTGATGTAGCATATTGGAATGAAATACTGGAAAGTGAATTATGGAATTTGTCACAAAATGAAAGTGATATCATGCCCGCCTTATTATTAAGTTATCAGCAATTGCCAGAGTGTTTAAAGCCATGTTTTGCTTTCTTCTCGTTGTTTCCCAAAGATCATATTTTTAATAGAGATGAGCTTATTCGAATGTGGAGTGCTCATAATTGGATCAAAGATGAAGGGAAAAAATCAAAGGAAGATGTTGGGAAGAAATATTTGAATGCATTATTGGGAAGATGTATGATCGATACCCATAAGAAACGACATTATCAAGGGACAAAAGATTTCTATGTGATGCATGATCTGATACATGATTTGACATTATTTGTCTCAAATAATGAATATTTCTGCATAAAAAATGAGGCAGATCTTCTACATATTCCATCAAGTGTTCGTCATTTGTCAGTGTATGGTAGTAAAGCCATACAGTTCGAACCGATACATTATCAAAATCTTAATAATCTTCGAACTTTGATTTTTCTATCGACCGATTGTAAATGTGATCTTGATGTATTATTTGATCGGGCAAAGAAGCTGCATTTATTGAAAGTAAGAGATATTTTGGATACCGATGTGTCCGATAGTATACAACAATTAATCCATCTTCGGTATCTAGATTTGGACAGCAACCAGATTCGAAGTATTCCTGATTCCTTGTGCAAACTTCACTTTCTCCAAGTATTGATATTGAAATATTGTCCTCTGCAGAAACTGCCAACGGGATTGAACACAATTGCGAACTTGCAGTATCTCAAATTGCCTCATAATCAATTTTTTGATTCAGATATAAAAAGTGTTGGGAATTTGCGTTTACTACAGAAATTACAGTTTCAAGTTTCGAATAAGTCGGGTCACACAATAGCAGAGCTTAAAAATATGAACGAACTTAGGAAATTATATATCCGTAATCTTGAGATCGTGTGCAGTAAGAAGAATGCTATGGAAGGTAATTTGAAGGAAAAAAACCACCTAGAAATTCTAGAATTATTCTGGAACAATGACAATGGGTCAAGAAACAACGATGTTACAGATGATGTAATTGAAGGTCTACAACCGCCAAACAACATCAGTGATTTGCGAATATTTTTCTACGATGGTATTAAATCTCCAAGTTGGATAGAAAATCAATCTCTGTCCTACTTAAAACACATTGCAATCATCGGGTGTAAATCATGGACTATTGATTTCTCTTTTGGGCATTTGTCTCATCTCGTGTCTTTATATATTGATGGAATGAAGGCGGTGCAACAACTTGGTCCCAAATTCTTTGGAGAAGGAGCGGTGACAGGATTTCCATCCTTGGAAGTTCTTCGAATCAAAAATATGGAAAATTGGAAGGAATGGAGAATCTCTGTGGATAATCATAACACTCAGATATTTCCTTGTCTTAAAATACTTGAAATATCTGACTGCACTAAACTGAATGGTATACCGTTTAAAATCCCTTCAACTTTGTCGTTTTTGAGGATATTTTCATCTCCCAATTTGGCTTCAATTTCGGTGTTGCCTCCATCGATCAAACATTTAGTAATATGCAAATGTGAGAAAGTTTTCAATTCATTCAGCTCAACACATCTGGAAGGGTTAACATCTTTGGAGTCATTGATAATCGCTGATTACCCCCACTTAAAATTATTACCACAATCATTAAAAGTAATCAAAGAATTGTATATCTATAATTGTCCAGAACTGAAATTGGAGTCATGGATGCAGGATCTTACAATTCTACATCTTTATATTTGCAATTGCCCAAAAGCAATTGAATCTCTATTGAAGGAACATATTGTCATGCCACCATCACTAACGTTTTTAAAACTTGAAGCAGGATTTTCTTGTAACTTGGTCGATGTTGACGTTACACTTGCAACCTACCATAATCTACCATTTCTTCGACAATTTTGTATTGGTCAATTTCGTAGTGCCTCACTCAGTAACTGGATTCAGAATCTATCCTTGCTCTCGAAATTGACATTTTATGACTGCCAAGATCTAGAATCATTAAATTTTCAATTCCTTGTCAAGCTTAAATATCTGAGTATTTCAAATTGTCCGAAATTGTCAGTTAGTTCAACACGACTACAATCACAACTGCAACTTGAAAAATTCAAAATCTCAGCAGTTTCTATGGTTCAATTGAAAGAATGGTTGATCTTCGTCTCCAATACAAGCCCAGAGTTGAAAAAATTGTTTATTTTTAAGTGTCCCGAATTGATTGATTTTGATGTGGACATGAACAATGCACTTCTCAAACTCCCAAAGTTGAAGAAACTAGATCTTTCTAGGTGTAAATCTTGCAAATCTCTCCCTACTCTATTGCACAAGTTTACTTCTTTAGAAACTATCATAATACATGATTGTGCGAACATTCATTCCTTGTCGGAGAATGGATTTCCATCTTCTCTTCTAGATTTGCATATAAATAAATGCCCAAAATTGAGAGAACAATGCAAGATAGAAGGTGTTGAGTGGCACAAAATCTCTCACATCCGAAATATAGTAATTGATTGGGAGAAGATAAGATGGATTTCTAATCTTCCAACACAAATGTCTGTACAGGTATGTATGTTTGTTTTGTTAATTAGTTTTACATGCACAGAATAATTGATAACAAGCTAGCATTTTCTTTTTTCAATATGTATTTAATTTGTAAGCTTTGAACTAATCGTTTTTGCTTTGTTTTTCTTAGAGATTTTCTTTACCGACGGAGAATGATGCTAGACTAGCTTTTGGTATTAAAGACCCTAGATGAATTGGAGATTTGGTGGTCGGTGTTCTTGCAAACTTCTTCTTCTCTATCATTTCGTTTGTTCCAAAACCTGTAATATATATTTATATACCGCATGGTGATCACCATGCGGACGTACCGTTCTGAAAATGGGTCCTATATTTATATATATATTGAAATACTCAATCTTTCTGCTCTACTGCATGCATATTGGAATTGTTCTTTCTCTGTTTTATTGGATGAACTCGTTATATAATTAATCAATAGAATGAAGGAGAAATTATATATCATAAGAAAAGACAGTGAGAAGAATAAGAGAATGGAAATGTAATAGAAGAAGTTGATTTCATATTGAGTGTAAACACCCATTTATAGTTTACAATGTATATGAAAAGACACATGTTTTCATATAATGACCGTTTACAATATATATACAATATATTTACAGTATTTTATATTTACACCTTTATTGTTTTATTATTACAGATATGGTGTTATGGGTATAGTTTCATATCCCCCCCCCTCAAATTTGGCATTTGTCACACATAAGCCCAATTTGTTGATGATACGATAGATCGAAGTGAATTCCAGAGAGGGATTTTGTAAAAAGATCAGCTAGGTTATCACCGGAAGAGACGAACTCGATGGAAATGGCTTTGACAGCAGCATGCTCGTGGACAAAATGGAGATCGATGTCGAAGTGTTTGGTCCGTTCATGGTCTACCGAATTATGAGCGATCTGGATGGCAGAACTGGAATCAGCAAGGAGTCTTGGGCAAGAAGTTGAAGGATACGGTGGCTGAATTTGGGGAAAATGTTGCAAGTCCTTTAAAAGCGACACAAGCCAGGTAATTTCACACACCGTTGTTGCCATTGCCATGTACTCTGCTTCAGTCGAGGATCTGGCAATGGATTTCTATTTCTTCGTCTTGTATGAAATTAGGGATTTTCCATAGTAAATGGCATAACCTGTTGTGGATTTTCTTATGAGTGTGCAGGTGGCCTAATCGCTGTCCGAGTAAGCTGTGAGACAGAAGTCCGATTGTGCTGGAAAAAAGATCCCTAAATCCACAGAATTTCTAAGGTATTTCAACACCCTTATTGCTGCCTTCATATGTGTTTGATGAGGATTTTGCGTAAATTGAGAGAGAAATTGTACTGCATAAATTGTACTGAATGACGGAAATTCCCATATTTTTTCAAACAAATTTGGAAAGAAAAAGGATATATAATTAAAATCATTTCAGATATTTTACAATTAAAACACATGAACAAACAACGCATTTAAATGAAAAATATTTTAAAACATAAAATTAAAACATGCATTTAATAAATAATTCAAATCAACCTCGTTTAATTACAATAATAGTTTAAGAACTAGTTTAAACACATGAAAAGAGATACATAGGGAATATGGAAAGAGCGGACCACCACCTAACAGAATGAAATCCTTGTCAATGAAGAGGCGATTATCTTCGAGATTAAGGATGCAATATCAATCCTTGTCTTCCCCATCAAGGCTTACAGGAGGTTCCATAGCAAATAATGCTCTACTGTTTTAAAGCATATGGCTGTGAACTATGTCTTGGCTTATACCATATCCATTAGAATACCTGTTAGCAAGAAACCAGTTTACTCATCATTTCCCATGAAAACAAATATACACAAGCAATAAGATTACATTTGGATCTTAATACATCAAGGTATTACCTTCCCCGGGTTTCAATAGGGAGTATCATCAGATAAGATTACCTATAAATAATTTTATAAGAAAAAATAACTAAGTGATTGTAAGAAAAAACGAGACCCAGGTGACAGACCACCCATCCTCAAGTCTCTAAACCTTGCTGTTACAAGCACACACCAACTTTAGAGACTGCCCAACATTGTTTATTGAAAATATTTACAACTCGACTAAATAAAACATTATATTAAAACCTACATAACCCAACCAAACCTCAGCACAACTATTCTTGCCATACTTTCCTTTCCTTTACCTCTTCAGTAATAGATCCTGCTAGTTCACCCTTTAATTGCACCCAATGAACCTTATCCTGCATACCAATCAGCATACCCCATAATTATCTGGCTCTCTTACCTCACTCATATTCTGGTGGCCCATCCCTGTTTTGTCTGGCACTCCATACTCACTCAGAAACAGGGATGGGCCACCAGAATATGAGTGAGGTAAGAGAGCCAGATAATTATGGGGTATGCTGATTGGTATGCAGGATAAGGTTCATTGGGTGCAATTAAAGGGTGAACTAGCAGGATCTATTACTGAAGAGGTAAAGGAAAGGAAAGTATGGCAAGAATAGTTGTGCTGAGGTTTGGTTGGGTTATGTAGGTTTTAATATAATGTTTTATTTAGTCGAGTTGTAAATATTTTCAATAAACAATGTTGGGCAGTCTCTAAAGTTGGTGTGTGCTTGTAACAGCAAGGTTTAGAGACTTGAGGACGGGTGGTCTGTCACCTGGGTCTCGTTTTTTGGTTAAAATCAATATATTGCCAAGTATGGTTTTACTCAAAAAAAAAAATCTTATATGTGTATATCTAATTTCAATTCATAGAAAATCGTGCATATATGTATACCTGCACATTACGGATGTATTTTCGACTCCATAAAGGTTCAAAATCCAGATTGGAGAACCACACAACAGTGAGATTCTCAATAAGATCCTTCCCCAAAAGGTGATCTATTCTAGAACATAGATATTTCATCGTCAAACACAAATCTTACATGGAAAAATTACAAAATTACCATGCATCAAAATAACAACAAAAGATTGCTTATAAATAAGATCAAACACCGAATCCTAACCTGTATATCTGCTTCTTTTCATAATATTGGTTGTTGCCAGGAAAACAGAATCTAAGCTGAAAGATAAGAAAGAGAAACATACAAAAATTACCTGTCTAGTTAGTTCTTCTGTAAATCTATTTTATTTTACTTAACTAACACCAATCAGTTACCCACGATTATTGAAAACATAGAAAAGCTTTCGAACTTATAGAAATACTATGAAAAAACGTAGCATCACAATAGAAAATTGTGAAATGAATTCACTGCTACACACATATAGTTATATAGATGTCTCGCCCTTTCACCTACATCGCCTAAGAAATTAGGTGTTTTGAGAGATCATTAAACCTATGTTCTAATTCTAGCAGGGTTTATCTGGCTCTAACATTCAATCACGATTGCATAAAAAGATATTTACACCCTAAAAGCCATTATCGATAAATAAAACACTCTTAAGTCTTACCTAGTTACCTATTTGGGTTTTTGCTGGCTGGATAAAAATTCAGAGATTGTACATTTGTTCAAATCACATAACTAATAACTAAATATTATCAGATATAAGATCCAACAAGTAGTTAGACAAAATCACAATGATTATAAAATACAACTTTTGATGGCATACCTGATGTCCATGTCCCTTAAAGACTTGTGTGCTCTACTTTCATCTAAGAGGATATTCTGGCTTGGCCATTTAAGTATCCTAAGATGTCCATCCTAGAGAAAGAAAGAAAAATGAAAATGGTGAAACACAAAAGAGAAACTTCAACAAGATAGTGTATATGGTAAGGATAGCGTAAAAAAAAATTCAGAAACTGTTAAATTAATGGGTTTTTTCTGTTTAACATGAACATTCAAACATTGTCCTAAAAAGTGATTATAGAAAAGATAATAAATACCTCACCACCAGTGGCAAATCTGGATCCATCAGTGCTAAATACCATCCATTTCTGAGAACTAACATCATGAATATTGCTAAGATCTTTGACCAGAATTTTCAATTTTGAATCATCCTCATTCAATTCAAACAATCTAAATGATAAAAACAACACAAAAGCTTAAAATATATTTCTAAAATAGAAGAAAGCATGATCACATATGAAAATGCATTCATAATTTCTAGCAGTAATCAATATTTTTATTGAACCGCTAGATTGTAGTTTCGAACTCAGATTAAATACTAATTCTACAATGAATAAAACAATAACCATATTGACGAAGAAGGTCATTATTAGAATTTTCTATAAGGGAAATGCATTATCACAAATTCCAAAACATATATGTTCCAACATCAGTTCATCACAGACCTCGAAAAAGACACGTAAGTAACACCTTAATCCCCTAAATATGTAAGTCTGAAACTAGATAAATGGTTAATTGATTTAACAATCTTAAGTAAAAGAAGAAAAACTCACAGCACAGGTTGGTAGTAGTACCAACTGTTATCGCTGACGATCCTATTTTTTCCAACAGCAAAAACACCACACCTACCCCCATCCCCAAATTTCAGAGAAGAACGAAACCCAACAAAGCCCAAACCACCTGTAACTGTTTTCACATTAAGATCACAATCACCAAGCTAAAACTTCTTCCCACCATCAACTGAGCAGTAGTTCTCATCCTATTTTGCAGCACAACAGGTGATTTCTCGTTTGGTGCGTCGACGATGAAAGGAAGCGATTTGAGCAATGCTATGAACTGGGTGTTGCTGCAAAACAGGGGGAGGAAAGAAGAAGAAATGTGGCGCAAACTCAACTCCGCAAACTGGAATGTTTTCGACCAAGATATAAAACTGGAGCAAAAACCAGGATATCACATAGAACGGACTTAGAAATTTTGATTTCGGCAAAAAAAAATAAAAGTTATGGATTATAAAGAGAAAGATAGATAAGAACCTTGAAAACTAGAGAAATCGAAAATCCAAACTCTACACACTTCTCCTCTTCTTTCTCTTTTCTCCACCACAGAAAATCGAAAATCTAAACTTCACGCCTCTTATCAGAACAAAATCTAGGATTTCAGGCACCGTGGAGATCGAATCAGATCAGATCTTCAGAGAACCAGCAATTATATTACACGATAAACAAACCCAATGAAAACCGATCCCCCAAAAACTAAGGTTCTGATGCGAAAGGGAATGGGAAAACGATTAAACGATCCTTCGAAAGAATCAAACGGAAACGGAAGGATTTGGGGAAAGATTTTCGCCTGCTGGTCGAACGAGGGTTTGGAGAAAGATTTCCTTCGAACAAGGGTTTGGTGAAGATTTAGAGTTTATGAAAGTAAAAAATTGAGAAAACGATGGTTTGGGGATAAACTTATTTTAAGGATTTCTATTTTGGGTTTTATTAATTGATGAGTCTAAAATCTAAATGATTTGGTTAATTAGAGTTTTATTTATTTATTTATTTATATTAATATATTTAGTTAATTTGAGTCAAATTATCATAATTGAATGTAATTTACTTATTTAATTTAAGTTTATAAACTTTTTAGTCTTATATTTGAAAATATTTTATTCAAATCTTATTTTTTACTCATAGTGTGGTATTAGTGAGGCTTCTTTACCACACAGAGTTTTGAATGGAGTTTGGCCTAAGGATGCATTATAGTTAGTGTTGAACCACAATTCAGCCCAAGGAAGTAGATTTAACCATTTCTTTGGGTCTTCGTGAGCTAAGGATCTCAAGTACATTTCAATCCCTCTACTACTACGGTCTGGCCATCACTTTGAGGGTGGTAGGCAGATGTAAAATTGAGTTTGGTTCCACATAATTTATTCAGTTCTTTCCAAAATCTAGATAAGAATACCTTATCTCTGCCTGAGACTATAGAACTGGGATACTCGTGTAGTCTAATTATTTCTTTCACAAAGAAATTAGCCACCATAGAAGCATTGTAATTTGTAGGGAAAGCACATAAATGACAAGATTTTGACAACCTATCAACCACAACAATTATCACAGTCTTGTTTTGTACCTTGGGCAAACCTGTGATGAAGTCTACAGATAGATCTTCCCAAACAGAGGGTCGAATAGGTAGGGGCATCAACAATCCACTGCTCTTTTGATTGCTTGGCTTGATCTTTTGGGATATAATGCATTTTTTTACATAACTTCTGATCTCCTTCATCATACCTGTCCACCAAATTTTTTTTGCAATTCTGCTGAAGGTTCTATTGATACCTTAGTATCCACTAAGTTGGGCAAATCTACTTATAAATCTTCTGTAGTATCCACTAAGTCCCAGAAAACCTCTTAATTGTTTCAAGGTTTTGGGAATAGGCCAGTCCATAATAGCTTGTATTTTGGAGGGATCGGGTTGCATGCCATCTTTGTTAATTATATGGCCTAGAAACCCGATAGAAGGTTGCCCAAAAGAACATTTAGATCTCTTGGCTAAGAGCTGATTTTTCTTTAATGATGTTGAACAGAAGGGCTGTAGACTAATATATCATTGAAAAAAATAATGACAAATTTCCTCAAGTGTTTTTGAAAAACTCTATTCATCACTGCCTGAAAGGTGGCTGGTGCGTTTGTAAGCCCAAAGGGCATAACCAGAAATTCGTAGTGCCCTTGGTGAGTTCTGAATGCAGTTTTCTCAGTATCTGAGGAATTTACCCTAATCTGATGGAAACCAGACCTTAAGTCCAGTTTAGAGAATACCACTGATCCTTTCAGTTCTCCCAATAACTCATCAACTGTTGGGATGAGAAATTTGTCTTTGATTATTAGAGCATTGAGGGCTCTATAATCAACACAAAGCCTGTAACCTCCATCTTTTTTCTTCACTAATAATACAGGTGAAGAGTAAGGGTTTGTACTGGATTTTATGGTTCCTTGGAGCATTAATTCCCTCACTAGTTTTTCAATTTCCCCTTTCTGAAACTGAGGATATCGATAAGGTCTTACATTAACCGGGGCTGAATTTGGCTGAAGATGTATGAAATGGTCATTGTCTTGATGAGGAGGTAGACCTTGAGGATCAACAAAGATTTCTGAATTTTCATTCACTATTTCAGAAATTCTGAAATTTTCACAAACTGTTTGAGACAGCTCTGGTGGTTCAGTTATCACTTCTAAATAGCAGAGGAAAGCTTCATTTGTTGTTTTTTCCAGCAATTTTAATTGCCCTGCAGATAAAGGATCACTGTCCAGCCATGATATTCCTTTTCATATTACTTGTTCTCCTTTCCAGAAAAATTTCATATATAATTCTTTATAGTTGGACATCACATCTCCTAATTCTTTTAATCATTGGGTGTCAATCACAATATTAGCCCCATCCATAGGCGGAAGAAAAAGATCAATAGTAATTATGACTCCTTGAATTTTTATTTGAACATTTCTGCAGACTTTGTCACATAGCAATTTTTCACCACTTCCCGTGGACACCTTGAATGGATTGATAGCACAGATCAGTAGTTGTAGGTGGACTGCCACACATTCTTGCATGAAATTATGTGTAGAACCTATGTCAATTAATACACTAACACTCTAACTCTTCACAAAACCCTCGAGCTTGATTGTTCTTATCCCAATCTTACCCTGAAGTGCTTGAAAACTGATTTCAGACTCTTCTTCCTCAATTTCCAGAACATTCATTTCCCCATTTTCAGTTATTTCTTCATCATCAATTTCCCAAAAGGTATTATCTTCAGCTGAAAATCTGAAGAGTTTTCCCTTGCATTTGTGACCGGGTGAGAATTTATCATCACAATTAAAATAAAGGCCCTTTGAAGTTCTTTCTTTCCTTTCAGCCATTGACAATCTTTTGAAATTTGGAATGGTGCCCCCTGGTTTAGATTGTGCTGAATTATTAAGATTTGTTGATGCTAGTGTATTTCCAAGTGCTGAAGAATTTAAAGTAGAATCTCCACCAGTCTTGGAAAAATATGATCTACTCTGAAAAGGTTTGTAACCAGCCCCTTTCGAGTTTGTTCCACCAATACCCTGTTTCTCCAAATGAACTGCTAATTCCATTGCTTCCTGGATGTCATCCAGCTTAGCTTTAACGATTTATGTCTGAATCTCGTCTTTCAGACCGGAGAGAAACATTTCTAGCAGTAACCAATCTGGTACACCCACCACTTTTGAGGAATAATCTTCAAACTTCTCTACAAAATCTGCTACTGTAGATGTTTGAACCAATTTACTCAGCTTCCCTCCTGGAATTGTGTAAGTTGTTGGATTGAATTTCTTTAGTATCGATTTCACAAAAACTGGCCAAGTAGATAAATAGTTAGTAGATTCCATCCATAAGAACCACTTTAGGGCTACCCCTTGCATATTAAAAGAGGCTATGATTAGCTTCTGGTCTTCAGGTGTGTTGTGGAATATAAAAAATCTTCTTGCCATGAATATCCACAATTCGGGCTCACTGCCATCAAACTGAGGCAAATCGAATTTAATATGTTTAGGTGGAGTGTAGTTTGTATTACCATACATGCTAACTGCATATGCTGGTTTCTCTGGATCTAAATCATACTCTAGCAGCATTTGTTGTTTGCTGTTTTTGGTGTCGATTTGGGAATAATCTGGATTTGTAGAATTTTTTTCTTTATAATTTTGTCCCAGATCTGCTATTTGCTTGCCTAATTCCAGTATATTGTTTTGGAGAGGATGATCGGTGTCTGGAATGTGAAAGGGTTGAACGTCGTGAGTGGAAGAGTGATTTAGGTGAAATTTATCTATTTTATTTCATAACCTCAAAGATACATCAAGTGCCCTTTTATAGGGAAATTACATAAGGGCGCGGAATGTAAATTGCACAAAATAAACCTAATTATAAGTTCATCTATTACAATCAAATTACTTCTAAAATACTAATTACTTATCATAACCTGCTAATCTGACCGACGGCTTCCTGATCCGGGTAGACAGATCCCTAGCGCTCGGTGGGTGATGTGTTTCCCCCAAATCCGTGCTTCCTATTATATGTTCTGTTTCTGGAATGTTCATCAGTTCAACTCTTCCCACCAAGTCCTTCATAACTGCTTCCGTAACACAGTGTGGGCAGTAGATAGTCTTTTGTATGTTAGGTAGTCATATATTGGATATGAAGTGCCTTTTGATTTTCCATTGCTTGTTGCAAAGGAGCAAAAATAGTCATTTAGTTTTATGGGAGGTCTTGTTTGTCTTTTTGGGTATCTTGGGTTTAGTTGTGTGTTTGGTATTGGATTTGTCTCTGTATTTATGTTCATATGTTGTTCTTGTAGTGTCTCTGGTAGATCAGAGTTTGAGGTTATTTGTGTTGTCTCTGATGATTCAGAGTTTGGATTTGTTTGATTTGACTCTGATATCTCAGAGTTTGATTCAGTTTGGAGTATTTGGTATATCTCTGAAGGATCAGAGTCAATTTTTGAATTATTGTTGAAGTTTTTAGTTGATGTTTTGTTGATGTTTTTGTCTAAATTATTCTCATTTAGGGAAAATATATCCTCATAGAAAACCACATCTCTACTTATGGAAATGTGGTGGGTATCTAGTTCATATATGATGGAACCCTTTTGGGTTGGGGGATGTCCTAGATATATGCACTTCTTTGCTCTAGGGGAGAACTTGTCTTCCTTCACAAGACATGTAGCATAGCATAGACAACCAAAGATCCTAAGATCTTCATAGTTAGGCTGTCTAGAGTGCATGAGTTCATATGGGGATAGATTTTGGGTTACCTTGGATGGTAGCATGTTGATAATATGGGTTGCTTGGAGTATTGAGTATCCCCATAGCTCAATTGGTAGTGAGCACTGTATTTTCAGTGCTCTGGCTACATTCAAGAGGTGTTGGTGTTTCCTCTCAACCACACCATTCTATTGTGGTGTATGTGGGAAGCTAGAGTAATAGATGATTCCATTTGCTTTTAGGAAATCATCCATGACTGAGGAGAAGAATTCTCCACCATTGTCAGTCCTAATTGCTTTGATGGAGGTATCAAAGTGATTAGTAATAAAAGCATGTAGATTTTTAAAGATGATAAAGCATTCAGATTTCATAGTTATCAAATAGGTCCAAATATATCTAGTATAATCATCAACCACAATTAAAAAATATTTCTTCCTATGAATTGTTGGAGTATGAAAGTTCCCCCATACATCCATGTGAAGTAGATCAAATGCATGTTTTGTTTTAGATGCATGTGGTGGAAATGATTTCCTAGGTTGTTTAGCAAAATGGCATGTGTCACAGTAATTATCAAAAGTAAAGTTTGAAAAATTAAAAGACAAATTGTTCAAAATGTGTTTGAGTCTGTCACTTGAAGTGTGACCAAGTCTTTTGTGCCATGTAGATGTTGTGATGACACCTGCAAAACAATCCTCACCACTGGTCTGTGGTAAGAGGTAGAGCCCTTTCTTCATCCTACTCTGTCCAACTTCTTTCATCTGAACCTTGTCATATATGAATGCACATGATTTAGAGAATTGTACTGAGTAGGTATCATGTTGAGTCAATTTGCTAATGAATAGCAAATTCACTTGAAAGGATGGAATGGAGTACACATCCTTTAGTGTGATATTGGGTGAGATAGAGATATCACCCTTTTGGGACATTGTTTGACTGTCCCCATTTGGTAATGAAATCTTGAAAGGATTGCATCTTGTGAGTTTTTGAAATAAGGATTCATTCCCACTCAGGTGTTCTGATGCACCTAAGTCAATGATCCAATATGAATTTAAATAATTGTTAAAAATAGAATTAGCATTACCTGAATCTTTGTACTTGGGCAGGGGCTTTGGATTATATTTTTCAGAATAGAGTGGGAAGTCATATGGTCCAATGGGATTGTCAGAAGATTTTTCCTTTTTGTCATTGTTGTCCCAAGCTGTCCAAGTCTGTTCAGTGGTCACACAATTGGTTGAACCCAGTGCTTTATTGATCACAGATGGTGTTGGAGTGGAAGGGTTAGTCTTTGTGGCAGAGGAAGTGTTTCTAGAAGGATATCCATGTTCGTTGAAACACTTCTCATCACTGTGCCCAAATACAGCACAGTGAAAGCAATAGTACCTTGTGTTCACCAGTTTACCACTTCTGTAATAGATTGGTTCAGTAGGAGTTGGGGGTCTCTTGCTTTGATTGGCATTTGCATTGGATGAGGATGAGGTGTTTGGAGGTTTGGTTGTTTGATAGGGTGATTTCCCTTTGGCAGAGTAAAAAGCAGAGCCTTGAGTCATGTTTGTGTTACTAGTCAGTTGTTGTTGAGCTTCTTCATGAATGACCATTGAAAAAACTTTTCCAAAGTTTGGGAGTTTCTCCATAGACAGGATGGTTACCTTATCTGTCTGAAGCTATCATTCAAACTCATTAAGAACTTCCTGACCTTGAGTCTCTCTTCCCTTTTATTAATTCTACCATTTACATTGCAAGTGCAAGTGATACAACTACATCGGGGAACCTCACCATAAGCATCCACCTCTCTCCACAATGTTTTAAGACTGGAACTGAATTTAGATACAAAGTTTGAGCCTTGCTGAAGTAGGGCAATGTCCTGAATTAGCTGAAATAAATGGGTCTCATTGGATTGTTTGAACTGATCTCTGAGGTCAGTCCAAATAATGGAGGCATCATCAGTGTACATTATTTGGGAGGCTATCTCCTGAGAGACAAAGCTCCATATCCACTGAGGAATTATCCAAGTCACCCAGGCTTCATGTTCCTCTAATTCATTTTGGGATGGTTCCTTAATAGATCCATTAACGAAACCCAACTTTCTTCTAGTGATGGTAGTCATTTCCCTATTCCATGGATAGTAATTCTGACTACCTTGTAGGACATTGATTATGGTTGGAGGACCATAATCTGTGGATTTGAAGAAATAAATGGATGTAAGGTCAAATAGGGGACCCTCAAGTGGTTTCTTTTGGACACTTTGGACATTTTCATTTTCTGCCATGATGAACACTCTGTAGCATTTTTCATGATAATAAAATTGTATTAATTTAATGTAAATAAATCTTGAATCAAAGAATGTAAATAAATTGTATTAATTTAAAAAACCCAATGGCTGTTTTTTCTGGGAAAAACCTTTCTTTAGGTCATCTACCTTTCCTTTGCTTAGTATAACCTCAAGTTTTGCATTATCAGTTCTCCTGCAATACAAATATATACCACTACTACAACTATATAGTTAGTAGATCAATTTTTACTTTGCAAATTCAACCATGATCATGCATGTGAGATTCCCTGAAATTTAAACAAACAAACATGTACCGAACAAGTAGCAACTATATATGTAAATATATTAAAATTATCTATGTATTTTATCAAGACCATATCAAGATTAGTTTATTCCTACTTAAATCTAAATCTATAATTATTTATTTGTTTATTTATTCATATATATATATTTCATTTGAATATACCTAGAGTATTTTATTCTTTCCTTGATTAAGTTCAATAGGTACTAGTTTGTGTCTTGTTTTATGTTTGTAGAACAATTCACTACCTAAGATTTTTGTGAAACCATTTGCAAGTTGTTCATCAGATGGAATGTATTCTATCCTGATGACACCTTTATTGACTAGTTCTCTTACAAAGTGGTGTGAAATATCCATATGCCTAGTCCTCCCTGAGGAAGAGGGATTTTTAGCCAAAAAAATAGTTGATTTGTTGTCACATAGAACCAAAGGGGAAGAAGCTAGTCTAATGTCTAATTCTCTCAATAATTGACAGAACCACTTTACTTGTGACACAATCCCTGCCAAAGCTTTGTATTCTGATTTACAACTTGATCTTGCCACTGTGTCTTGTTTCTTAGCAGACCAGTCCATTAGATTCCCTCCATACCAGAGACTAACCCCTGATATTGAGATTCTATCATCAGGATTAGTTCCCCAATCAGAATCACAATAGGCTACTAGGGTATTTACTGGTTTGTTTGATGGTGTGAATCTCAACCCTAAATTCATAGTACCCTTAAGATATCTAAGCATTCTTTTTGCTGATTGTAAGTGAACTTCAGTAGGTTAGTTCTTTAAGAAACTGACTTAAATCATTTACATAAAATGAAATGTCCGGTATTGTTAAGGTCAGATACTGTAAAGACCCTATAATGCTTCTGTAGACCTTAGGATCTTCTATGGGCTTACCTAGTTTCTTTGTTAGCCTTGGAGACAAAGGTAGTTGAGTTTTGGCAGGAGAACAATTTCTCATGCCAAATTTCTTTAATATGTCTGTGACGTATTTCTGTTTACTAAGAATCACTGAGCTATCTTTCCTTATACACTCAATTCCAAAAAACATGCCTAAATATCATAAATCACTACAAGAGAACTTATCACAAATCATATCTAGACATTTCTTCACTTCTAGCTTACAACTTCCTAGCTATTATAATTATATCATCAACATAGACTAAAATATAGATTTTATGTTTTGTTGTAATCTTGAAGAATAGAGATGAATCTGGTCTACTATTCTCAAATGCATTCTCAATCAGAAAATTTTGAAGTCTTGAGTACCAGGCTCTAGGAGCTTGATTTAGACCATATAGAGCTTTGTTCAGCATACAAACATGATTAGGACGGTTCTTGTCTACAAAACCCACTGGTTGTTTCATATAGACAGTTTCATTTAAGTCCCATTTAGGAACGCATTCCTGACATCTAACTGCCTTAGTTCCCAGTTTTCTGTCACGGCTATAGACACAATGACTCTTACTGTGCTTATTCTAATTACAGGGCTATAGGTTGAGGTGTAGTCAACACCTTCTTCTTGACTATACCCCTTTGCCACTAATCTTGCTTTAAATCTATCTATAGATCCATCAGCTTTGGTTTTGATTTTATAGACCCATTTACTTCCTACCACATTCATTTTGTTATCAAATAGAACCAATGTACATGTCTCATTTGTTCTAAGTGCCTCTATCTCTTCAGACATTGCATTTTTCCATTTTTCATTTTTTACTGCCTGGGTGAAGCATGTGGGTTCAACTTCAACTAGTTCAGTGTTTGAACACTCAAACTCATTCATGTTTGGTGCTTTACTCACTCTTACAGATATTCTTAGGCCCATTAAGGATGGATTTTGTCCATCTTGAATTTTCTGAACCTTGAGAGAAGGCTCATTTACATGTGTTGGGATGCTCACTACCTCACTTATCAAATTATTAGTTCTGTTTATTAATATAGGTATATTTATAGACTCATTTATCTGTAATTGGTTTGTAATTATCTCATGTCCTTGATTAGAAATATTTCCAGCCTTATTTATGTCTGACTATCTATGTTATTATTTGTTTGTATTGGGATATCAACTAATTTTTGTGTATGATTTACTCCTGAGTTTTCATGAGTTGTTCCTAGGTCGCTTCTAGACTGATCTTGAACAACTCTTGGGTTGTTATGATTTTCCTCTTGATTAACAACCATTTCTTTGATTAGGTTACCCCAAGGTAGTCCTACCATTACATTGGGTGCTTTATTAGAAAGTATAGATATGTTTTCATTTTTTTTGTTTTGTTAGTGGAAACTCAAACTCATAAAATTTTACATGCCTAGACACCACTATTTTTTCACTTTCAATATCCATACACAAGTAGCCTTTGTACTTCACTGAGTAACCAACAAATACTGATTTATTCGATTTATAGTCAAATTTGTTTCTGAGTTGTTTGTGTATTAGTGGAAAGCATGTACATCCAAAAGCCCTTAATATTTTATAATCGGGTTCCCTGTTTGTTAGACATTGATAGGGAGATTTGTACTTCAAGACTGAAGTGGGAAGTCTATTGATCATGAATACTGAGGCAGAAACCACCTCTGGCCAGTAAATTTTTGAAATTCCACTCTGGTGGAATAAAGCTCTTGCAGTTTCCATTAAGTGTCTGTGCTTCCTTTCAGCCACCCCATTTTGTTGGGCTGTGTAAGGACAAGTCTGTCTATGAGTCACTCCCTTGGCTCTAAACCATTCTTTTAGTTTTAAGTTTAAGAACTCACCTTCACCATCAGTTTGAACTACTTTAATTCTCTTGTCCAATTGATTTTCCACATTTCTTTGAAAATTAATAAAAACATTTGCAAAATCAACTTTTGTTTCTAAAGGAAAAAAACCAAGTGTATCTAGAGAAACTATCAACAATTGTAGCAAAATACTTGAAATTGTATTTAGAAATTGTTGGAGAAGGACTCCAAAGGTCAATGTATAACAACTCTAATGGGCTACTTGTTCCCTTTACAGAGTACTTAAATGGAATTTGGCACATTTTAGCCATTGGACAATTATTACAAAAACTAATATTCTCACAACCATCTATATCTAAAATACTTCCTAATTTTTTCAGAATTTTCTGAGATGGATGACCCAATCTCCTATGCCATAGATCTATTGAACCTTGATTGCCAGATGACATTGTTTGTCTGATTTGAAGTAATAGAGTGCTCCCTTGCTAATCCCAGAAAATAGCATTTGATGGGTCTTCAAGTCCTTTACCATAAAACCACATTGAGTGACATGTAAGTAACAATCTAAATCATTACACAATCTATTGGCTGAAATCAAAATTTTCCTCAATTTAGGTACTAGTAAAACCTTGTTTAGAATAAAAACTTGAGAATCCATCGTAAAACTAATTTTTCCAATTTTGGTTATTTTTAGCCTTTCACCATTTCCAATTATAACTCCTCCTTTACCTGTGTATTCAATAAACTCATGGAAAAGTGCCTCGTCAGATACCATGTAGTTAGTTGCCCCCGAGTCTAAGCACTAGTCCACATCTCTCACTTCTACGTGATTAGCAATAGCTTCTTCTTCACTTTCCATTTTCGGAGAAGGACAATCCATTGAATATGCTACAAAATTCCCTCTCTCTGGGCAATTCCTTGCAAGATGCCCCCTCTTATCGCATATCTGACATCCATGAGATGTATCTTGTGAAGGGGGTAGGGCTAGCAAAGGAGGTAGATTATTTTTAGCAATATATCTAGGAATTCTAACAATTTCAATATTAGAATTTAAAAAATCAGAATTATTATTTTTAAGATTAGATTTTAGCAAATCAAAATTTCTGTTCTTAAATTCAGAGTTTAACAAATTAGATTCCAGAAAACCAGCATTTTTATTCTTAAACTGATCAGAATTTAAAAAAACAGATTTTTCATCTTTAAAACCAGATTTTATAAAACCTGCATTCTTATTTATAGAATCAGAATTTAACCCATTTATATTTTTATCATTAAAATCAAACTTCAAACAATCAATATTATAATCTCAAAATATTCAGAACCTGATTTTTCTTTGATGTTTAAGGATCCAGAGAAGTTCCTTTTTGCTCCATAGCCTCCTTTGTTAAACTTGGACTTGAAATTCCTGTTTGAATTTTTATTGAAACTTGAGTAATTTACCTGAAATGAACTGTTAGGTTCTTCCTTGTTATCTAACTGATTAATCAAGATCTCTTCCTTCATTAGTAGGTCTGAAATTTGAGTAAAATTTGGAAAAATTTCCCTCTGATTCAAAGTTGATCTGAATATTCTGTAATCTGATCCCAAACCTTTAAGAATGTATTCAATCACTCTTTCATCCAACATATTATAGCCTGCCGCTGCCAATGAGGGCTTAATCGTTTTAAACTTTAACAAATATTCCTTCATTACATTGTGGAAAGCTTCTTTAACGACCCCATTTGATCCCTAAGACATTGGACTTGATTTTTGTCAATCGGTGATATATCCACTTCTAGTGTGTGCCAAGCTTCGTATGCTGTCGCACAAGGTATCACCAAGGGCTGAATCTCAGGCGAGATTGTGGCTTTAATCCAAGAAAGCACAATCCCATCATTCATCACATGCTTCTCATATTCTGGATTCTCGGTGCCATCTTTAAGTTTTGGGGCAGGAGTCACCAACATACCTGAGATATACGGAAGAAATTTGTGAATTTGGAGTGCTCCTTCGAATTGATTTTTCCAAAGGAGATAATTGCCCTCAGTCAACGGATTAGGGCACAAAGAAGCAATCGTATACATCATTGTGGAGCCATCGAAGCCGAAGTACCCTCAGTCGTTGCCATCTTCAATTATTGTGATTTTCTGCCCAAATCTTTCTGGAATAATCTCCTCAAACAGAAAAAAAAACAAAATCAATCACTCTCCCCAAACAGAAAAAAGAAATCGGTAATCAATATGGAAAGAAGAAAAAAGGATCAATCTGGACAGATCGCCTCTTCAAATCAGGTTGCACAGCGCCATTGCTTGATTACGTAAATAAATCGTCCCCAAAACCAAAACACGTTTCCCAGTAATATCAATCGGAAGCTCTGATACCATGTAAAGAATTGATGTTTAGGTAGTTGGGTTTAATGAAGTTTAAATAGAAGATTCATTAAGAGGATGTATAAATGAATCATAATCACCAAGGTGATCAAACAGAAGAGAAAGAAGAAGAATAGGATGGTGATAACTAAATCTGTTATCCTACAAGAATGGAAGAAGAAGATGATAAAAAATAGAAGAAGTTTTAGAAGAAGTATTAGCAAAAAATATGAGTTACAATAATTCATTTCTTGTATTATATAATACATACTAATCTAAATACTCACTCAATACTATTTTATTACCCGACTGTCATTAAGGGGTTAATTATATTTTTGTCCTTACAAATACAACAAGTGTTCGTCGTAATATCACATAGTTTGAGCCGATACATTTCAAAATCTTGTAGGTAATTAATTGCCCAAATCTGAACAAATGTAACAATTGATAGAGGTTATAACAAGATGGGATTCTAATACTTCTCGGCACCATTGAAAGAATTCTTATTTTACATTAACGATCATCCAGGAAAAAAACGGAAACTACTGTCTCACCGCATGTTTATTTTAAGATCTTTCGGCTCGCCTCTTTTTAAAGGGACATTTGGTATTAGTAATAGATTGATAATTGAGATTGCCATCTTCTGATCATGAATTGTGGATATACACTTGCCCAAATCTAAAAGCAAAATGCAAAAATAGTATAATGGAATCAAGATCTAAGATATCTTTCTGACCTAGCTACTTATTGATAATTGATTGCCCAAAAACAGTTGAATCTCTATCTATGACTCATGCCCATCAATTCATCATCACTCGATAATTTAAGTCTTCATTTTCTTTGTTCAAGTAAAAAATAATTTTTAAACAAAACTCTGTTCATCATCATCCATCAAAATTGAGCAGCATAGGTAATCTAGAATAGTAGAATTCTAAAAATTACCCAAATTTTAAATTCTAATTCTCATCTTCAAAAATTAGAGTTCTGGAAGATGCAATTTGTAATAAAATGAACATAAAAGTATGTGATAAATTACAAACATTCCGGATTAGCAAAACCCTACAACAGGATTAGAATCTAAAAAAAACTAAAGGAAATAATGGATGGAAGACAATGAAATTCATTAATTTCAACAAATATTGATCACTATCATCATCAAGCACTTTTACTAATTGGATTGATTCAAGAGACGTCATTTCCAGGTGCCGGTTTGCGATTCAGGTAGCGAATGACAGCATCCTCGACCCTGCGAGAAATTACAATGAGAACAAAAATACTACAAGATCTGAATTGGAAATGGAATCATTCATATACCATGGTTGGTGGTAGAAACTGGCATGACGCTCTTTTTCAGCGTTCCGGCTTGCTTCACCTGTTATAGCCTTCAAATCCTTATTCTGAGATGCTATCAAGGCATTTATGAAGTCTACAGGAGAATGACTGAAACCAAGAAAGAATGCTCGCCTTCGACGGTGCTCATGGATCTTCTTTATGTAGTTTAGGATCACATCATCACAATTTTCAATTTCTTTGTGTTTTTCAGTATTGGCCAAGAAAGATGTCATTTCCTTCTGAAGTGGGAAAGGAACGTCAACAGACACGTCATAACAGGCATCGCAATTGTTATTGTTACTGGAAAGTTTGATTCTATGCTCCAACTGGATGGGCTGTGGTGGATAAAGATGCTGGGAAATTTTTTGCGATACCAAACCAAACTTCACTTTTTCTTCAACAAAAACCTTCCTCAGAGGTGGATCGCATATAAAGTATGATGGATCACTTGGATTTTGTAACTTTCTAGCCTTAACATAGTGCCAGATCGCAGCTACAACTCTTGCTCGAGTATCCACTTCAACACCGAGAACTTCCATCAATGTAGGTGAAAGCCGGAACTTCTCAGGATTATAATTCATGTCCATTCGTATATGCACATTGAACTCTTTATCTCCTATTCTCTTTACCTCAAATCCTTCTTGCGGAACTGATGTGCGGGAATTTTCCCAAACAATAGGATTCTCGGGGTAGACAACAGGGTCCAATTTGATTACAACTCTTTTAAGAAAATAGGAGAACTTGGGGTGCATGGGATTCGGTTTGGCAGAAGCACTAGCAGAGTCAGTTTCCACACCATCATCCAGGATTCTTCCAATGATCTTCAATGACCATGATGGTGGATCCCCATTTTTCGTATCTGGAGCAGAGTGCACCTGGTTGGCATATGTATTAAACACATAGATTCTAAGAATCTTCTGCATGGAAGGAGGAGTTTTCAGAGACTCTTGGATGTCAGTCTTCTTCCGAGAAAATGCTGCATCAACTCGTGCTTCAAACTCAAGCAATTGGGTGTACAATGCAGATTCAGGCAAAAGTGCTGCCACCCTATCGGGCAGCTTCTTTTCTGGAGGCTTCTGCTTCTTCCTCCTTGCTGCAGGGGTAAGTTCAGAGGTTTTGAAAAGAGGACTATTATTGGTAATTATTGTTCCTGTAGGCCGACTGGGTGGCTTCATTGCAGGACGTTTAATCCCAGAAGTACCGGGAGTCATTAGAGATGGTGATGCCGTCCCACTCATAGATCCAAACCCCACATTCTGAACCTGAGATTGCGGTTGGACCTGAAAAGGAGACTGCGGTCGATGTTGCTGGTGATGAATTTGGGGAGGACCCATGGTATGTGGGGGACGAAAAAGTCCAGAAAAAGGCGAACCTCCAAGATGCTGGGTATGAGATGAAGGGTGAAGATGAGTTTGCCGGTTTTGGGTCATCTGAGGTGTGGAGAGGCCAGAATTCCCTGGTGTTGAAGGGCCGCCAACAGAACTTGGTGGGGTGTTTCCCTGGGAAGAAGCCATGACCTAACAAAACAGAAACCGTACTCATTATTTTTTTTTAAACATGCTGACCAAAAAAATAAACATCACTACTCCAGTACAAGAATAAAAACCTAGAAGTCTAGAGAATTACTCGATCTGAAAATAGCCGAACCCTAATCTACGAAAACTTATCAGTCTTGTGAGCAGAAAAATCCTTATTTTATTTACAGAATAAAAAACAAGGATGAAGTGAAAAGCCGACCGATCGTCATGTCAAGATGGATAAAAGGTATCAGTTATATATTATGAGAAGAAAAAAGAGAGAACATGAGAGCTTCACACACCTTCGGCGTCTTCAGCGATCTACAAAACGCAGTGGTTACTGATATGTAAAGCGGGACGGTGGAGGAATCACAATATCATACAATTTCATCGAAATCCAACACCACAGAAACCGGAAAGACAACCAATGGTATCTGGATCGAAATTTCCAGGTGGAGAATTCGAAAACCCTAAAACATGGAAATTTTTGTTCTGTGAAGAGACGGAGAAAAATCTCCCTGCCAAATTTTCCCATTTCCCCCATTAATCGGGTATATATATATTCGGGTAATAGGATCTTTCTTTTCGGTTCGAATATTTAGGACAATTACACAAACAAATATCCCCTTTCCTTATCTTCATTTTTACACAATGAACAAGATAGAAAATATAAATAAAATAGGAAATTATATATATTCTTTCTCTAATCTTGGTATCAATCATATAGTCTTCTTGGATGTATAGAATCTTTGCCAACAACCGTTATCCTTAACACGTGCCCTTCAATCTTGTGGGATTGCTTCAACAAGATTGGATCTAAGCTCTAAGAACAGTTCTGGTCTTAAAGACTTAGTAAGTATATCTGCCTTTTGCTTCGAACTCGCAATGTGACACACAGTTAGGGTTTGATTTTCCACTCGCTCACGAAGGAAATGTGAATCAATAGCCATGTGTTTGATTTTCGTGTTAAACACGGGGTTTGCCGTAATGGTTGTGGCGCTTTCATTATCGCAATAGATTTTCATCGGCACATCCACTCCTACCCCAAGTAATGACTTGAGTCATTTCAACTCGCTCACAGTCACAGCAATGCCATGATTTTTGCCTCCATGCTAGACCTCGTGATTGTCGGTTGTTTTATTTAGTACCATGCCACAAGAGTATCTCCAGCGTATATTATAATTCCTGAATGGCTCTTGCGGTCCGAAGTATCTCCCCCCAGTCCGCGTCACAATACCCAATCAGATCCATGCTTTTCACTTTATGTATGAAAATTCCGAAATTCTGTGTTCCCGAGAGGTAGTGCAAAATCTTTTTGAGTGTGATCAAATGAATTGGTCTGGAAGGTGTCATATACTGCGAAAGTTTATTAACCGGATAAATTTTCAGATATCTGAAAATTTCGAATTCGAATAGTTTTTTATAAAAAATCTTAAAATAAAATTATAAAAATATAAAATCATCTTTAATAAAGTTAATTAATAGTCAATTAATCAAATTAAAATCCAGATATCCAAAAATCAATTTATATTCATTCGGATATCCAGAATTATCAACCGAATTCGGATTTTAACAACGGATATTGCAGATATCCGAATCTGTCTGGATAAATTTCGGATATCATTTTTGGTATCGAATACGAATTCGAACAGACATATTGAAATTCATATCCATTTCTTTAAGTCTTTTAACTTAAATTTGGCCATTTTAATCGTCGAATCTCCGCATCCCAATATTCTATAATTCACTTTATTAATTTCGATTTTTGACATAAATATAATTTAAAATCGACGGAGATCTGATAGATCATTAGGATTTAGGGTGTTGGTCGTGGAATTGTACCCGTTGGATTAAAAGCATCTTTATTTAAAGTCATTATCAATGTCCACATCGATTTCATCGATGGATTTGGACTGACTTGAGATAGAAGCTGATAACAATAAATACTCTTTGCAAATAACCCAAATTCCAACCTTTGTTTTTTTTATTCGCTGATCCATCCACCTAAGCGGCGGCGACAACGGCCATTCGCCAGAATCACCATGCTGAAACTCTCAGCTTCAATTCGTCCCTTTGTCGGAGTCTTTCCTCAGATCCATCCTTCGAAGTCCGGAGGAAGACGTTCCTGCTATGTCGTGTCTTGTGGAAGGAATGCATCGATTGGGAATGGAATGGTGGAAATTGCCGCCGATCGAGAGGCGATTAATGGGGTTGCGGTGGCGAATGTGAAGGTGGATGTTGTGGAGAAGTTGAGGTTGGGTAGTTTGGTTGAGGATGGGTTGTCTTATAAGGAGAAGTTCGTCATCAGGTGCTATGAGGTTGGGATTAACAAGACTGCTACTGTTGAGACCATTGCCAATCTGTTGCAGGTATTTTCGATTTGGGTCTTGATCTTAATTTTTTTTATTTTTTTCCTCTCTCCTTCAATTGTGTAATTTTAGAGAGAGAGAGAGAGAAAGCGAGAGAGAGTTGTGATTTGATTGAATTTGCATATTTCATCATTGAATTGTGATCTAAAACCCTAAAGTACAGGAAGTTGGAGGCAATCATGCTCAGAGTGTTGGGTTTTCCACAGATGGGTTTGCTACTACAACCACCATGAGGGAGCTAAGACTCATCTGGGTTACTTCTCGAATGCACATTGAAATCTACAAATACCCAGCATGGTTAGTTTTAGTTAGTTCTCCATGATTTGTAATTGATTTTACAATAATAAACTGTGATTCATACTTTCGGATTGATGTTGTTGAAATTCAGGAGTGATGTTGTTGAAATTGAAACATGGTGCCAGGGAGAGGGAAAAATTGGCACGAGACGTGATTGGATAATTAAGGATTGCGCAACTGATGAGGTCATCGGTAGAGCCACCAGGTACTAGAATATATATAGATAGCATTGATATTTGCTCGATTGCTTCAACCTGAAGCTTCTGAGAAGAAGAAGATGAAGAAACTTACTGTTAGTGTCAAAGAAGGGTGATTATAGTTTTTTCGCTCGTAGTTTGCGTTGAAAATTGAAACTGATTGATTTTTTCTCTTTCCAGTAAGTGGGTGATGATGAATCAGGATACCAGAAGACTTCAAAGAGTTAGCGACTTAGTACGGGAAGAAGTTCTTATATACTGTCCAAGAACTCTTCGGTATCTCTTCTTAAACCTATTTTTTTCTCTGTTTACGCCACCACCTCCTTAGAACTTACATTCATTCTTTTGATTTATGAATAAACATTAATGGTTCTTTGATTAGATCCTTCAAATTTAAAATAGATCGTCAAACTTGAATTTTAGTTTATTATGTTAATAAAACCAGCATTCTGGTGTGTTTAGGTTGGCTTTTCCGGAAGAAAATAGTGGTAGCCTAAAAAAGATCCCCAAGCTTGAGTTTCCAGCTCAGCATTCACGACTAGGGCTCGTGGTTGGTTATCTAATTAATTTTAGATATCAAGGAAAACTAAACCTGGTTACTTGGTTATATTGTCTAATTCCTTTATGTGCTTTTACAGCCCAGAAGAGCTGATCTAGACATGAATCAACATGTGAATAATGTTGCGTACATTGGATGGGTTCTTGAAGTAAGGAAATGCATTTGTATCTCCAGACAACTAATACTAATATCTTAGTTAGTAAACAAAAATTTACTCTTGTATTTGTTTGACCGCAGAGTATACCGCAAGGAATTATCGACACCCATGAGTTGGAAACAATAACGTTAGACTACAGGCGTGAATGCCAATACAACGATCAAGTCGATTCTCTTGCTAGTTTGGAGGTAGAAGAAAGCGAGATTTCAAGGTCCACAAATGAATCTGCTGTGGCTGGAAATTTTAACGGGCACCAACATCAGTTCTTGCATTTTTTGAAACTCTCTGCAAATGATCTGGAAATAAATAGAGGTAGAACAGTATGGAGGAAGAAGAAAATCTAACCTTGTTCTCATATGGTTTTTTTTCTATGTAATTGTTTACTCTATTTATTTATTGATCTTTCTATCAAAAGAACATCAATAATCAATATGCTACAATGAACACGTTTTAAGAAGATATCTGTTTTCAATAAAATCACTGAAAAATGTTTTCTTATTTTTTATATATTGCAGTTATCTTTGACATAAAATTATAGATTACAGAGTTATCTACTGTGCTCCTCCTCGCGGTGTTCTTATGCTGAATCACTGTAATAAGCCATTTTGCTTCCCCCATCCAATGGCTAAGATGTAAAGAAACACACATCCAGCTATGATGCTGAAAGTAATCTCCCAGAACAAAGTAGTATTCTTCATTGTGTACAAATCAATATTGATGTTCATACCAAACACACCGGCTATAACAAGCCCTGCGCTGACTACCATCGACGCTGTACTGAGCAGAACTCCCATCTGCAGCAATTGATTTTGCTTATCATCAAGCATTATGTTGATGTAATCCTCAGTATCATCAACATATTCTCTCAGAGCAAATAGATTGTTCAGGGTTCCATCTATTTGGACAAAATATGCCTCTAGAAGCATCTCCAGTTCCACAATATTGGGCTTAAAACCATCCAAGGTTATGTTCTCACTTGTGCATCCATCCCTAAAACCATCACAATTGCAAGTCATGCATGAGGATCAAAGTGTTCATTCAATAACAAAAAATCATATCACTACC
Organism: Zostera marina; assembly: GCA_001185155.1. Taxonomy (NCBI): domain Eukaryota; kingdom Viridiplantae; phylum Streptophyta; class Magnoliopsida; order Alismatales; family Zosteraceae; genus Zostera; species Zostera marina. Next base: position 539,938 of record LFYR01001945.1, read on the forward strand.
ATTCATCTCCACTGGGGTCAACTTCTATGACAGATTGGCTTGCGAGCATCTTCTGAGTTAAGTACATTCCGGCCATGTCCATGTCGTCGTCTAGTAAATGTTCAAGCTCATCTCTCACCTGTTTGAGAATTTGGGAAGATCCAAAAGCAAAGATCAAAATTAGCAATTTTCTTCAATCTTTTAGTAAGAAGATTTTTTTAAAAGCAATCACATTTTCATTATAATAACGAAGGACAATACCCAGATTACATTGACAGCATGAGAAATGTAGATAAAAGAAATACAACAGAAGATGAGCCAAAGGTCCATCGACTCTTTCCAATCAGTTATGTAACTAGACACGCTGCATCAGAAGGTTGATCTATCGTACTTCTATAATTGATGTATCCAAAAAACAAATAGTGTACTACACTTCTTCTAACACTCTGGTCCAATTAAAGAAGAGATTGATGTCCTTAATTATCTCCTTAAGAACTACTTTAAGAAGCCTATTGGTGTTTTAGTAAGAAGATGTCTGAACATATATGTGATACTTAATCACCTCTCATTAAAACTAAGTATTTAATTAGGTCTAAACTATATGCAGTCAAGCTCAAGATAAAACTCACTTAAATGCCATGTAAGAACATATGACATCTGATCATCTCTTATTAAAACTAAGTACTTAGGTCTAGACTGTATGTATTCAAGCTCAAGAGAAAACTCACATGGATACCATGTAAGAACATATGGCATCTGATCATCTCTTATTAAAACTAAGTACTTAGGTCTAGACTGTATGTATTCAAGCTCAAGAGAAAACTCACTTGGATACCATGTAAGAACATATGGCATCTGATATCTCTTATTAAAACTACGTACTTGGGTCTAGACTGTATGTATTCAAGCCCAAGAGAAAACTCACTTGGATACCATGTAAGAACATATGATATGTGATCACCTCTTATTAAAACTATATACAGTTAAGCTCAAGAGAAAACTTACTTGGATGCCATGTAAGAACATATGATATCTGATCAAATTTATATATATATATTGAGTGATCAAATTTGACAGAGAAGAACATCTCACCTTCTGAACACGACCGGAGATCGCTACAAGTCGACTTTTAATCTGTCTGACACGCTCAAGATTAAGAGTACTGATTTTGGACGTCAATTCATCCAACGCCGGATATGCCTCATCCTCCAAGGTTTTAGTCTGTTAAAAAAATGATCAAAAGATCATCGGAGAAAAAGATCACCGGTCAGATCCCCCCCCTCCCAAAGCCAAATGAATAAGAATTGAGAAAATCAAACAATGGAGATGATACCTCAAGGTCCAGGGATTTGCAAGCAGATTCCAAACAGACCTCAAGCGCCCTAAATTCGAAAGGCAACGACTTAACACCATTCCTATTATCAACGACATTGGCGATCCGATCACGGAGATCTTGGAGGAAGGGGACAACAACGGGATCCTTGGAATTGGGAACGATGACTTCAATAGCTGTAACGACGGCTCTGATGTGTTCCAGGTGGATGAGAATGGCTTTGTCCCTTCCGAGAATGGTGGAAGGGTGGGAGAGCATAGGGTCCAGAAGTCGTAAGTCACGGGCGGGTAAACCGGTTCGTCGCATGACGGAATGTTTCCCGGCTTCTTCCACGTGCGATGCACCCGTCGGAGACACCACCAACCATGATCGGTTCACGCCTCTCCTCCAACCTCCCCCGAAGGTGGTCATCGGACTATCGGAGCATGCGGAAATCAAAAAAATTCAAATAAAAAAAAAATCTTCAATTGGATTTTGTTTTTTAACGTCGTGAATATTAAATAAGTGTAATTTTATAATCTAATCCTTAAGTTGAATCTAATATTAAATAAAGTTAATGATAAATTTCTCGACATCGTTGGTGGAGTTTGAACTCAAACTTAACCTACAATTCTGCAAATTAAAAAGAAAAAAAAATCTGAAATCTCAAAATTTTTGAACTTGAAAAGTTTAATCTACAATTTAAAAACAAAAATCTAACATTCAATTTAAAAACAGTTATTCAACATGCCAAAGATAACCTAAATGAAGTACTAAGATTAAGCTGGTAAATGGTACGTATTTATATCCGTATTTGAATTCGAATATGATCATTCAGATTTTCGGATTTCAAATTTGAATTCCGATACCTAAATTAATATCTAAATTTTATTCGAACGGATTCGAATATTCGAAAAATCCGTCGTTAAATTCCGAATTTGTATCAGAATTTCGGATTCAGATATCCAGAAATAAATATAAATTGACTTTCGGATATAATTTTATGATGATTAATTAAATATTAATTAACTTTATTAATGATGATTTTATATTTTTATAATTTTATTTAAGATTTTTATAAAAAAAGTTATAGACCGATATTGAAGCTTTAGTTGGGCCGGACCTGGGTCGGGTCGAGGTCTGGGATTATGGACTGCAAGGATTGTAGGCATGCGAAATTATTTAATTTAGGCACCTAAAATATTATGAAATTATAAAAATACACTAGAGAATATTTTAAATACAAAAAGATCCTTAAAAATCCTACAAAGAGAAGAGAAGCAGAGATTTTAATGAATAGAGAAAAGAAGAAATAAGTATAAAAGAGGGAGAACTAACGGGAGATTGGAGAAACTTTGGAAAGATGCCAATCGCGCATTGAAAAAATGTCGATAAAACATCAAGAAGAATCTTGCTTTTATATTTATTTTTAATTTTTACATAACAATATTAGGTTGGAATGGAATTATGGAATCAGGAGGAATCAGGATTCCTCTGCAAGAGGAAGATAGACTCTATGGATTTGATTTTTTCGCGAGGTCAGCTTCCTCCTACAAGTAGGACATTTCTTCTGAATTCGGATCGATTTTTTGATGCAATCTTCGCAGAAGATGTGGCCACAGATTGTCGAAGTGGCGTGAACAAATTGCTCTTGGCAAACTGGGCATACAAAAACTGGCGCTTTCTTCTTCGCTTCTTCTTCTTCCCTCTTCTTCTTCTTTTCTTCTTCCCTCTTCTTTTCTTCTTCATTTTCAATGCACTGTCTCTGAAATACAAATATTTTGCCACAATGGATTAAAATTTTCCACAAGGGAACCCCTTGCTTTATAAGACAGAGCAGAGAAGGGTTAAAATCTTCGAACCGGCACAATGGAGAGCAAATATTATATATGTAAGGACTCAACAGAGAGTAAAAATAATATGTTTTTTATCAACACATTTTACCTTAATGCTTTCGAGGCCGAGCATATCCCTTATAGGAGAGTTCATTAAAAATTGGGATGCAAATCCTTTGCAAAGCCAAGGGACATCAGAGAGACCTGTGTGAAAAGAAAGGAAGACACAGTTACTAAAATATTAATGAAACAGAAACAGGCATCTTATGAACAATATTTTAAAATTAAAGAAAATTGATTACTGAAATACATCGCTGTTTCTTATGCCTAATTTTAGCTGATTGGAACAAGTAGTAATAGATGATACAAGTTAAATAAACAACCTGGAGGGATAAGATTCGCAACTTCATCTTTCACAATAGTTTCGGAAAAAGTACTTCTGAATGGGTTTTGTTCCTAATAAGAGATGTTTCGATGAATAAGCACATATGAATTAAAAAGCAATTAAAGCATGAACCATACAAAATAAGTGATGGGGGAATCAAAAATATAAAATAGCATTACTGCATACAACATACACAAGAACAAGAAAACATAGAAAAAGACAGCAGTAAATACTGGATATATGCAAAAAAAACAAAAGATAAAACTGGATATGTTATTTCTTGAAAATAAAGTGGATAAAAATCAAATGATCCAATTGACCATTAAAATCTGAAAGTTGAAACTAAGAACGTACATAAAATATAATGGAAAATAATTATGTTTATTTTGCATCATTTTACAAATATAAATAATAAAATGCTTATAACAAGAACAACAACGACTACGGCAGTCTGTCTCATTAAATACATACATTTATCCATTTTGGAAGAAAAAAACATATAATTTTTTTGAGAAAAACTGCAGAAAGAAAAGATGATAATAGCTAATGTGAGAATAATCAAAGAACGAAAAAATATGAAAAAAAAACTAAAAATACAATGCATAAATAATTAAATACCGGAGTCAGAGTGTAAATGTTTTCCATGCTTCCAGTATTCTCTGAGGCGTGGAGTAAATTCCTTATAGGAGAACTTGGATGGTTGAGTCTAGTAATAGTTAGTCGGCGTTTTGGTAAATTTACAGAAGGTCCTTTGGAAATAAAAAAACGGTTCAGGGATTCCTAGGCAAAGCAATAAATTGTTTGAAAAAAAGAAACAAATAAAGGATAGGAAAATTTTATCGTTACATATTTCAATATGATTAGGAAAAGTATCAGGATAAATCCACAAAAGAAAATTTACAAAAAATAAAATTACCATGATAGTATTGTCATACTACAGTCATATTGGTATGGATGCCCGGCCATTGATTTATTACATTATATCAATCATACAGTTATGGGTGAGTTTTATTACACTTTAAAGAATAGGAATTCCAGATTGTTAGAGAAGCATCTAGATGGCATCAACGATATGTAATTGCCAGAATTCAAGTTTACCCATCTGTTTGTGAGTATGAGAACATGAATGTACGTGAATGATTCCAAAAGAGTCAAAGCATGAAGTGAGGCAGAGGAACTCCTTTACGTTATTTATTTGAACAAATTAAATCAGACAATGCACGGAAGTTCAAGTGACCCAAACAATTATGCCATATTTCAAACGATGACTTCTCCATAGCCAAAAGTTTCTTTTTCTATCGATTCATTTTAAGCAGAAACGTGGCAGTTCTGCATTGGTCGTTCCTTCAATGAGCATTTCTTTTATACCGCTGCCCAACACTTTCAATCTTTGTGAATCAAATTCAAGTGAGAGGTTAATTGGAACAGAATCATTTGATAGAGAGAAGGTTCTTTGAGGAAGATGGTATAAATAGCAAATCATCAAGGATGAATTGTTGATTATTTACCATAAATTTGAAAATACCAGATTGTGTGATTGGCATAAGGTTTCTATTAGGAGTATTAGCAGTAAATCATTTGGTACCACATAAAAACTCAAGGTAGTTTGGTGAAAGTTTTGATCAAAGATCGATCTCAATCCCGATCACATTGCATTCAAACTCTATAAGCAAGGTAGAGCTATGCTAGTATGGTTGCTCACCATAATTGATAATACCATTGTTTTATTACATCATATCAATCATACAGTTACTCTAATCGTAAGTGATTTTAATATCACTTATTTTACACTGTCTTGACTATTCTAATCTTGATTTGACATTGACAATGGATAAAATAATATTGGCATAAAAAATAAATTTTATGTTGCAATTTCATTTCTCAAAAAATTTATCAAGCATTATAAACATAATTAATAATAAAGAAATTGCAATCTAGTAAAGTGAGCAACATTACAGTTTTTGCACCTCAAAAAGAATATGCAAGATGCTTGTTATGGTTAAGAAGAGAAAAACCTGAATTAACAGGATCCAGGGACATACCAGCTTTCTTAGAAATGAAATTCCTATGGGTGGGTTGTGCCTGAAACAAAACCAATAAAAATTAAACCACAACTAAATGCAAACATCTTGAAAAATCATACGATTCAAAAGATTTCAAAAAAATATCATTCTATGCTTATTCATATTGGTGTTATGGTGTAGTTTAAAAAAATGTCGGATACAAAAAATTGGAGGTTCAATCCAAGTGAATTGTCAAAATAAATAAATAAATCCATTTGAAAAAAAAATCACATGCAGAAGACAAATAAAAGTATACAACTTACATCCAGTCCACCACTCATATTAAAAACAATGGGAAAGCAAAATCTAACCTTATTATATCCTCTTAAGTTTGACATGATTACTACATCGCTGTCAATATTCCTGACATCAATAAGTGGATTGATCGATTGAACTTCGACTTCAGGCGTCATGGAATTAATGTGTTTTCTCATGGATAGCAGTGTCGATAAAATAGGATCTTGATGATAAAATCCAACTTGATTTAGATTCAAATCAGCTTCTGAAACTTTTCTTTTCCCACCAGATAATATTACTTTATTTGATTGTGGTTCCTTGTCCATGATTCTGAATTCGTGTAGAAGAAGAAAAACCAATCAGAAATTAACGATTTCTCAAAAAACAATCTGATTGCTCAAAAGAGGTGAAAAACGCATTTAGATTCCATACCCAAACAGCTGAAATAGAGAGTTCCAAAATAATTTACCTGCCAAAATAACACAAACTATTTTTTAAATCTCAATCAAGAAATCCTCTTTTCACAAAAATCAAACTTCAAGTTCTAAAATCCAATAATCATACAATCAGTAAAAAACTCCCCTAACCAGATAAATCCAATAACCCTCGTTTCAGAAATTCTAAAATTGAGAAGATCTACCCAAGAACCCCAAAAAAAAAAAAAGTTGCCATTAAAGCAACTTGATTCAGGAAAACGGAAACAACTCTGGAGTCTTGATCATGATCCAATCAGAAACAACCGGAAAATAATTCCAAAACGGACTCCGATCGCCGAGATGAAAACCCAAAACCAAAAACCAAAATTGAAATCTTACCAACGTTTCCTCAAGTGCCGACCTCAACACTGAGAAAAGACGGGGGGGGGGAGAATTAGAAGGCGGAACGAGTCCAACAAGTATTTAAAGAAAAAACAAATACGTTAAAAATAGAAATAAATATTTGCAATTAAACACCTATCCGAAAAAAAGTTTTGCATTTTTGTCATTTTCGAAAAGTTAAAACTCTGCACAGAAATCTAGACCGTGCATATCTCATCCAATGGTATTATAAGTAGTACAGATTTAACAATATTTATTTATACCTTGGTCCCACAATTTCAACTGTATTATATATTAAGCAACTAGATTGTTTTCAAAAAAAATTATACTACCTACCCCTAACTCCCTAAGGTCCTAAGAGAACAGACATTGGTCCGAATCGGGTCGGGTGTAATATTCTTTTTCGAAAGATATCACATAAATAGACTGAGTCTAGACTGACTGACTTGGATCCAGATCCATGAAATTAATCCGAGTTTAGGTTAAGCTCATGTCCAGAAGTAAAATGTCTGGAATTGGACCCAACCCAGACCCATAAAAAAATCTGAGCCAGGACCGATTCTGGGTTCAAATAGAGATTTTTTTTTACCTATAATAATTATAGAAAAATATTTAGTAAAATTTCAGTAAAACATAAAATAAAAATTAAGTTAAAAATATCATATAATAATCTAAGTCTTTAATTAAGTTGAAAATATTATATAATAATTTAAATCTTTAAATATTTAATTAGTTAAGAGTCAATTAGTTTAAAATTAAGATTTATATAAGTTGAAATTTAAATTTTTTAAGATCTTTGGTATTTTATATTTAAACCCTAAAGTTAATATTATAATGAGATTAGAAAATATAATAGATATTTTTATAATTAATACTAAATTATTAATATATTATAATTTTCAGACCATTTTACTAATATATTATACTAATATTTTTACATTTCTATTTTCTAACATATTCTGTGGTCATTTTAAAGATTTTTCCGTTTAAAAAAAAACTATTTTGTAATTATACCATTATTAACGACCAATTAATAAAAATACCCAATTTGTCGGTTGCAACGTTCCGGGTCTTCCCGCCACTAATATCAGAAAAACCTTATCGGATCTTATCGTATAAATGTCTGCTGCAGTTTAGTGGCATGTGGCTACTTTTACTGTTTCCTCTATCGTTTGGGTGTGATTCCCCCCCCCACTCTATAATTCAGGCTCTGCCGATTCACCGGTACCAGGTTGGTCCTCCTCTCTATGTACTTTAAGGTTTCTAGGTTTTGAGATTTGGGAAGGTTTCTGATTTCCATTATTTTTGTCTCGAAATGTGGTGTTCTTCTTGAATTGGGGTTACTAGCACTAGTGGGGGGACTGGTATAGTGGTATGATTTGGGGAATTGATTCAATTCTTAAATTTGCATTTTTTTGTTCTATCTTTCTGTGACGTGATTTTGTTTCTATTATCTTATTTTGGAATCGAAATGTTCTTGGTGTGTTGCCATAATTTTAGGGTTTTATTGGTCGTTGTGTTCTTCTTTTTCTTTATGAAGATTAATTATGTCTACTAATTGTCTGTAAAGAGATTAATTAATTAATTAATTAAGTAAGTAAGTAAGTGTACTTTTTTTGGTATCAGATAGATGGCCATCTCTGTTTAAGAAACTATTGTGACGATGGAATCCATTACCACAAGCACTAAAAGTTTCTTAAGTGGTAACAGAGTCAGAACAAGGAATTATTCTTACAATCATCGGTGTATTCTTCGTCAACACGATTTACTCAAGGTGAAAGCATGGTCTACACTAAGATTTTCGACAATAAAATTATCAGAAAAATCTCAGATACAAGCTAGATCAAATGGAAAAGGAGAATCAAGTTCGACGCAACATGACACCGACAAGGTACTCATTGATATATTTGAATCAATTATATCAATATTTGAACTTGGTAAGTACTAGTTGAAAATAGAACTCATGATTTTGTGCAAATTTTTATTCCTGCCTCCTTTTCTGATATTTTGTTGCTTACATGAATCAAAATTTGCAGGAAGAGGCGGCAATAGTGTTGAGGATTGTTGCTAAACAATGGAGGAAAATGCGGGTTTATGCAGCAACAGGATTAGTGGTTTGCACATTCATGATGATGGTGCCTTCAGCTGATGCTATTGATGCACTGAAAACATGTGTTTGCTTATTGAATGAATGCAGGTATTCTTCTATTTTAAAAATCTTAAACCGTAAACTTTAGGCCCAAATATAGAATCAATTTTTCTTCTTCTACAGGTTAGAACTTACCAAGTGCATCGGCGATCCATCATGCGCAGCAAATATTGCATGTCTTCAGACATGTAATGACCGGCCTGATGAAACAGAATGTCAAGTCCGTGCACCAACCATTTTTCCTTTATACATACTTTTCATTCTCTAACTACCTCATTCAGTCATTCTCATCACTTTCTTGTTATCATTTTTGTAGATCAAATGTGGAGATTTATTCGAGAACAAAGCAGTTGATCAGTTCAATGAATGTGCCGTGTCACGTAAAAAATGCGTACCTCAAAAATCAGACTTGGGTGAATTCCCCATTCCAGATCCATCTGCCCTCGTTAAAAACTTCAACATATCTGATTTCACCGGAAACTGGTACATAACAAGTGGATTGAACCCAACCTTTGATGCATTTGACTGCCAGCTGCATAGATTCCAAGTTGAAGGCAACCAGCTGGTGGGGAACTTAACATGGCGTGTCCCAACACCGGATACTGGTTTTTTCACTCGTACTGCAGTGCAGAAATTCTCACCGGATCCTTCAAATCCAGGGATTCTATACAATCACGACAACGAATACCTTCACTACCAAGATGACTGGTATATTAAATTAGTTTATGTCATCGACACAGGGATTTTAAATGCTGAAAACTTGAGTATTTATTCTTAGTTTATGTTTCCTACACAGGTACATCTTATCATCTAAAATTGAAAACAAGCCAGACGATTATGTGTTTGTTTACTACCGCGGAAGAAATGATGCATGGGATGGATATGGAGGTGCTTTTGTCTACACTAAAAGTGCAGTATTACCCGAAAGCATAGTACCTGAACTAGAAAGGTCGGCGAAAAGCATAGGCCGGGATTTTGGTAAATTCATAACCACGAACAACTTATGTGCACCCGAACCGCCTCTTGTGGAACGGATTGAGAAGACTGTGGAGGAAGGGGAAAATTTCATTGTCAAGGAAGTGGAGGAAGGGGAAAATTTCATTGTAAAGGAAGGGGAAAAGATCATCGAAAAGGAAGTAGAGGGCATTGAAGGCGAAGTGTTGGTATTGGAGAAGGCAGAGGAGGGTCTGTTGGAAAGGTTGGCTGAAGGAGTGAATGGGATAAAACGCGATTTCCGGAACTTGTTGGTGGGTCTGAACAAGGAAGAAATGGAGGTTCTGAGTGAATTGAAGCTGGAAGCTACTGAGGTTGAGAAGATTTTTGGACAAGCACTTCCAATACGTAAGTTGAGGTAATTAACAACAACAATTACAACAAATAGTCAAATACCACCAAAACTCCAGAGCAGCACTGCTGTAATTTAATTATTTACAACAAAAAAGCATGTTGGAATTTTGTAGACTCTGATGACGTCATCATCATAATATATTTGTCTATTTATTAATTAGCAATGGATACAGGATTCAAATGATCACAGATTCACAGAGCTGAAACTATGATAAGTTCTGTCTTGAAGCTTATTCTCCAACAACAACACCAACAGCCCAGAAACGCTAGAACCTTGATGGAAGTTCATGGACTTCTGTTAACCTCTGGGATGATGAATGATTGTATGGTTGTTTTTGAGATCACAAGGTGTTTTTCTCTGGCCAACCGCAATCTCCATGCCTATGAGATCATCAAACACGGAGATTTCAATAAGCACCAGAGTTCTTTCTATCTAAACTCCATGATCACCACCTTTGCCGACACAGGCAATATCAGAGCTGCAAAACTAGGGATCTCTGTTTACAAACTTCTGGTGGGTAACAATGGGTTTTATTATTTTCCAGATAAGTACACCTTCACACCACTTCTTAAATCTTGCGCCAAGTGTTCGGGGATTGTGGAGGGAAGACAGGTTCACTCTGCAGTGTCCAAAATGGGGTTCTTGTCGGATTTGTATGTGCAGAATTCTCTACTTCATATGTATAGTTTGTGCTGCGTGTTCGTTGATGCACGGAGTCTGTTCGATGAAATGAGTGTCAGAGATGTCGTTACATGGACCGGTTTGATTTCAGGGTATGTCAAAGGTGGTTTGTTCAAAGAAGCTATCAGGTTGTTCATGGACATGGACATGGACCCGAACATGGCGACTTTGGTCAGCGTCCTAGGTGCCTGTGGAAAATCAGGTGATGTTGCCATAGGAAGGCGAGTACACGGTGTGATAATCAAAAGAATAGGTGATGTGAACATTGTCATCAACAATGTCTTGTTAGACATGTACGCTAAGTGTTTGTGTTTGGATGAAGCCAAACAGGTGTTCGAGGAAATGCCAACAAGAGACATCTTGTCATGGACAAGCATTATAACGGGGTTGACACAGGCCAATCATTCCGTCGAGGCTGTTAACATTTTCCATGCCATGCAGGATTGTGGTGTGGAACCTGATAAAGTCACACTTGCCAGTGTTCTTTCTGCATGTGCAAGCATAGGAGCTTTGGATTTGGGAAGATGGGTCCATGATTATATTGAACAACAAGATCTTGAATGGGATGTTCATTTAGGTACTGCAATGGTTGATATGTACTCCAAGAGTGGAAGTATCGAAACAGCCTTGCGAGTTTTCGAGAACATACCTTTCAAGAACTTGCAATCATGGAATGCAGTGTTGGGAGGATTGGCCATGCATGGGCATGGACAAATCGCACTTGAGTACTACATGAAGATGGTCGGGGAAGGAGAAGAAAGATTAGTTCCTAACAATATAACATTCATAGCTCTTCTGAATGCATGCTCACATTCAGGACTGGTGGAAGAAGGCCGCCAGTGTTTCAGTTCAATGAGTAAAGATTACAATCTCAAACCTGAGATTGAACACTATTGTTGCATGGTTGATTTGCTTGGGAGAGCAGGTCTGTTGGAGGAAGCTTATGGTTTAATAAAAACCATGCCAATGGAACCTGATGAATTCATATGGGGTGCAATGTTGAGATCTTGTAAAGATCATGGAAACTATGAAATCTCTCAACAGATCAAGAGTTTTCTTATGGAGAGGGAAGAAGAATCACCAAACAGTAGTGGAGTGCTGGTGATTCTTTCAAACATATATGCTACTAATAGGAAATGGCGAGATGTGGTGAAAACGAGGAGAATGATGAAACAGATGGGCATTAAAAAAGAACCAGGATCAAGTGTAATTGAACTAAATGGTAGAAGTCATGAATTCATAGTAAGTGATAATTGTTGTGATCATATGCAAAAAGATGATATTTTGTTTATGTTGGGCAAGCTTGCCAATCAAATGCAGCAGATTTCAGGATAAAATGAAAAATAATTACTTGGTTGATTTGATTAGAAATGTAGAGCGCTGTTCTTATCGGTCATTCAGAAAGTAATGCCAAAGCACTGCTGCTATTGCTACTACAAAAACCTTGAGCAATAGTTTAGGGTTTACAAAGGTAGAATCTGATGAAGGTGCAGGTTCTAGCCTTTCCCCTCTGAACTTCAAAGATAATTTCGAGAAAAGTAGTGGAATCAAGCCTTGCTTTTTTGCTGCATAAAGTAAAAAATGTAGATTTATTTATACACAAATATGAATAGAAATGTTTGCATCTTAATTAGAAGAAGCATTTTCAAATTTCAACCAGGAAGCTCAAATTTTGATCTTTAAACAATATATTTTACAATGTAAAACATTTAAACAATTCATATAAAATTACTGACTTACCCTGGCTTAATAATCTGTGTTCTTCATCTACTCTTCTTCTCATGACATTAAGAAGTGATCCAAAGTATAATGCTAGTACCGTGCAAGTGAAAGTGATAACATTGTAAGGCATGCTGAAATCAGGAGTGGTCAATGGCACAAGCAAGACTTCAGTATAAGACTGTACAGTGCTTTTTTCCTATAACCATGGAAGTAAAACACAGGAGTGAAAAAAATTCTCAAAGTATAGTGCATAGGTAAAACAGAGGCGAGGCAATGACAAGTGATTGAAAAACCTGAAATTTAAGGAGCAAAGGAGTTTGCTTTTCTGCGGATTTCTCCTTAAAAAAGTATGTGCTTGCTTGGAAATCAGGAAAACTAATTATGGCAGATGGAATATCGAATCCTTGATTAGCATCTGGTGGATAATCATCAATGTGTAGAAATCCCTGTTAAACACGTGAATACATGTTCTAATTAGTGGGGCATTAAGAAGCATCTTTTTCTTCAACATAGACATGGAGATAAATAACTGTGAGACCTTGTCAAAGTCTATAGTCAACACTGCTGATTGTATTCCATAAGGCAGAATAAGCATCAACTCCATTGTACCAGGTGACAGTTTGTCTTCTGAAGGATGAACTTGCATCTTCTCCACAACACTAGACATATTATGTTCTTCACCGTCAATATAGATCTTCAACGTGTGATAGTAAACCCTAACATACCATGGAACAATCTGGAAAACCACAACTTTTGTGTTCAAGTGTGAATAATGAGATTTTGTAGATTGCAGTGAAATTGCAATAGAACCTCTCTCGTTCCCACTTCCCATTAAGAATCTCCTGGCATGAAATGGGGCTTTGGAACACGACCAAGAGAAAGGAACCTTCCATCTAAGACCAAGATCTATTGGTTTTGTCTCACTGTATTTAATAAGGTTATATTCGTAGAGAAGACTAGGACTTGGAGCATCCATATTCATGGCAGGTTTGAGTATCCTGCTAGGAGTGACTGGTAATTCAAAACCAAACTTGCCCCAAGAACCAATGGATCCCAATTTTTCAAGCTCAGCTACTAAACCGTTCTCTATCTCCAAATACACAACACTTGACTTGGCAAGAACACATCGTTCAATCGCTTTTTTCCTGAACAACGACCTAATCGACCAACTTGGCTGAAGCAAAGGATCACTTACCAGGTTATCCGTCGACTCACTAGGCTGCAACACAACAGTGAGCGTCTGATCGAGAAGTATACCCCCAGAATGAGTTGAATGCAACTGCATTTTCTGAGAATGGTAGAATCCTTTGTATATAGAAGGTCTATCCAGCAAAGAAGCAATACCAGTCTTGTCACGGCAAGGAAGAAGCTTCAACCAAGGCGTGAGATTCTCAGTACAGACTGCTTCACGAGGAAGAGCTCCATATCTCACATTGCTGGAATTGGAATTAAACCCCCAATGTGGTGTGGTGTATGCTGCCGATGACTCTAGAAAATTGATTGAAGAGCAGAACAGACCAGATAGAGCATGCGTTAAACTCTTCCAGGTGACGTCTACCTGATCGATTGGGACATTGAAGTCAGCCCAAAGCTCCACTCCAGGTGGTTTTGCATTAGGGTTTGACAGAGAATCGGATGATCCCCATCTCTCGTAATCCCAACGACCTTGCGTAAACGATAGCTCCAGCTCACGGATCTGGAACTTGTTAACCTGGTCGAACAAATAACAAAATAGATTCAGAAAATTGGGATCGTAAAAAATAGAAATACGACTGCTTACCGATCACTCACTTCTCACTCATTCACTTACTCTCTCACAGTCTCGACGGAGAAATTGACGAAAAAATGAGGAAGAGAAGAGAGGAAACGTACCAGCTGCGCAACGGCCTTGGGGAACACGCGGTGGTGGCGTCCATTGGCTACGGAATCCGGAGCTTGACTCTGGAAGTGAAAATGCGCGAGAAGTTTTCTATCTGGGAGAGGTTTCAAGAATAAACCCTCTGCGAACGTCTCCGCTTCCTCCTCGGAGACGACGATCGGAGCACAAAGGACGACGGCGAGGAAAAGAAAGAGAAGGATTCTTTTCATCTCTTCACCGACGACGACTGTCGTTGGATCTCAGAAACAATCCAACAAATGTCGAATTAAGAAAAATAAATATATATATTTTATTTATTTTAAACTTGAGGAATAATTTTATTTATATATTAAATTTCGGGAGAAGAGATAGAGACTGAGATCACAAGCCAGCCTGAACATTCCAGATTCTAGAGAGAGTGAGAGGTGGAGGGAATGGAGGTTTTAAGGGAGAAATCGTCGTGGTGCTTCTGTTCGGGAGGGGGGAAGTCGGAAAGAGTGAAAGGTGGGATATTCTCAACAAAAGGTCCGGCGATGGCTTCAATCTCCGGCAACGGAGGCGGCGGTGATGGTAGGACTGGTTTTTTGATCCACCGTAATCTACTTTTGACGACGCACGCCAATATTCCATCTGCATCCTTCGCCGTCACCTCTCAGGTTCAGATCCATCACGGTCGCTTGGCCGCCAAGCTCGTTCCTCAGAGGTTCGTTTTCAAAACCCCTCCCAAATATCTGTTTTCTCTCAACTTTCTTCTGCTTCATTCCTCATTTCCGTTTAAGTTTAAGTGCGATTTCGAAATCTGGAATTCGATCGAGGCAAGAAATCGAAATTTCAACTTGCTCTATCGTTTTTAGTCTAGGAAGTGGAGTGTGCTAGGGTTTGATTCGTAATGCATTGTTTTCCGAGAATTCAGGTTTTTTTTTTATATTTCAACGCATTAGTTTTGGGAAATTTATTATCCCAACTTAACCGTTGCAGGTTTTTCATCACGAGTTCTATTCTTGATCTTACAATTGTGGGTCTTGATATTTTCGAGAGCGAATCTAGTCCCCAGCTGCAACAACCACACCACTTGAAAACATGCAGCAACTCAAACATGGAACTCGGTAGCGTTGTCTACATTCTGGGCCAGATGGATCAAAAAGAACTTACGGTTGGCGAAGGTAAAGTAGTAGTGGCGACGGATAATCTCCTGAAGCTCTCTACTGATGGAGTTATATGGGGGCCTGGATCAGCAGGGTTCGATTCCAGTGGTAATCTCTCCTTCATGGTCTGTGATCCCATGAAGCGAGGCTCGTCTCCCACTGCCAAATCATCTGTTCCGTCTTCTCCGATGTCGATTTCAAAGAAGAAGGATCTTCCTACTCAATTTGGGATCCCAATTCCTGTTATCTGTGATTGGCTATACCAACATTGGGAAGGCAATTTGGATGAACTCAGCAAACCTAAACTACCTTTGAGAAGATTGATTTCCATTGGCCAAAAGAGCGAACGGTCCTTCTCTTCTTTCAATATGCGCAGTATATTCAAGCCGGCGAAGGAAGAGGCAGATGATGACGACGACGATGCTAACATGGCTTCATCATCACAGATAGTTTCCAGACCCAGATGTCATTCTGGAGCAAGCTGTTCTGTTAATAAAAACACAGTCAATCCACAGCAAGAAGAAACCTCTCCAGTTGCTCCACTGTCTACACACCATCAGGGTATCCCAACGCCTGAAATCTACGAATCACCAAGCCTGACCTCAGGTTTGATTCGGAAGAAGGAGGAGAATGGTATTGGCAATCAGTTGCTTGATATTAACTTTCCGCCAAGAGATCCAAGATCCTTCATTCTGCCATTGGCAATCAGACAGCTTTTCCCAGATTCAAATGAGCTCAAATCTAAACCTGCTGAGAAAGTGCAGTGTTTGCCACCAGAGAATTGCTGCAGTGAGGTACAATCCTGTGGTTCTTCTGCTGGGTCCGTGTCGCCTTTGCGGAATGAAAATGATGAGTTTAGCAGTGAAGGTGAAACCATGTACTCAGCAGAAACTATGGAGAGTAGAAACTACACAAGTCCCAGACTGGACAGGTTCCAACAAATCGGGAGGAGCCAAAGCTGTGTAAGTTACGACAGATGGGGCTCTTCATCGAGAAATTCAGGGGCAGCAGCACCACCACCACCACCGCAACCACCTCATCATGGTAAACCTGCCAAGCAACAAAGGATATTAACTCCGGGGAGAAAAACACACTCACAGCAGACTGCAGAAATATCATCCCAAAGAAGCAGCCATGATTATAACAACCCAACTCTTTCATCAATTCGGAAGAATAGAAACAATTCCGAACCACGACGGCCGGCAAGAACACGACAGACTATGGTCCATGATTCACCAAGATGGATGTTTTGATCAAATCCAACATTCAAACCAATTTCAAAACATGCTCTTCAGATGTTTGTCTCACATGATCAAAAACTCCACAACACACGGAAGATTATATATTTTTTTCCTGATAACACCATATTCCAAGACAAGAAGAGTGAGATTCACAATGCACAACTATCTCTATAAGACTATAACTGCTGCTACTGTTAGATTGACGATGATTCTCAAACATCACATTACAGACAAGAACAAGCTGCACAAAAGCGTAGTCTAATATCTGCCTATGTTCTAAATACTGTTATTACATGAGAAACTGAAGAAGCCAAAGGAGATGAAGAAGATGTAATGTTAATATACTACGATGGCCTCCAGCCATGTCCATGGAGCTTGGTCCGAAACTCGGTGGAAGCAAACCAACACCCCCATCGGTGCCATTGCTGCCAATCATAGGTGAGTTTGTTCCATTCAACGGAATTATTGCTGGACCATTGATGGGTGGAGGAAAGGTCGTCACAGGTGGTGTCGTCGTCGACGACGACGGTGGTGGCTCAATTCCTTCTCCTCCAGTAGAACTGTAATAAAAGAAAAAATTAAGTTCATTATAGACATGGACTTTTGGTGTAATTTTATAAAAATAAAGGGAGTTTTTATATAAACTTACCTGAAAGAAGATGGATATTTGCATGTCCCGTAACCTGCAATATAAAATAAACCAAATATTACATTTCCCCCCTTTTTCCGCTTTATGATCACATGTTGCAACCTGGTTCGTCGCCCAAAGCGGCAACGTTCCAGGGGGAGAGAGAAAAACTAGAGAAGGAACTGACTTGGATCGGAGATGGTGAGAGTGGCGGTACCGGCGAAGTCACAAGCACCGGAAGCGTAACCGGACTTCTGGTAATACGAGTTATAAGCATACGATGCATGGCCTTGTAAGGTGTTGGGTAGAAAACACGACCCACCAGAATGTATCGGTGCACAATCAGCTCCAGCTCCACAGGCGTAGTCTAGTCCTGTTTGCAAAACTTTGTCGGATGTTCCACTTCTTGCTATGCACCAGCTACTGCTCACTGCCACTCCTTGCACCGTCACCACTCCGGCAGAAGCCAACAACACCATTACCAAAACCACCGTCAAATCCAATGCCACCGACTCACCATCCATTTTCTCTCAAAGCAGCAACAACAGATGAGCAGAAGCAACAGATTTCTCTACTCTTTTCCAGACTCGCTCTTTTGTTTTTAGTATTCTTTTTAAAAATCTGTTCTTGGTTTGCGTGTTAATCGGCCCAATAAGACATTCAGTGAGCCAAACCTGTAGTTTGGTCTGGCCCATAAAGGGTTGACCCAAGAAATTAGTAGCTATTGGTATTGATACTTTGTGATAAGTGAATTATTGAAACCCATCAATATCTAATATCTCAATATCTAATCTTCAAAACCCTAATCTATGATTATTGAATTTCTGTATGCTTAATTTCTGACCTTTCAAACACCCAAAAGTGAAGAGCCAAGTATGGTATAGTAAAAAAACCAGTGTGATTTAAATGATCCCAACTGCATTTCCAAACAAGTTGAGAATGCCATAACACTCATTGACAGTTGCCAACCACTAAAACATCTTTGGAAAACCAAACAGTAGATTAAAAAACCCAGAAGCAAACACCAGAGAAAACAGCAACTATTTCATATTTCAGACTATAGTACAGAGTTTTTTTTTAAACTGTAATCTTTTGCCATCAGATTCCGATGAGCAAACAAGTTAATAACAAGCACAATAAAACATATATATATACAGAATAAAAGAAACAAAGAAACAAAGAAAGAAAGGAAGATTTCATCTTCCCTTTCTTTCAACATTTCTTCTTCTCGAAAGATAGAAAGAAAGAAGAAAAAGAATTATCTAAGATGATGATCAGATGTGGCAGCCAAAGCAATCGCATTTCTTAGGGACAAAGGAACAAAACCCAAATGGACGATTGGGGATATTGCAACTGATAGTGTAGCAACAAGGTGATGCCAAGCATAGACCTCCAGAACCTCCACAACAGGTACATACAGAACATATCTGGAAGTTACGGAGATTTCGTCTGTGTTCTTCGACCAACACCGATATGGATTCTCCTGTCACTAAATCTTTACTCTCCTCCACTGGTGTCATCATCTCCGACGACCCATCTCTTTCAGCCTCTTTCTGGATGGTTATGGAGATCGTGGGATGGAGGAGGAGAAGGAAAATGTAGAAAAAGAGAGAAGACATGTTCTGCAACTTTCTCTCTTTGTCTCAGACCTCAGTGTTAAGTGGACGAGCAACTGAGCAAGAATGGTTCTTTGTAATTAAAACATGCGTAAGTCTAGGGTTTCTTATCGTCATAGCTTAAATACTAAATAGTCAGGTAAATATCAATAACCCGATAACTGACCCGTCAGTAGGCCCATCGTACCGCCTGCTTCAAACATAATCGATTAAATGGGTCTATCTAGGTTAGATCCGTTTATTTCTACTATAAAGTATCAATTGACCCGGGATTGACACTACAGTTTGGTTCCCAAATTGAAGAAGATTTCCAGATTCTGTGTCGCGCGCGCTTCTGCTTTCGGTACGTTCTTCTCTTTTTTGGTTTCCAATTTCCATTGACCTCCGTGCTAGCATTGGTTAGTTGATTTATACTGGTAAAGCAGACAGATCGATCTATGACGGTCGTATAGAGATGGATCGGACTGCGGAAGAATATATGAGGAGTATTAGAGATAGATGGTTACAACAGATTAGTGTAGTTAGTGAGGTTAGTTAGTATAAATAGAGGTGTATCCTCCTATATAAACTCACATCAGTTTGTAAAATCATACTAAACAATATGGTATCGAGATTGCACATCCGTGATTTTTCTTCCGCAATAATCTCAGTCAATGGAGCTTGATCAGAGGACGACGACGACGGTAAGTTCGCCGACACGATCCAGCTTCACATCCCAGCCATTTCGCCGACGGTATTTTCAGATCCCAGCAACTTCCGGAGGACGACGACATCTGCTTAATCGAACTTCCGCCTCAGATCGCCGACGCATTCTAGCCTCAGATCCCCAATTATCAGATCGCGATCTCTTCGGATCATCTCTGAATCGATCGCGTCACTTCCGCAATCAAGCACTCCAAGTCGATGATCACCGAATCGCTCATCACTGATTGCGATTCCTCCAGAGTTATCAATCGCGATTTCTTCACATCGTCCTGCGATATCTCCAAGATCGATCGCGATTTCTTCAGGCAGCTCACGATCGCGACTTCTTCAGGTAGAACCGCTCACGTTTTCTCCGGAATCGGTCGCCGATCTTCATCGCAATCACAGATCTTCGACTTCCGATTGTCAACCGGACGCGTCTGTTTGAGTTGTGCCAAAATACAAGAATTCCAGAACATCGCGTTTTACATTTGCGATTTCCAGAGCACTCACTTCGATCGCGATTTCCAGAGCATCAAGTCTGGAGATTGCAAGTAACAATCTCAAGCAACGATTCTGTTAGATCTGTAACAATCAACTGATCAAGGCTCGCTGACTGTTTGTGTTCAAATCATCGCCAAATCGTTAGTCGATCGATAAAACAATTAGTTCCAGAACACCACGATTTCATCATTTTTTTCTCAAATATGAGTTGTAATCTGTCACAAAGTATTTTTTGTTTTGTTTTGTTTTCTCTCTCTCTCTCTCCCGGACGACGACTTCCGTTGTAAGAAGATATATAACTGCAAAGACGTAAAGCTTCGCCGATAATCTCACAATTCAAGTGAGATCAATTTTTTTTTCATTCGGTATGATCCCACATGCCACACTCCCACACTATATGTGAGAAAACGGGTGTTTGTTACCCTTAATAGGGAAAACTATGTACCATGGAAGGCACAGGTATCGGCCGTTCTCAGAGGAGCGGAACTTCTGGAATACTTGGAAGAACAAATCGATCTCTCCACCTCTTCGATCCATGCAAAATAGGATCAGATAATTTTAGGTCTCACCATCAATTCTTCCACAAGTCGCAAACCTTGAAACCTCGACAAAAGTTTGGAAGGCACTATCCAACTTATTCTCTCTCAAATCTATCACTCGAATATTGTATCTCCACCAACAATTTCTGGAAATGAAACAAGGAACGATGACAATGGAGGCATACATCGCCCATGTCCGCAAGATCCTAGACAATCTTGTAGCAGTAGGTGAAAATATGAATGAATCCCAGATAGTCATCAAGGTCGTTGGAGGACTCAAATCAGAATATTCCCAGTTTGTCACTGCCATGACTGCCAACTTCAATCACAATCTGACGTTCATGGATCTACAAGTTATTTTAATGGACAAGGAAATGTGGATGTTGAAAGAACTGAGTGAGTCACCAATCGTTGCTAATATAGCCACCACAGGTATAAAAAGAAGTTCATCTGCAACCTCATCCACGGGTAGTAATTATAACAGTGCCCATAACAAAGGATCGTGTCAAATCTGTGGGCGCAAAGGTCATATATCAGTCAACTGTAACAGCAGGTTTAATGCTCGTCGATTTCCTCCGAATTATAATCGAAAGATGGTGATGATAGGAATTTCAGGGGTTGTGGAGGCAAATATAGCAACTGTTAAAGAAGAGAATCATCCCCTGATCTGGTATCCCGACACTGGGACATCTGCACACATCACAGATAATTCAGAATTATTACAAAAATCTAAAATATATTCTGGATATACATCTGTCTCAGCAGCTAATGGCGAACAAATGACGATCTCACACACCGGGAGATCAATCTTTGATAACGGTGAAAGAAAATTTTCGTTAAAAAATATTCTGCTTGTACCTACTGCAACAAAAAATTTATTATCTGTGCATCGATTCTGCCTTCATAACAAAGTTGTGCTTGAATTTGATGATCAAAATGTAAAGGTACTGGATGCAATCACTAAGAGGTTGCTGAGGAGGGGAAGGCAAAAGAACGGACTATATCAACTGCCGGTGGATATTAGAAGAAATCCTAATGCATTAGCAGTTGAAAAAGCAACTGCTGGTTTATGGCACCGTCGTTTGTGTCACTTACACAAACAAACTGTAAACCACTTGATAAATAAAAAATTAATTGCATCTTTGAATAAAGATAATAGTGTTTGTGAGTCTTGTATCATTGGTAAAATTTCAGCTCAACCTCATAAAATCAGATCTACCAAATACAAAGATTCGTTATCATTGATCTTCACTGACATATGGGGACCAGTTCCGTGCACCTCAGAAGAAGGTTTCACATACTACATAAACTTTATTGACGCCAAAATAAACTACAACTGAGTCTATCCACTTCGTCTAAAGTCACAAGTAAGTGAGGTATTTCTAAAATTCAAGAAATTTGCTGAACGCCAAAGTGGATACACGATAAATTCGATACAAACAAACAATGCCCTGGAATTCAAGAAAATCACCCCAATGTTAACAAACTTTGGCATCCATCATCGCATGTCATGTCTGTACAGTCACCAACATATGGGATCGATCGAACGAAGGCATCGACATCTGGTAGATACAGCAGTAACACTGATTCAACATGCTTCCTTACCAAATCGATTTTGGGACTACACCCGAATGACTACGGCCTATACATACAACAGAAATCCTACAAAGATCTTGGATGGAATATCACCATATGAAGCATTATTTGAGAATAAACCAGATTATGCTCTAACAAAGGTATTCGGCTGCAAGTGTTATCCATGTCTTCGACCGTACAAAAAGTCGAAGCTTGACCCAAAATCCACACCATGCGTATTCATCGGCTATCCAACAAATCATATTGGTTATCTATGTATGGATCCAATTGACGGGAAAATATTTACGTCCAGAGACGTCAAATTTCTTGAAGAAAACTTTACATTAAGTAAATTACTCTTCAGAGAAAAGGATACGAATGGCTCACACAACAAACTGGTAAGTCAAAACATATTGACTAACCAATACAGGCATAATATAGGTACAAATGAACCTGATAGAGGAGAATCATTGTCAGAAGGAGCAAATCGTGATGTTCATGAACAAAGTAATCAGAAATCACACGAGCATACAACCACTACAAAAAACCAGCGCAGTTCTGGCGGCAAATTCCGGCGGCCTGGCCGCCGGTATAATGGTTCCTAGCGGCCAAGCCGACGATATTCCATCGCCGGAAGTGATGTCGTCGGAATTGTAAAATACCGGCGGCTTGGCCGCTGGCAAAAAAATTTGGATTCCGATTTTAACAGAAATTGTCCCGGCGGCTTAGTCGCCGACATTTTTTTTGAAAATTATATCCCGGCGGCCAGGCCGCCGGCTGTTATTTTTGGAAAATAATTTTCCGGCGGCCTGGCCGCTGGTCAATATTTCCCGGCAGGAAAAAAAATTTCCCGGCAGGAAAAAAAATTTCCCGGGAAGAAATTTCTGGCGGCCTAGCCGCTGGTTCAATTTTGAAAAAAAAAAAAATGAAATTAATATGAAATTGAAAATAAAATTAAAATTAAAAATGAAATTGAAATTGATATTAAAATTGAAATTGAATTCGAAGTTTAATAATTAATGTAGAACAAAAATTAACTTCGACAATCACTAATTTAACTTCTTTTTTTCGCTCTTTTTCTTCTTTTTAGTTCCGACCACCTTTCGTAATGCCTCTTTCGTGAATATTATCGATCTTCCTCCGCGCGGTTGTGAAGTGGTGTGCTCCTCTTGTGGCGTAGTTTGTAGAGGCGTCGTAGTTTCTTGCGTTGGTAGTTAAGTAGCCGGTGCGGCGGCTCTAGAAGATGACGCTCCAGGAGTATAAATGTTCTGCGCTGCATCGTTGTTGAAGATTGTCGGAAACTCCGGTAAGCGCAAGTTTGGATTTTGAGCGAGCATTGCGGAGTTGTATTGTTGGAAAAACGCCATTTGACGAGCCATAAACTCTTCATTCTTACGAGCCATAAACTCTTCATTCTGACGAGTCATCGCCTCATTCTGACGAGCTATCGCTCTCTCGACAGCCTCGTTGACCTTATCTTCAACCTCTGCTTCGGTCATTGCATCTTTTCCTTTGTCCATGCAGAAGTTCCCCACATTCATCCGATGCGTTGTCTTTTTGCTCAATGAGAAACCAGTTGTTCCTAATGTTCTTGATTTCTTCGAGCTTCTACCGATAAATTTAGTTATAGCAAATTGGATTATAGCCTAATGAAAAAGAAAACATGATAATAATTAATGTAAATATAACTATTGAATTATATTGGAAAAAATATGAAATAATTACCGCGTGATTCATATTTTCTTGTTGAGCCATATTTTTGGCTTCTTCACTGTCGATCCATTTAACCGCTTTATCCTTAAAAAACAAATGAAAGTAGTCAAACAAATAGTAATTAACTGTAATTATAAATATAAAAGATTACGTACCACTCGTTCGTCTTTTGGATAAGCTGCCTTTATATTGAGTTTCCAAATTTCAATATCATTTAATCCCTTTTGTTCCTGTAATATTAAAATTAGGAAAAGAAAGAAATATGAAATTAAAT